>JAVMKO010000015.1:24419871-24829871 GCA_032164245.1 Sternotherus odoratus
GTCTGAATCTCGAGTCATTCATGACAACCAACAGACACTGGGCCAGCTTCACCGGTACACGGCTCTGCTTTGCATTGCTCTATGGCCGCAGGCTCTAGGCTCTGTAGGGCTGCTTTGTAGTTCCTAAGACCATGTCTGAAGCAAATGCCAAACACATGGCCGTGGTGCCTTCCTTTGCTAGTCTCATGACATACTGGTGTCCAGGAGTCCTCCCAGATTTACAAAACAAGCACCAATACTCTGCACCCACATTTCCACCTCCGGTCTCATCCCGCCTAGTCAGAATCCTCCTTTAGCTTAGAGTGTTGTAAGCTCCAAAATGTCCATGGTTTTCAGATTACAGCTTAATCTGAATGCTTCTTCCCCTGTTTGTCCAGTACAACAACAAGGATACTGAGCATTGACAGAGAACTTCACAATCTCAAAGGAGGGAGAAATTCATCGTGTGTGTTACATCTGCCATTCAAAGTACGCAAATCAAAGGTCATGCCAGTGTCAGTCCACAACCGACTCCTAATGCCTCTTGTCTCCTATTGGGGTCTCCTTCTTCTGTACAATATTGTACATCCCAGACTGCCTCACTGAGACCCAAGCACCCCTCCAGTGGCATTGCCTGGGGTCATCACTGTCTGTGTTGGCTGAAGTCCCTATGCGCTTTTAATAGCAAGATCAACCATCTGTACAGTTAGCGACCGGCGTTCCCCTGGAGGTTGCTGCAATTCCTGTGACTTCTGCATGTTCATACTTCCTTCACTGCTGCTTTTAGCAAAACATATGGGGCTGCCCTGAGCCTTCCCCTCCCACGCCCACAATAGCCTGGTGTTGCCTGTGTTACAGACTGGGTGAGCTGCTATTGCAAGAACTTGGGTAGTTTTGCTTTGGCTTGCCCTAAATTTACAGCATTCTTTCATTTTATGGCCAATCTTCCCACGGGAGGAGAGCCTGAGGGCAATCTTCCCCTGGCTTGCTCTTTGTTGCCAGTGCTCTTTGTGTTACAAATGGTACCTAACCGCTTTGGCCTCCCTTTTCTCAGTCATTAGGAATCACAGACAAAGGCCTCTCCACACTCAAATCTCTCTTTAAGATGCGTGGGCTCCTGGCCAGCTTTAATGTCTGCCAACGTGGCAGCTAAATTCGCCATCTCTGCCCAACCACTCTCTACTGGCTCAGTGCTTCTCGCCCAGAAATGTTACCCCACACTTCTGACACCCTCAGAGCTTGCAGGAGGATCTGGTCCCTGTTGGGAGAGAGGACGAGAGGACTAGCACATGCCTTGCAGAGCTTCAGGACACTGCGATGGAGCAGTTCCATTCCTGGATTTCCCCTGCATTGCACCTGGTGTCATCCGTTCCCCCTGCCCGCTGGCTGTAACCCGCTACCAAATGAGAAAGGTGCTGGGTCACTGCAACCTAGACTCACCCCCATTTCAAGTGACAACTAGTGCTGCTGTAAAACTGCCGTCAGAGGAGACTGTGTGGTGCTGAATGCCTGAATCCCCCGAGTTTAGCACCACCAAATACCGCTGGGCGAGGCAGTCTGCAGACTTGGTTAACCTTTGCCAGAGAGGCAAGCCTGTGCCTCTCAAATACAATGGATGGTAATAAAGCTGTGGGGTCTCTCCTACAGGCCTGCCCCCTTCTCTGGAATAGTTTCTTTCAGGCTCTGGTGAGTGCCCAGTTCTCTGTCTAGACGGGGTCATCTCCCTTTTCGGCAGGGTACATTCTTCACTCCACACAACTCTGACCCGGTCAGGAATCACATTCCCCAGGGATGAGCGTGCATAGCTTTGTTGAGTCTGAACTATTGATTAAGCTTAATCTTATCCCAGACTTGATGTCTGAACTTTTAATCAAAGCTCTGACCTGCAAACTACTCATGACACCCCCCTCCCCTTAAGTAGCCATCTCCTCTTTATCTTTTGTAACTTACATTTTAACCTGTTTTATCCTGTAGAATCTTGATTGATTATGCATGACCATTATGATATGTAAATCACTTTGTTTACTTCTGTGTATAAATATTGATGCTCACCACTAGTAAATTTGCCACACTACTCTAAAGCTTGGAGCTAAGGATAGTGTGAGCCCATTGATCAATGAATTGAAGTCTGTGTAAGTGGTCTCTGACAGTTTGTGAGCCCTATACCAACTCCGCACGAATCTCGGGTGCTGGAGAGGTGAGTAGGGACTTGCTTTTTACCTAACAATTTGGGGGCTTGTCTCGGGATTCCTTCTGATGCGGTGCCTCTG
Organism: Sternotherus odoratus; assembly: GCA_032164245.1. NCBI lineage: Eukaryota > Metazoa > Chordata > Testudines > Kinosternidae > Sternotherus > Sternotherus odoratus. The sequence goes on from JAVMKO010000015.1 coordinate 24,422,121, forward strand.
TCCAGTGGTCAGATCACTCATATACGAATTGGCAGGCGCCACGGGAGATTTCTCCCAGCCAATTCAATATTGAGGGGTCGTGTACTGGACAGCAGGGTAAACGCCAGTTGGAGGGCTCCTGTCAGACACCATGGGTCAAGGGACTAGTGTCCCTTTTCAGAACTTTTTTGAGCATTAGGAATAAGTTGTGTTATGAAGAAAGACTCCCAGTACAGACAGGAATGTCTAAGAAGTTGTACACGCTGTGTGTAAGGAATTGGACTGGGAATACCGCGGTATGGGCCAACCTGGAAAAAAGGTTGCCTTTGTATGGTTCTTTTGAGCAGGCTGCTTTAAAGAGAAGTGGAGAGCCAAATCGAAAAAACCATCCGGGACAGTTAAGTTACTGATTTTGTTTGAACTCTGCAGCAGAGCTGTAGAAATCTTTAAAGATTATGACAGTCAGGTATTCTCCCGAGAGTGAACCCCCTCCATGTTATTTCGATAAAGGGTGTAAACCATGGCGTGTTTTGACCCGCCAGTTGGTCCCCACTGCACCTGCCCCTACTCCTCCGCAGGGGGACTCTCCAGGGAGCAGAGGGGAATCTGCAGGACTCAGGATCTGAATCTGTGCAGAGGGTAAGGAGGAAAATGGTACGGGAGAAACCTCGGGAGAAATAATCACTTGGCAATAGGCCAAAAAGAAAATCCCAAGCTGTGTGTCTAGGGTAGGAAAGTGTGTGTCTGTATCCTCCTTGTCTGTCTTTTTTTTTGTCTGTTTTTCGGCTTGTAATAGTTAAATGCAGTAGTGCCAGAGTTAGTTATAGATTCAGATAGTTCTAAGTTTGTAACTGCAGAGGAAAAAGAATAACTCTAATTAACCATTTGTCCAGTGAGCTTGTAAGATTGCCTAAGAGGAGATTTTGTAGAGATCTGTCTGATGGGCCAAAGATAATCATGAATGTGAATAAATCCTAGTGAGAATTTGTTGTTGCTCAAGAAGCTGTTCCTTAGAAGCCCTAGAGTGAAGAGAACAAAGACAGAATTTCTGTGGGTAGTGAAGTGTTGCCTAAGAAAGTTCCTAAAGGAAAACAGGTAAACAGTTTGATGCAGTTAAAGTGTAAAAGTGATTTGATCAAAAAGGGTTTCAGCTCTTAACAGCTTGAAATTGTCTGTAGTATTGTTTTCAGTACAAACAGCCCAGTCACTTTAAATGTGAATGCCCCTGGGGACGTTACACCGGGAACGAATGCATCCCTGCACCACCAGCTCGTAAGAGAGACAAAGTTGTTCAAAGAGAAATGTCCATGCTAATTCTGCAGGTAAACAAGGTCTGTGTCCCAAGTTAAAAAAAATAGTACAAATCTCACCTCTAGAGTCTAGACACTTTAAATGTGATTTGTAGTCTCTTACAGAATCTAACATCTGATCCCCTGTGAAAGCAAAAGTAAGTAAAGAAAGAACAAAACTTTGAGACTAGCTTATTAGTAAAAATAAATGGTATCCCTTTTAAAACTAGCCCCTGAGCTTACTTCTCTGTCTGTGAAAATGCAAATTACTTATCTGTTAAACAAGACAGCCCTTCAGGGCAAGCAAATTTAATTTTGTAAAATAAAACCTCAAAGTACCGGTAACCCTAATAAACCGAAATTCTAATAGTGTTGACCCAAAAGCATAGAAAAAAATAGTAAAGAAAAATTATTTTAGTGAAAATAAAAAATGTTTTAATGTCTTTAAAATGTCTGTAACTAAATCCTTATAATAAGTAATCCAAGCACAGAGATTAGTTTGCAAGTATGCAGCTATGCATGGTTTAGCTATATTTGTTTGTAATGCTAATGGTGTTTCAGATCAGTGTGTGTTACAAAAGAAAAAGTTAACAGTAAAAGATTCTGATAAAGATAATTGTATCCTTTTAAGTTGTAACTAGCTTTAAATCCAAAAAAGGCAAGCCAAAAAACATCTGTGTTCATGCAAATTACCTAATTAATAAAAAGTAACTGAAACCTGGTTTGCCTTAAAAAAAAATTTAAAAAAATGGAGATATAAAAGGTTCAAAGAAAGCTGATGCCAGCTAACAAACTATGCACTTACTGGCACAATAAGAATTGTATTTTATGTTTTATGTTTGTCTTAAAATGTTTTGTCAATGTGGCCAAAACTGTGTTTGTGATAAATTGTACATAAGGCAATATACTGCAGAATTGAAATATAGATATTTGTTTATTCAATTTGTAATATAAAATTGTTTTTACAATGTTAAGGTTTAAATATACTTGTTATAATTTCACTAGCTTGAACAATGTGAACAATAATTTTCAATTGAAATTAAATACCAATAGACTTTGGAAGCATTAACATGACAAGTTAACTCACTCCTCAAATTGCACATGGAATTCTTCTGGCTACCCCCAGATTTCTAGCCAGAGGGCGAGGGAGGGAAGAAAGCTATTAGACACCAGAGGTACCAAGTGGCCTCAACAGTTAGTATGCTTGTCCTGTTCTGTTACTCCAAAGCTCTGTAATTCAGTTATTTTTATTATAAAAGTGTATGTAAAACTAAAGTACTGTATAAAAACAATGTAAGATAAAGAAGTGTGTGTGTGTGTGTGTGTGTGTGTGTGTGTGTGTAAGAGAGAGAGAGAGAGAGAGAGAGAGAGAGAAAGAGAGAAAGAGAGAAGAGGAAGGGCTAAAATGCCCACTCAGTTGTACAGTTTGTAACACTGCCAAGTATTAATGAAATGTGTTAGGTTTTTTGTTGTTACTCACAGGTAAAGAACACATTACCTAAAGATCCTAAACAGCCTTGCTACATCTTGGGACTGATGTAAAAAGATTTGCCTGTCATATCAGCAACTCAAACAAAAGGAGTCACAAAGTCCATCCAGAACCTGGCCCTGAGCTGTCTTTCTTTTTAAGAAGCCTCAAATTAACTTTTCTGAACTGCCATCCTGTGTATAGCATTTCATACCAAAAGAGCAAATGCTTAGACTGTGGACAAATATCTCTTAAATGATTTTATCCCTAAGTATAGGTACCCAAGATGACAGACTTAAACCGTGGGTCTCATTTTACAGAAACAGCTTTTCAGCAAGTTATGAGTGCCTTGAAAGTTCAGTAGAAGTGCCACACACCTTGGCACCTGCAATCTAATGGCCAGGTTAAAAGGACAAATATGCAAAGACACTGGTCTTAACTGGATAAATGCATTACTCCTTGTGCTGCACAATCTCCATGACACTCCTAGAGGACAAATTAAGTTATCACCTTTTGAACTACTTTTTGGCAGGCCTTCCTCAGTTTACCTAGTCAAATATTACATGACTGCTGATTTGGTGCTTGAAAAAGCAGAACTAACTTCTTTTGTTTTACAGCTCCAGAGACAGGCTAACTCTCTCCGCAGATATGAGACTGCTTTTAAATGTAAAAGCATACCCGATAAAACCTGGTTCTTGAGTCTTTGTTAAAGCCTACAAGGAAGTTCTGCTCCAGCCCCTGTGAAAAGGACCATACCGGGTGCCTTGGCCACCCCAACCATCATCAAGGTGGCAGAAAAGGAAGCCTGAATTCACCATGCCTGATGCAAGCATGCCTGATGCAAGCATGCCCTTTTCCCAGATGACAACAAGGCAGCTGAGGCCTCCACCCTCGACGGACCAGGATGAGAATTAGACGACAGCGGGGCAAACCCAAGCCCTAGCAACTGGAGAGGGGACGAAGAAGAACCCTGAAGAAAAGTGGCTAGCGAAGGCCGTGCCGGGTCTCAGCCTGAAGATAAAATTCAAAAGGACTTAATAATGTTTATCAAATTGAAGTATTAATCAATTTTAAGTTATTAATCTTGTTTTAGATTAAGCAAGATTTATTTAATGAGTATAATGGTTTTTTTTATTAGATATTTCCAGAAAGTCAAAACCTGTATTTTGAAAACTAGAAGTGATTGTTAAGTGTGTACTCAGTTCTTAGTAGACGCAAGATAGAAACTCCTCTGTGTACCTATCCCTCTGATTAACATGACTTGAATGCTACCAAAATAGAGATCTGGTCCAGCATAATCTAACATAGGACCAAACAAGAATAAGAAAACAAACAAGTATTTCATAGTAGCTAACAAAGAGTAGATGCAAAATCTACTTCAAATATCAGTGCCTCTGCATAATGCTGACTCGTGTTGAGTCTTTTTAATAGAAGTCACTTAGCATTTTTTGTGACAAGTAACTCCTGGTTGGATAAAAATAGAGCTTCCACCAGTAAATTAGCACTTTTAGAACATATTAAGTATGTAAAGCTACAGTCTATCATGAATTGCCCTAAAACTAAAAGGGTTCATGTTCAGAATGTTTGTTTAAAAGACAAACCAAGCAATGAATCTCAGTGAGAGTCTATCCTGAAACAAGTGGGCAAGTCAAAATGGCCTGAAACATAATGTTAGCTGCCCAAGGAAGAATATATGCTCTCATGAATGAGAAATGCTATGTCTTTGCAAATATCTACCTCAACACCCCAATACTGGGTGTGCCTAAACTGAATAGTACCTATAAATTAGTGCATAATTTAAAAGCTGAAAGTAATTTGCTTTTAAAATATAAAAGAAATTATCTTTAAAGAGGAGGGAATTGTGAAGAAATTATCTTTAAAGAGGAGGGAATTGTGAAGAATGTTTTTCTAACTTAAAAGCAACTGTATTATGAATGTTGTGTAGTATGATTTTAAATACATGTGTTTTAATGGCACCACCTTTAGTAAAACTCTTAGTGAGTATTGTTGGGGCCATAGTAATCCTTATAATACTGTGTTGTTGTATTCAGTGTGTCCCCTCCCTCATAGACTCATGTAAGTCAGCTTGTTTTTTTAGGCCCTACTCTTTTTTCGAATTGGCACAAGCTGAAGTTGCCAAGCAGCCCTTAGCTCCTTAAACTAAGATGTAGCTTTTTGATAAATAACTTATACCAAAGCTACAAATGGGGGAATGTTGAGTCTGAACTATTGATTAAGCTTAATCTTATCCCAGACTTGATGTCTGAACTTTTAATCAAAGCTCTGACCTGCAAACTACTCATGACACCCCCCTCCCCTTAAGTAGCCATCTCCTCTTTATCTTTTGTAACTTACATTTTAACCTGTTTTATCCTGTAGAATCTTGATTGATTATGCATGACCATTATGATATGTAAATCACTTTGTTTACTTCTGTGTATAAATATTGATGCTCACCACTAGTAAATTTGCCACACTACTCTAAAGCTTGGAGCTAAGGATAGTGTGAGCCCATTGATCAATGAATTGAAGTCTGTGTAAGTGGTCTCTGACAGTTTGTGAGCCCTATACCAACTCCGCACGAATCTCGGGTGCTGGAGAGGTGAGTAGGGACTTGCTTTTTACCTAACAGCTTCATTTCTTTGCACAAGAGCTGTGTGTATTATAGACACACACAGACGTGTCTGAAAGCCCCAAAGTCCAGGGTCTGCCTCCTACGTTATTTCCTGGTTCAAATGTCATTTAAAAGAAAGATTCCTCGAGGGAGCACTTGCTATCACTATACGAAGGCACAGAGTGAACAGCCAGGTCATGCAGCTGCAAAACAGAGCACAGCACATGCACGTGTGCACAACTAGGGTGACCAGACAGCAAGTGTGAAAAATCGGGACGGGGTGGGGGGGTAATAGGAGCCTATATAAGAAAAAGACCCCAAAATTGGACTGTCCCTCTAAAATCAGGACATCTGGTCCCCTCGCGCGTGTGCACACACACACCCCAGTTCCACTGCTACAGACTAGGGCAAATCTGACTCCCTAGAAAGCTGAACAGCCTTCATTTTGGGTGCCACCTTCAGGGGGGGCGGATTTTTCAGGAAGCGCTGAGCCTGTGAAAGTCAGGCCCAGTGAGGGGTCTCAGGCCTGTCTGACAGTCTTGGCCGACATGTCCGCCACTGCCTTGGCCTGTGCTAAGGGATCTGGCACCACACGGTGTTGTATTTAAGAGGTTAATTATAATGGCAGGTTGTGGCAATGTTCAATATAGTTCGATACGCTGGATACAGTCTGACTCCAAAGATCACAGGTGCGCCGTTCCCAGTCGGGCACCATGGCTTTGTATAGACTCTGTACACCCCTGAATGGAAGTCACCAGAGAGCTCTGAGCCTAGCACAGTGGCTGCCTTTTGAACCCCGCCTGCCAGACCCCCCCCCCCCAAAGCCTCTCGTGTCTCCTGCCCAGGCCGCGTCACTTACGGTCCAGTTCTGACAATGACGCTGCGCACGCGGTCGAACCCCCGGTCGCCGAGGTTCAGGCACTCGTTTGTGAACTCCGTCTTCCTGCCCTGGAAATTCTCCTGGTCAAAGATGATGATCTGCAGGGAGCCGAAGGAAGAGGGGTCAGAACTGGTGAGAGAAATAGCCACCCACTTAGTGTTTTGTAAACTCCAAAATGCCCATCTCTGCACATTTGGCAGCTCCCAGAGGCTTAAGGGTTTTCCCTCGTGTCAGCCCAGTTTTGAATCGCTCTCTCTTGCTATAGAGTGGGCTATGGAATCTGGTTCCTTCCCTGACCACTTACAACCGTTCAGCTGAATCCTGAGATATTTCAGGACCCCGAAGAGATGTGGTGGGACTTCCCGTGAGTCTCAGTTGGAAGCTCCATCCCACCCCGCCTCAATCTGACCTGATGCCCCAGGACCAGTAGTTCTGTGACAGGAGGGAACTCCTGGCTTTCCTCCTCCTCTAATGTCTGTGATTCCCGCTCCTCTGCGGGTGTTCTGGACGCCTGTTCACTGGGATTTGGTGCTTCACAGAAGGCCTGGTGGGAACCGTTTATGGGCAAGGCAAGGGCCAGTGCAGGGAGCCAGCTTGCCAGGGCGAGGAGACATCCTGCCCTAGTGGAGTCCAGAGGCCTGGGCGGCTGGGGTCCAGGCATGATGCTTCAGAGCTAAGACCTTGCTCGTTAGCCTGGCACATTTCCCAGCCATCCAGGGCACCTTGCTGCTGAGACGCCTCCCGACTGCCTGGGTCAGAGGCTCTTTGTCCCGCCCCACTGCACTGAGCACGCGCTGGTCATCCCAGGGGCTTACCTGGAAAGCTTGCATGGAAGGCTGCTCAGCCTTAGTGTTCAGAAGAGAAGAGTGGTCTGGATAGGGGGCTGGGGCCAGGGATCCCTTCTCCTTGTCCTCAGCAGCCTGGCTGGCAGCAGCGGTTCTCATGGTCTCCGACATTGCTGTGGTCAGCTCAGGGCGAAGAGGGGCACCAAAGGGAGACATCGTTTGCAGGCTAGTGTGTAGGTCACAAAACCCCCCTACCCACCGAGGACCCAGCCGAGGGGTTTTCTCTCCTCCCTTGGGCTGCTCTGCCCACCACCCAGTCAGCTTGCAGCTAGCCCAGAGAGCCAGCAATGGGTCACTGCCATCCCCTTGGACTGCCTCAGCCCCTCTCCCTCGGGTGGTGGGGGCCTCGTGCCGGCGGTTAGGAGACCCCCAGGCCCACACTGCCTCCTTGACCCCTTTAGCGGTTTGCTTCTTTTGCAGATGAGTGGCAAGGAATAGCCCGAGCTGGGCTAATGGATTCCCAGGTCCCTTGGGGTCACTCCCTGAAAGAGCCCGGGGAGGGGGTCTCCTGCCAGGGGCCAGCGCTCCTGGGAATTCTGGTCTGAAGAGCGGGCAAGTGTTCAGCACAAAGTTAACCCCGCTGGCAGGAAACCGGAACCTCGTGGCTAGGGGCAGCCAGTCAGAGAGCAGAAGGGTCCCCAGGACACGGCGCTAATCGCCCATTGAATTCCCAAGAGCCACCACAACCTGTCGGGAATTGTGAGTGCGCTGCAGGTGGAGCCTGGCCATGTTGGATTTGTGGGGAGAATGGGGCGCAGCTCCTGGCACCTTGCCAGGGGCAAACCATGACAGTGGCCAAGGGCCCCATGCCCTATAACCCGAGTCACAGCAAGGGGAGGGGGCACGTCTGCCTCCACTGACCCTCCCCAGCACCTGCTGGGAACAGCTGGCAACACACACATCTGCCCAGATGTGTCCAGGAACTGGAAACACCTGCTTCCACCTCTCTTCCCACCTGACTAGTCAGACGGCTCTGCCGCCCCTTCACCCCCATTAGTCTCCACACGCAACTCCTGTCTCGTTTAGAGATCCTGGAGCCTGCGGGCCTGGAGGGGGGGTGGAGGGGTGTGTGAGCGGGGGCCTCTGCCACAGCTGCTCGACGAAGACGGGATGCTCCTCTCAGTCCCTCTGTCTCGCTGAGGGACTGACCCTGCTGCCCGTTCGCCAGGGTCTGTCCCTTCTCCCTGGCCCAGCCCCTCTGCCCTGCCGGCCGTTTGCCCAGGATACTTTGTCTTCTTACCTGGGCAGCTGCAGCTTCTTAGTGGAATGAGCGGGCTTGTGCTTTGGGGTCCAGTGAAGCCCCCGCTTTATAGCCTGGCAAGGGCAGAGCCACGGGCCGGCGCACAATGGAAGTGCTGGCTCATCAGTGTCGGCCCCGACGCTCGCAGTCATCACATATTGCAATGTGCCCAGTGGGCTGGAAAGCTCGGTCAGGCCCCGGCACAGCCGCTGAACCCAGCACTTTCCATTGTGAGCCCGGGGCACAACAGAAAGGCCTGACAGGGCTGCTTTGGGGCCCTGCTGCTGGGAGCGCGGACACCCAGCCAGGGCATCTGCCAGCAGTACCCAGCCCCCACACCTCCGCAGACCCACACGCCCCCCTAAAAGCCTGGCTGATGCCCTGGGCTCCTTGGAGAGGCGTGGGTCCCCAGAGCCCTGCTGCCCAAATGGCCATAGTAGGTAGGCAGGTGGGCTTGGAGCAGGAGAACCTGGCTGGGCCCATGTAGAGCTGATGGCCCTGCAGGGCCCCTCCGGTCCCCTCGCTCAGAGGGTTAACCTCACTCTGGGACGGCCAGAGATTGGGTGGCGTGGGGCCTGGGATGGCCTGTGCCACTCCCCTAAGGAACCTCCCAGGGCTCTCCCCCCACTGCCCGTCACCACTCCAGGAACCAGCCCTCCCAGTAACCCCTCCCTGCCACCTTCACCATGCAATAGCTGGGCCGGACTTGGCACACGCCGGGAGCAAGAGGCCTCTCCTGGGGAGGACACTGGGATATGGGGCACTAATGGGTTAGGGAGAGACCCTGAATCCGCCTGTGCCCCTCTCTCACACTGAACAGGTGGGCCGGGGCTCCTCTCCCACCGTCCACTCCCTGGGAACTGGACACATCCTGCCAGCCCAGCCTTTGCTTTCCTCTCTGTCCAGAGCCTCACAGGCGGCGGCCAAGGTCCGGCTGGAATTGCTGGGTACTTGCACCCTCCCCACACCCTGTGCGCCAGGGCAGGGCTGTTATCCCCATGGTACGGATGGGAATTGAGACCCAGGGAGACTCCCTGACCTGTCCAAGGTGACACAGGAAGCCTGTCGCTGAGGCAGAAATGGAACGCTGAGGTCCTGAGTTCAGAGATCTACCCACTAGGCCATCCTCCCTCCCTCATAACTGGACAATTTGATCCTTTCAGCCCTGGCCCTGGGGCCCTGTTCTAGGGACCAGTCCATACCTGGTTGTCGGTGACAAGGGTCTGCCCATCCCCACCTGCTGAGCGATCGACCCCTTTGTCACGCTGGAAACTTCCTTTCTCCTGCTAGTCCTGAAAGCAAATTCTCAGCCTGATTCCTGGTCAGGAATGCTTGGGCCAGGCCCGTGGGCCTTTTCTACATCAAAGGCCATTTCTGAAAGCCAGACAGGCCCTTCATAATCATCTGGTTTGGCCTCCTGTATAACGCAGGCCATAGAACTTGCCTGAATGAATTCCTGCTTCACACCCACTAGCTGTGGTTGAACTAGAGCAGACCTCTTAGAAAAACACCTGATCCCTTGATTTAAAAATGGCCAGTGATGGAGACTCCTCGGGGGAGCTGTTCCAAGGGTTAATTATCCTGTTGAATTTATCTAGCTTCAGCTTCCGGACACTGACTCATGTCAGCCCTTTATCTGCTCAATCAGTGGTTTCCAAGCCTGTTACGAAGGCAGCACATCAACAGCACTGTGTCTCTTTTGGGGATTGCCGCACGGAGCACAAAGGGGAGAGTGCGCCGGGACGCGCATCCACCCTGTAGCCATGCTTTCCCCGCCCGTGGTCCCGGCTGCACCACAGCCCGGTGACTGCAGCCCTCCTGGCTATGAGTCACCTCCCCGCTGGGGGACCGCTAGCCTCACTCCTGGGGGCACCAACGCACATGTTGGTGTGGTGGGAGGTCTCTCCAGGGTGAGGTTGGGGCACAGCTAGGAGTCAGGCAGGTCACGCTCATTCCATGGCACCAGGCTCCCTGCGTGTGCCCTCCCCCCCCCCCCCCAGCGTCCTGGGAACAGCTGCTGTAAAGCCTGGTGCTACAAGTGCACAAAGAACAGGCAGCAGCTTCGGGCTCTGGCCCTCAGCCGTGTGCTGCTGGGGCCTCCTGCTACCTGCTCTCCAGGGTTGGGAGTCACCGGCCTCTTCTATGCCGAGCTGGCCCAGCGCACCCCACTGTGGGCTGGTTGTGATCTGGGGAAGGTCAGACCCCCCCCTTGCCCGACTCAGGAGCTACCATCCCGTCCCTCCCTCCTGCTGTGCCACACCAGCCTGTGCACAGACACCCTGGGGTGAGGACAGAGTCACGGCTCCACAGCAGCCTCTGGGAGGCTCCCCTCAATGGGGCAGACCCCCTGGGGGTCCACCTCTTCCCCCAGGGCAAGCCCCATGGCTTCTCCGCCTCCTCTCAGCCAGTCCCGTCACACAGACGTGTCAGAGCGAGGGCCCAGGCCCGGCGTGCGCTGGCACACTCAGCCAGTCCCGTCACACAGACGTGTCAGAGCGAGGGCCCAGGCCCGGCGTGCGCTGGCACACTCAGCCAGTCCCGTCACACAGACGTGTCAGAGCGAGGGCCCAGGCCCGGCGTGCGCTGGCACACTCAGCCAGTCCCGTCACACAGACGTGTCAGAGCGAGGGCCCAGGCCCGGCGTGCGCTGGCACACTCAGCCAGTCCCGTCACACAGACGTGTCAGAGCGAGGGCCCAGGCCCAGCGCGCCCTGGGCAAGGTGCTAGAGAGACTCACTCAGGGTCTTGCTCACAGCTACCCGCCCCCACTCGCCCACCACCTGACTCATCGGGGGGGAGGGGGGCGGCTGCTGGCACTGGCTGGCAGCCCCAGAGGAAAGAGGCTCCCGCACTGGACGGGGCAGCAAAGGAAGCCCGGAGGGGTGAGCGAGGCCAGGAGGGCAGCTCAAGGCCGGAAGGAGGGTGAGTCCCTGGGGGTGAGCCCAGGACAGACTCTGCTGCATTCGGGGTCTGGCTGAGCAGGGAGCTTGGCACTGCTGGCTCTGCCCTGCGTTCGCTCTGTTCTGCCCCAGGGCGCTTCCCGCCCCGTGCTGAGCTGGGGATTTCTGTAAGGCTCTGCCTGTCTCTGTCTCTATCTGGTGGCTCCGCTGGCCAGGTCACTTCCCCGGGAGTCCAGCCGCTCCTCCCGGGGTGCGTGCAGGGAGCAGCCTCCCTTGCCAATGCTCCCTGCAAGGTGCTCTTTGGCTTGGAGCTGGGAGGGTGTCTGGGCACCCAAAGGGACGGGGATTCCCCCGGGAGGCTGAGCAGGACTGTCCGAATGTTGCTGGGGGCCCAAGGACTCTGTCCTGGAGCAGGGCGTCTGGCCATCGGAACCTGCTGGCCTGAGGGTCAGGCTGAAGTTGAATCTAGCGATGCTGCCGGAAGCCCTGCCCTGAGGGAGCGCGCTGTGCCCACGGCAGCTCACGCAGCTCTGCCCCGGCACCCCGCAGGACACCCCAGGCGCAAAGCTCAGTGAAGATGTTTGTGTCTGACCAGCCAGGGCCGGGAAATCCAGCTTATTGCAGCCGGCCGCAGCCAGGGCCTGAGCCCACGGGGACCCTCCTGGCCAGCGCCAGGCCATGCGGTGGGAGCAGCCCGACTGGCTCTTTGCCCCTTGTCCCAGTGACCGGACATGTCAGCCAGGGAGCCGCACGTCCCCCGGGACTCGTGCACACAGGCAGCCCAGAGCCGCCGGCACACAGGCTGGGGGGCTGGTAGCTGGTGGGCAAGGATGCAGAGCTGGCCAGCTAGTCACCACAGCCTGCCTTGGCCCAAGGCACCCCAAGGCAGAACAGAGCCCCCCCGAGAGCAGGGGCAGGCCAGGCTCCGGCATCTTCCCCAGTCCTAGGCAGCCCCACAATGCTGCCAGCTTCCCGCTCTGGGGCACTGGAGGGCAGCCTGCCCCTCTCTGGCCTGGGCTGGGGTAGGGGACTAAGGGGCAGTCCAGAAATACAGCAAACTGCAGCCCCCCGTGGGGAGCCAAATGGGAGCCTGGCGTCTGGTCACCTGGATCCCGAAGCAATTCTCCCGGTAAACACGACAGAGACGCCGGACATCGGCAGCATCCAGCCCTATGAGAAACCACCAAGACGTCTGTCTGATGTTCACCGGCAGCGTCAGCCCCACCCCGCCCTGGTGGCACTGCACGGAGAGACCTGGACGAAATCCTGGGCGCGGAAAGCTGGTGGGAACGTTAATGGAAACCACAAGAGCGGAGCCAAGTGCCCGACACATCGCTAGCCACAGGGGAAGAGGCTGCCACAGAAGCAGAGAAGACTTTGCAAAAGCTAGGGGGTGTGTTGACTGCTAGTCCCTCCGCGACAATGCTCGGGCCCAGGAGGCGTTCCCTGCCCGGAGGAGAGGGTCTGAAAGGCCCCTTCAGAAGGGCAGTCCCTGTACGGCGTCTCTAGGCCCCACAGGCCTTTGGGAACAGGCTAGTCTGGATTTCCAACCAGTCAGAACTGCCAGCCCATGCCAGGGCTTCGCTCACTCTCCTCTGCCAGGCAAACATGCCGGCTGCCCACCGTGGGGTCAGGCTGGGAGACTCCCTTTCTGAGACTGGCAGAATGTGTCTGGGCAGCGCTTCACTGGGCGCTGCCCCATAGCAGGTGCAGGGCCTAATGTGGAGTCTGCCCAGCATTGCCGGCTTGGCCGCCTGGCGGGGAAGTGCGGGGCAGTCTGCAATTAGAGATGGGCCCACGCCATGGGGCTGGGACCCACACATTCCCCACAGGTCACGCTCAGCTTCAGCCCCACTAGAAAGAGAGACTCCAGCTGCCAAATTCAGCTCTGGATCCAAATCCTCGTGCGGATGTTCCTGGAGCTCGGGGGCCCTGCCCCATGGTTCTTATCCAGCCTCTGCCTGGAATTCTGGCCAGTGCGAGGTCCCTGGTGCATCAGGCTGGTCCTGGGACCCCCGGAAACCAGCGTCTGCCCTGGACCCGTCTCATCCTCCCCAGCTTCTCGACCCTGCTCCTGTGACAATGCCAGGGTGACACCACGTGGCCACTAATGAAACTTACCCCAGCTCCAGCCGCAAACCAGCCCTCTCAGTGGGGCTCTGTGATACCAGCCACCCCCCGGACCCTCTGGCACATCGCCCAAGCGAGTCATCCATGGCCCTGGTAGAGTGAAGCCAAGGCAGGTGTGTGGCTAAAGAACACGAGGGACTTGACCTGTGCTTTGCCTCACTCCAACGCCAATAGAATAACAAGCTCCACTCCAATCCCAGCACCCTGCAAATGCATGCTGTGTGCACAGTTTATTACCAAAGCCTCTCTGCACAGTACACACAGTCGGGGAGATTACAGGTGGTTCCTTAAGGCACAAGGGACTCTCTGGCTGTCTCACAACTATGCAGAGCTAAAGACCTGAGTGTGGCCGATTGGCCTAGGCGGGGACGCACTGAGAACTGGTGGGAAGTTTTGGAAGAAGGGTTCGGCCAAACCGAAGCTGTTTGTGGGAAAAGTCCGGGTTCCACAGATTGCTTGTCAGGAAAATAATTTTGGGGGAAAAGCTTGGAGATTGTCAGAGTGTCGCATTTGGAAATTGTCAGAATAACACAATCTGTGCATTTGCCTCGAAACGACTTTTTCTCGAGACATGTAAATTACTGATAGTCCCAAGAATTAAAAATCCCAGAGGTCGGTATTGAAATGACACGTTTCCATTGAGTCCGAGCTCTTTGGTCCCAGACCGTCACTTCACTCAACTTTCAAGATTTGGACTTTTCATCCCAGTTCAGGAGGGAGAAATTTGTTGCATTCTCACAAGTTTTCCCAGGGTAGGAAAAGGGCCCCCAGGCCAACCCTAGCGGCTCTTTGGGGGTGAAAATCACCCCCCTACTCCCAGCTCTGGCACTAACTCTCTGCATCCCCCCTGTGCCCTGACGGTGGCACCTTCCCAGAGGGCTGTGGGTCAGTGAATGCTTGCAGAGCCCCCTGCACCCCACGGATGACAGCCTGTGCCGTGGTGCTGGGTGAGCCCTGTAGAGACCCCTCTCCAGCCTGGGACCTGCTGGTAGATTAGGGAGAGGGGACCTTCCCCCCTTAGGACACAAAAGAGCAGGGGTGGCCAGTGAACCAGCCATTGGGGGCGCTAGCCCCTGGCCCCTTCTCTTCTGCCTCAGGCCTCCCCTCCCGCGGGGCCAGGGATAAACCCCTGGCTTGATGCCGATGAAGCTGCACAGCATGAAACCATGATGTGTCTCCACTGGAGCCCGGAGTCTGGGGCCAGGGTCCCCCAAACAGGCCCGGTCTCTGACGATGGTGCCAGGCCCCTGGATGGACAGGGGAGTCACTGCAAGCCCCTCCCAGAGCACGGACTCCTGTGGGGTGTCTACACTGCAAAGCAATTGGGCTTGAACCCTGGGTCCTGGCTGGACTCAGACCCTGGGGGGTCCTGGGACCTGGGGTGAGCGAGTGGTGCGTGGACGGAAGGGGGGTTAGGGCTGAGCCTGAATTCAAACCCTGCCGTGCAGACCCCTCCACGGTGGAATCTGCGCTCGCCAGGGCCCATCTCGGGGAGGAGGCAGGAGCTCCGGAACAGGGCACAGCAACGCTCCCGAGCCCGTAGGGGACAGGTCTGAGTGGAGCGGGCAGAGGATGTAGGGCAGCAGCTGTGCAAGTGGCTGCTCGATACAGGGGCTGGGGAGGGCAGGCTGCCTTCTACACACGGCTGGGGACAGTGGTGGGGGTGAGTCTTTTTGCCGCCCTAGGCAGCAAAGCCAAAATGCGGCTGAGGAGGGGAGGAGCGCCGCCCCAATTACGGACAGCGCACCGCCCCCCCATGGTTCGCCGGCCCTGGGAGGAGCAGGTCGACTTGGGCCGGCCCTGGTTGGGGGAGAGCCCTGGGCTGGAGGGAGCCAGGCACCCTTCTGTACGGGGTGGTGGGGGGGGGAGTGGTGAGAGAGCCCCGGGGAAGAGCCGGGGGGGGGGGGGGGGAGGAGAGCCCCTGCTCTCAGTGCCCCAGGGGCTGTGCAGCGCTCCAGGCTGTCAACCCCAGGGCTCAACCTCAGCTGCAGCCGGCAGCTTGGTCCAGGCCAGCACCATCCCGGGAGTAACTGGGGTGCCCGGGGCAGCAGCCCTAGGGCTCCTAACGCTGTAGGCACGAGACACTGGGTGCCACCATTCTGCCAAGGGGCTCTCAGAGCAGGAGCGCCAGGGCCCGGTTTGCACCCCCCCTCCCAGTGCCAGCACCGGACGCACGGCTCAGAGCTCGGGGTGAGGCTGTCCCGGGGGGGGGGGGGTCAGGGTGCAGAGGATTGGGAGGAAGCACAGAGCGTGCGGGAGGGAGCGGGAGGAGCACAGAGGCCAGGAGTGTTGCTAAATCGGGGGTGCCCAGATAATTTGCATCCAAGAATATTAAAAGAACTGGCACATGACATTGCAAGCCCATTAGCAAGAATTTGTAATGAATCTGTAAAGTCAGGGGTTGTACCGTATGACTGGAGAACTGCGAACATAGTTCCTATTTTTAAGGAAGGGGAAAAAAACAGTGATGCTGGTAACTACAGGCCTGTTAGTTTGACATCTTAGTATGCAGGGTCTTGGAAAAATTTTTGAAGGAGAAAGTAGTTAAGGACATTGAGGTCAATGGTGACTGGGACAAAATACAACATGGATTTACAAAAGGAAGATCGGGCCAAACCAACCTGATCTCCTCCTTTGAGAAGGTAGCAGATTTGTTTTAGACAAAGGAAATGCAGCAGATCTAATTCACCTAGATTTCAGTGAGGCGTTTGATACAGTTCCACATGGGGAATTATTAGTTAAATTGTAGAAGATGGGGATCAATATGAAAATTGAAAGGTTGATAAGGAGCTGGTTAAAGGGGAGACTACAGGGGGTCATACTGAAAGGTGAACTGTCAGGCTGGAGGGAGGTTATTAGTAGAGTGCCTCAGGGATTGGTTTTGGGACCAATCTTATTTGGGACCAAATGGCCTGTGATGAGATGATATGTTAGACAGGGTGGATCTAAGTTACTACAGACAATTCTTTCCTGGGTGTCTGGCTGGTGAGTCTCGCCCACATGCTCAGGGTTCAGCTGATCACCATATTTGGGGCCGGGAAGGAATTTTCCTCCAGGGCAGATTGGCAGAGGCCCTGGGGGAGGTTCATCTTCCTCTGCCGCGTGGGGCAAGGGTGTTACAGAGTGCCCGGGCGATGGTTTGGAACCGCTCCCTAGGAAGCCAGTTAGGAGTCTGGGGGAAGTGTTCCCTTTTCATACACAACCTTTTCCAAGGCTAGGAGCTTCACGGGTACCCACTTTAACCTTTCTGGGTCTTAAACGTGACTCTCAGCCAGCCAGTAAAACAGAGGTTTATTCGTCGACAGGTACATGGTCTAACACCGAGCTTGTAGGCACCCAAACCCCTCAGCTGGATCCATTTTGGGGGCCCAGGGGAGGCCAGACCCTGCCTGGGCCTGCCTCCCTTCTGCCCACCCAGCTTCAGACTCCAAACCCCTCTCTCCAGCCAGCTGCAGACTTCAAACTCAAACTCACTCTCTCCAACCCCTCCTCCCCCCTGGCTCAGCCAGGTCAGGTGACCTCCCTCCCGCACTTGGGGTCAGATTACAGCTTCAGGTATGGACACCTGCAGAGAAGCTGTGCTTTGCATCAGCTACACATCCTTATCCCTTCACCTAGACGCTCAAGAAATGCATAGGGGAAACTGAGGCACACACACAGTATTCCTACTCCGTCCCAATGGGTCACTTGCCGGAGGATTCTCTGCACATGAAGTCTTTAAACCATGATTTGAGGACTTCAATCGCTCAGACATAGGTGAGAGGTTTATTGCAGGAGTGGGTGGGTGAGATTCTGTGGCCTGCGTTGTGCAGGAGGTCAGACTAGATGATTATAATTGTCCCTTCTAACCTTGAAGTCTATGAGTCTATGACATATACTTCCTGTATGGTCCAGAGGATGCCCGCTATGTGCTGATTGGGTCACAAGAGGCCCGTGGGCTAACAGGACGGGTTCCCCTGTCGATGTGGTTCATCCAGCTCCCCAAGTGGAGGTTCTAGGCTGTCAGAAGAATTTTTCCACCAACCTACCACTGTCTGCTCAGCGATGTGGATTTCCCCGGAGCCACCTGGCTGAGTTGATCTAATTCCGAGGGCGGACCTGGCCTGAGATGCAGTATCCTGTGCCGAGCTCAGGACATTCTCCACCCTTCATCGAGAGTCCAGGAGGAGCAAGACGCTGGGTGGGATGTTCTGGGCCGTTAGCGTTAGCGCGGGGCAGCTGTGCTGGCCCCTCGGGGTCTGCACCACCCCACAGGATAGGTGCACTCCGGACAGGTTTGTCTGAAGGAGCATTAGCTTCTCTCCCAGCGGTCACCCAGGACAGTGCAGGGAGCAGACCCCGACGCCATGTTTGTACAGCCCTGGGCGCGCTGCTGGCCCCAGTCATCAGCTGCAGACAGGGGTAATGACCAGACAGCTGGACTCCCCATTCAGCTCAGTGTGCAACGGTTGGCTGGCCAAGCCGTGCGAGGATTGGCAGCCGTGCGAGGCAGAGCTCCAGGGTCTGGTACAATCTACCCAGCAGAGGGCTCTGGTACGTGTCTCCCCTTCCCTCTGCTCACCTGTTACTCTGCAGACCTGCTGCCCCCCAGGGAGCCTCGCCATGCAGCCCCAAGTGATGGGTTTGGACATGGCTGGGCTGAGGAGCAGTGAGCAGCAGGCCTGACTCGCGCTCCGCTCAGGCTGAGGCAGGCTGGGGAGGCCGGTCGGAGTTACACTGAGGTTGGCCAGAAGTTGCTTTAACAAACCAGACCCAGGAAGGGCTGTGATGTGATGTGCAAATGTCTGGGTGCCGTTTTTGACAAGCCCAAGAAGGAGAAACTGAGGCAGCGGGTCTGGCGCAGCGCCCTGGAGGATCTTGCTCTGGCAGAGGGGCATGGAGGGGGGTCAGGGAGTGGCTGAGACACCCAGGTCCCTGTCACGGAGCGCCCGGGCGATGGTCTGGAACCGCTCCCTAGGAAGCTAGACAGGACTTATGGGGAAGTGTCCCCTTTCCGTACACAGCCTGTTTCCAAGGCTAGGAGCTTCACAGGTACCCACTTCAACCTTCCTGGGTCTGACCTCGGAGCATTCAGCACCTTCTGCCCTTCCGTGCGCTTCCCCCATAGAGCCCGCCCCGGGTGGGGTCCTGGGGAAGCCCGTGGATCCTGCACCCCAAATCCACAGTCAGACGTGACTCTCAGCCAGCCAGTAAAACAGAGGTTTATTCGATGACAGTAACGTAATCTAGGTAGAGCGAACGTGACCCCTCTGCTGGGTCCATTTTGGGGGCCAGAGAGCCAGGTAGCCTGCCTGGAGCTCTCTGCGGCTTCCCTGCCAGACCCAGCCTGAAACTCCCTCTCCTGCCCCTCCCCTGCTTTCCTTTGTCTTTCCCCGGGCAGAAGGTCAGGTGACCTCTTTGTTATTCAACCCTTCCAGCCAACACCTTGAGAGGGGGGAAGGGCCCGGCCCTCAATTGCCAAGACAGGTTGGCCACTTACTTACACTGGCCCTTGTGCCTCCACATAGATAATGAAGAAATGCAGAGGGGAAACTGAGGCACCCCCACACTATCCAGAGGCAATGGAGGGCAAGGTGAGGCCTGGGCTGGCATGAGGCCTCCTGTGAAGGTGCTCCTGAGTGGATGACCTGTCCACTCTCTGGGCCCCAGGGACGGTGGGGTGAACAGCCCAGCGTGGAGGTGATGGAAGGAGGGGCCTCGGGGCCAGGGGGACGCCAGAGGAGAGAAATGGATTCTCTGTCCCGCCCTGGTGGGAGCATCGGAGCTGAGACGCCTCCGCCCCGAGTCCCCCCGGCCTCCCCGCTCTGCCCCGGGGCCGACGGCCAGCAGCCGCCCTGGTGGGAGCATCGGAGCTGAGACGCCTCCGCCCCGAGTCCCCCCGGCCTCCCCGCTCTGCCCCGGGGCCGACGGCCGGCAGCCACCGTGGTGAGAGCATCGGAGCTGAGACGCCTCCGCCCCGAGTCCCCCCGGCCTCCCCGCTCTGCCCCGGGGCCGACGGCCGGCAGCCACCGTGGTGAGAGCATCGGAGCTGAGACGCCTCCGCCCCGAGTCCCCCCGGCCTCCCCGCTCTGCCCCGCGGCCGACGGCCGGCAGCCGCCGTGGTGGGAGCATCGGTGCTGAGACGCCTCCGCCCCGAGTCCCCCCGGCCTCCCCGCTCTGCCCGGGGGCCGACGGCCGGCAGCCCTGGGGCGCAGGTGAGCAGTGGAGCTGTCAGGTACAGCTGGGACAGTGGCTGATCCTAGGGTGTTGTGGGCACCCGCCAGGGCCCCCTCCTGTGCCAAGCCCCGCAGAGCTCCCGGCAGCCTCCACCCAGCCCGGCCCTAGTGAGCCCGGGGGGGGGGCTCTTCCCCCCCCCCCCGCAGTGGGAGCTGACCCGGGGTTGCTATGACTGCTGTTGCCATGGCAGCCCAGATGGCTCGCGGAGAAGCTGCTCCGGAGGCGCCGGCAGCTGGTTCCGACCCGGCCGGTCCGCAGCCGCCGACGGGCGGATTATTCGGCGCTTTCCCGGGTTCCCTTTGTTCCCACAGCCGCGGCCCAGCCCCCCCGTCTCGGCACCCGCCTGCCCCGGGTCGGGGGCTCAGCGAGAGGGGCGGGGGGGGGGGGACACGGAGCAGGAGGAGTCAAGGTGACTCGGCTGCATTTTCAGCATTAAAACGGAATGGGAGCTGCAGCAATTCCCGGGCCGTCTGCAGCGCCAGCGGCGGGGCGGGGGATGCGGGGTGGGGTTTGCGGGGTAGTGCGGGGCGGGGGGATACGGGGTGGGGTTTGCGGAGTAGTGCGGGGGGGGATACGGGGTGGGGTTTGCGGGGTAGTGCGGGGGGGGGATACGGGGTGGGGTGTGCGGGGTAGTGCGGGGGGGGGGATACGGGGTGGGGTTTGCGGGGTAGTGCGGGGGGGGGATACGGGGTGGGGTTTGCGGAGTAGTGCGGGGGGGATACGGGGTGGGGTTTGCGGGGTAGTGCGGGGGGGGGATACGGGGTGGGGTGTGCGGGGTAGTGCGGGGGGGGATACGGGGTGGGGTTTGCGGGGTAGTGCGGGGGGGGGGATACGGGGTGGGGTGTGCGGGGTAGTGCGGGGGGGGATACGGGGTGGGGTTTGCGGGGTAGTGCGGGGGGGGATACGGGGTGGGGTTTGCGGGGTAGTGCGGGGGGGATACGGGGCGGGGTTTGCGGGGTAGTGCGGGGGGGGATACGGGGTGGGGTTTGCAGGGTGGGGCGGGGGGATAAGGGGTGGGGTTTGCGGGGTAGTGCGGGGGGGGATACGGGGTGGGGTTTGCGGGGTAGTGCGGGGGGGATACGGGGTGGGGTTTGCGGGGTAGTGCGGGGGGGATACGGGGTGGGGTTTGCGGAGGGGGGGGATACGGGGCGGGGTTTGCGGGGTAGTGCGGGGGGGGATACGGGGTGGGGTTTGCGGGGTAGTGCGGGGGGGGATACGGGGCGGGGTTTGCGGGGTAGTGCGGGGGGGGATACGGGGCGGGGTTTGCGGGGTAGTGCGGGGGGGGATACGGGGCGGAGTTTGCGGGGTAGTGCGGCGGGGGGATATCTCACCCAGGGAGTCTCTCTCTCTGCAAAGCTCCAGCACAAAGAGCCTTGTGCACCAGCCGACGTCTCGCCCAGCCCGGGGTCCCCGCGCCGCGGGGTCTCGTGGAAATCAGGTGAGGATGCTCTTCTCTTCTGTCTCTTTTGGCTGGGTGAACCGGTCCCCTTCCCCTCCTGCCGGGGTGTCTCTCCCCCCTCCCCGGGGTGCGCGCACAGAGACACTCGGAGGTGTGGAGCCGGAGGGGGAATTTCCTGCAGCTGTTCCCGAGCAAATGGGGCCCTAGCTTGGAAAGGGGCCAGCGGGGACTGGCCGTCAGCTCGTTGGTTCATCACCAGAAATGTCTGGTCGGTGCCCGGCTATTTCCCATCCCGGGGGCTCTGCTAAGGGCTCTGCCGACTCCTTTGTTCAGTGGGATGATCGGTTCGTTGCCGTTGCTCCGCTCGGCAGGCGCTGGGCGGGGGCAGGCTCCATTCCCAGCCCCGAGCCGCGGGGGACTCAGGTCCACGGAGATGCCCCTTGTTTGTATTTTCTTTCCAGAAGCATCTCTTTGATCCACCTCAAGAATAGGGCTTAAGAGGGGTCCATGGAACCGCTCCCCGGGGGGAATGCAGCCAGGCCCCCGGGTTCGCTCTCCACCATTTTCTCGAAAAGGTGGGAGTTAGGAGCAATGCTGGGGGGAAGGGACAGGGACCCGGAGGAGGGCAGAGAAAGTCCAGCCTTTCGAGGGGACTTGAGTTCATCCATTCCTGTCTGCAAAGGGTTAATTTGACAGATGCTACCATCCAGCATTTTGGGGGGCCATGTTCACCTCCATTATTGCTCTGCCACCTTTTGCATTGGAAAATCTACCCCAGCCCTGAAAGGGAGGCAAGTCTAGAAATAATGGGCTATTGAATTCCCAGCAGCTTCTCAAAACCTTAAGGAATTCCCCGATCCGCCTCCCTTAAAAATACATCAAATGCCATAATCCAGCTAGTTACCGAATGGCCAGCTGGTGCAATAGGCGAAGGACGGCTTGCTCCAGAGCCAGACTCAGCCACTCCCGGCGCGCAGGAGTGTCCGACCGAATTCCCATCTCACACAGAGTGAGGGGCAGTGCCCAGGCAGGGAAGTGTAGACCAGCACCGAACGCCATGCCAGGGGCTCTAACTCCACCCTGCTGTTCCGCTCCCCTCCGCTCGTCACACTCTGCTCGTGTGACATGCCTCCTGCAGGGTGGGCGCTTGTTCCTTGGTGTGTTCTGCTCCTACCGAGTGCAACGCTGGGCTTCCGGCCTGGCTTCCCTTTTGTTTATAACCTGAACAACACGGCTGCATCTTCACATCTGCAGCATCCCCGCATGCTACGCTAGCTAAAGCTCCTGCATCCAATGTCTGCACAAGCCAACAGGCAGCCCAAGGCCGCAGCCAGAAATCACAGTTCAGTGGCGCACAAAACGCACATTTTGGTAAGTGCCAGCAGCAGCATGCTGCATTCGTTCTCTCACGCTCTTCCCGGGAACGGATCCCACTTACAGCCCAGCTCAGGGAGTGTGGTAAAGTGCTCAGTGCACAGCCAGCGGGGCAATGACCGACCTGTAGAGAACCCAACCCCCGTCTTACGGCCCACGCAGGGAAACCCTTTGTTACATTTCTTATGGGCTTCCACTGTATCTAGTCTAGCAGTGCAGGCAACCTTCCTACCGACTCCCAAGGGAGGCCCTGGGTCCTGGGTCCTGTCCTCAGTGCCTGGGGGTCAGGGCTTCCCCAGCAGAGCCATTGTCGCACAGATGGCTAATAATAAAAACTAGCGGACAGCAGGACCCCACCAGAGACTGTCCTCCGTCGTCCCTGCCCGTTTCCAGAGGGGTTGCTGTGTTCATATTGGTTTTGAACACGACTCATTGGCAAAGTCTGACTCGAATGCTGCCGTCAGCTGCCTGTATTTCCGCTAAATACAGAGGTGGGGCCAGGCCCCAATCCCAGGTATCCTGGGGTAAATCCGCAGTCACTCCATTGAAGATGAACCCTCTCGTGTAACTGAGATCAGAATCCGACCCCATCTCCCTGTAGCTTTAGCTGTTCCCGAGAGTGTGAACTAGGGTATTACGATGGGAAGTGGGTCATTGTTTGGTGGGGACTTTCTATGCCTCCTTCACTGCCCTTCATTCGCATACCCAGGGATAGCTGTGCCCCGGCTCCGTGAAACACAGAGGGCTCCTGTCTAGCACTGCTGGTGGGAAGAAGCTGTGGCGGGGGTGGTGGGGAGAGGGGGCTTAGGGGTAGTTTTCTGGGAGGTAGATTCGGCCCCGAGGGACTAGCACAAGGTTTGTGGTCCTCAGTGAGGGAGCTCAGTGCTGGTGGCCAATGGAGCGTGTCTGTGGCCATGTCTCCTAGTGACACAAAGAGGAAAGAGGTCCTTTTTCAGCTTCACGTCAGACACAGTGTAACAAAATATGCTTCAATGGTTCTTGGCATTCTGCCCCACTGGTCCCCATGTTCACATCACACAGAGACACACACACTGTGCAAATGTACAAACAAGTTAGAGGTGATCAAAACACCTGATTGCACCAAAAATGTTCCCCCCCCACACACAAAATCAAATCTTGATGAAAAATGCAATTGAAAATTCAGAAAATTTGGACCAACTTTAAAAATCTAGTCCGCTTTGTAAAACAACACACACACACACACACACACACACACACACACACACACACACACACACACAGCTAGTTCAAGAGAAATCTAGGCAGCAAATGGAGATCCACACCCAGCTATCTCTGAATGGTTCCAGGACCACCCTCCCCTTTTCCTGCAGAGAATCAGGTTTTGTAGTTTCCACACCCAGACTAAGGCCTGGCTCCCTCTTCCAGGACAGGGGCCTGGTTCCTTTTCTTGCAGTCTGTGGTGGTGTGAATCACTGCAGCACGCACCGTGCGGGTGTTAGCGGGAGTAGCCCTGGAGGAAGGCCTGACCATGAGCGTGGGTTCTGGCTCATGGCACAAGGAGCCCAGTGAGGGCTGGCTGCTGCCTGGGAGGAGCTGCTGGTGTCTGGAAATCGTCTCCTATTGCTTCAGCAGTGGCAGAGAAGTGACTCCTGCTGCAGGCTGGGGCCAGACTTCTGCTCTTCCTGAACTGAAGACGCACTGCCCTGCCCCTCACCCCCAGCCGGCCCGTTCCTCCCCCTGGGCTTGCTGGGCAGAGGGCAGCAGGAGCTCACAGCGTTGCGGCACGTCCAGCACTCCTGGGCTCAGAGCTGCACCCCCCAGCTCGCTCGTGTTCAGCCTTCGGGATGGAGAGCTGGCTCCTTCCTCAGGCGGGAAGAGAAGCCAGCCCAGCCCGCGAGCCCCGCCCGGACCACGCACACGCCGCTCCTTTAAGGAAAGGGATTTGATCAAATGAGACAGCGAGTGGCTGTGGAGAAAGCCGGGGGCTTGGCCTCTGCACGCCCTAGCCCTGGAGATGCCCAAGCCACAGGGGCTCCTTTAGAGGGGACATGGACAGCGCCACTAGCCACCCCTTTCCTAGTAGTGTCTCTGCTCTCATGTTTTCTCCTAGCTTAGGGTGGGGTGGCCCCAGAGGGTCGCAGTCCAGCCGTCTCTGGGGCAGAGCCAGGGAGGGGGACCTTTCTGTAGCCAGGAGAGGCTCTGAAGAGGGGCCGATAGCCCCCGTGCCAGAGACGCAGTCCAGCCCAGCCCAGGGACGGGGAGCCGCTGGCACGGTCTGAGGCCCCATTTCCCACAGGGCGGCAGAGCATCGCAGGCGAGACTCTCCTGCTGGGGGGCCTTGTTTGTGCGGGGCCTCCCATTGGCACCACCTGGGACCCGGGACAGGGGAGCTGGGGGGCGCGGAAGGTGCCGCGTGCTCTTCTCTTTTGCTGCGTTGGTTGCTTTCTTTTGCAGCGGCTAATGACTGACCTGAGGTCTGTTCACACAGTCCCCGGCGCGGCTGGAGCAGCAAGACAAGATGGGGGTTACTGGACAGTGTTCTCCTCACCAGTGGCGCCAGGTAGGACATGGGCCGAGCCACACACGCAGGTGGCCGGACTCTCAGAGGGCAGCACGGGGCCTAGGCTTGTGTCCCGCTCCAGCCTGGCACAGGCCTGAGTGGGGAGGAACATTCCCATGGCGGTGAGAAGTGACCTGGGGTGGCGGGCAGCCCTTCCCGGGGACAGAGTGCTTGAGCCGAAGCACCTCACAGCACGAGGGGGCGGAGTTTGAATGACGCCCGCCGGCTTGCCAGCTCGTCTCAGGCGATTGGTCCATAGCCCGAGGTGAGAGCCTTCCCCGTCCCGCTGGCCTGGCAGGAGTTTAACTCTCAGCCCCCTATGCCCTGGCCCAGCCCTTTCCCTCGGCCTTGCAACCTGCTCTGAGCAGGACTCAAAGCTTAGACAGGTCTGAGCACAGGACTGGGGCCCAGCAGCCTCTGAGCTCTAATCCTGCCGCTCAGGCTCACTCCCCTCTGCAGCCTTGGCCATCTTCTCCAAGACCTGACTCGGCAGCTCCCAGGGCCTCCGCTTGGATTGGTGTGGGGACGAGGAGTGGAGAGGGCCAGGTAATACCAGAGCTCTGCGGCAGAGAGTGCCCTAATGCTGCACAGACCGGGCCAGGGAATCTAACGGCTTCGTTTGCCTTCTTTCCAGAGACACCAGATGTCTGCCTGAGGGATGCTCTGTCTCGCTCCCCAGTGGGATTCCCGAGCCCCGGTGACCCGATGGCGGCGTTGGGGAGGTGCCCTGGCAAGGACGGGGTGGCAGTGAGTCACAGCACCACAGACGGGCACCGTGGGGAGCTGGTTTCTGTTCTTTGCCATGAATCCCCAGGAGCCAGTGTGGCTCCAGAGAGGATCCCGCTGGCGGGGCTGGTGTGTGAGCATAGCCGGGGGGCAGTCAGCACGCACAGGACACTGCCTAGGGTACGGCTTAGTGACGACACCGGGAAGATTGGAGACTGTAGCAAACACCAGGTGTCAGCCCGGGGTGTAGACTGCCCCACAGACTGCGGCCCGGCGCGCCCCCCATTTCACAGAGGTAGACTGCTCGCAGTGGGAGAGGGCTGTGAGCCGGAGCCTGGCTAAGGCTAGCTCTGGTGCAAATCCCGACGCCTCAGCCCTTTCCCAGAGTTAGTTCCCTCGGGAGGAGAACAAGAGCTAATGGCTGGGGAATGTTCTAGACGTTTACTAATGAGGGGGACGCCAAAGCAGTTCGTACTTGTCTGAAACCTCCCCCTGGAAAGAGAACTGACTCCGTAGGGCTCTCCCACCCCACCCTGGGGGCAGTGGGGCAGGAGGGGGGGCTGGGCTTGCAGATTATCCTCGAGGCTGAGAGGACAGACTGCCGCTGGTCTCAGCGCTGGGGCAGGCTACTTCATTCTCCTGGTCTGTAAGAAGGACGGTGCTTAGCCCTTCTGGCTTGCCGGGGTGCCCTTCGCCGAGTGATGTACTGGGGTGCTGGGAGCCGAGGGGTCACCTGGCCGGGGGGTAGCTCTGGAAATACTGACTGGGAAATGGTGGCGGGGAGGAGTTTAAGGAAGTTCACCCCTCCCGCCTTTCGTCACCGACTTGTGCGATGACTTCTCTGCTTCGGTGAATGGTGCTGAGCCTGGCA
The DNA here is from genome assembly GCA_032164245.1 of Sternotherus odoratus. Taxonomy (NCBI): domain Eukaryota; kingdom Metazoa; phylum Chordata; order Testudines; family Kinosternidae; genus Sternotherus; species Sternotherus odoratus. The sequence goes on from JAVMKO010000015.1 coordinate 24,448,594, forward strand.
GCAGTGGAGAGGGAAAGGGAGGCGGGGGGGGGGGGGGGAGTTGGCCTGCTCTGAACTTCCCTGTGCCCCCGGAGCTCGTGTGGCATGATCTCCTCATGTGCCCAGGAGGGAATGCCACCTCTCAGAACTCGCCCGAGCCAGGTTCCCCCATCGCCCCGCTAAGCAAGTGCCGCCTTCCCCCAGGACATGTGGGGACGCGCCCCCTGGAGGCCAGAGAGGAGCTTCCGCAGGCGGGGGGCTGTGGCAGGACCGGCGGGTGGGATTCTTTTAGCAAAATGATCTGCAGGTGTGTTCCCGTCAGTGAGGAACTCGAGGGCTTGGCGCGGGAGCTTGCCCCGGGCGCGTGTGTGCCAGCACACAGTGTGAACTGGCTGCATCTACCTCCTCTGGACAAGAGGAACCCAGGGAGCCAGGGGTGGGCCCTGTCCAGTTCCAGGGGGTTCGTTCTCCCTGGGGTCCTGTTCCTGAGATATTCCCTAGCGCACGTGACAGATGGAGCCCGCCTGAGCTGGGAACTTTGTGCTTCTCCCGCTTCACAGCTGCAGTCAGCCTCTTCCCGCTGTTCACGGAGCTTCTCTGCTGCTCCCTGGGCGTGCTGAGGAGAGCCCCCATGGCAAGCAGGATACACAGAGCCTGCCGGGACATGGGCAGGCCGTGGGGAGCCAGAGGCAGATCTTCACTTTTCTTTGGAATTCCCAAGTTTCCCTCCTGGCCCCCTGCTCTCAGGACAGCAGCTCCTCAGACGGGAGGGAAATAGCTTTGTCCCTCCAGCAGCCCAGCTGCTGCGGATGTGCTGCCAGCTAATGGCCTTCTCCCTACCCCTCAGCTTAGTGCAATTCTCCTAACCCTGTTACCCATTTCCTTCCCCTGCTTCTTCCGGCACACTCCTGCCCAGGAGATCTGACACCTTTAGCTCTGATGGGCTGGCCGGCTCCTCGGCCCGGTCACTACGGGCCCGTTTACACCGCCTGGGGCGGGGAGCTTCTCAGAGCGAGTCAACAGGCTCAGGCTGGCGGGGCGGGGCTGGGGCTGCCATGTGCAGACGTTGCAGCTCGGACAGGGAGCGGGGTGGGCTTTGGACCCCAAACTCCAGCTGAGAGGCCACACCAAAGCCCTGGCTAGCCAGCGAGGGGCAGCATGAGCCCTGCAAACCCGGGCTGGAGGCAGTGCAGACAGACCCCTGCCCTGGAGCTGTGGGCGTGACCCCCCAGCTGGTGTGAGTGAGGTTTGGTAGCTGTGTAGATGCGGGCACAGGGTGCGTGGCCGCAGGAGGGGCCGAGCGCTCTCCCAGGCCGGGACGGTGCTAGGGGCTGCGTTTGCAAAGTGCTTTATTCTCCAGTTCGGTTATGGAGGGTCACACCGGCCAGTTCTAGCCTCAGAATAATGAACCAGCCCACAGCATTTCAAATCTCACCCGATGGACACTGCAGAGCCCAAAGGCGTCTCCTCCCTGCAGATACCAGGAGCTGCCCCTGGCCTAGACAGCAGCGTGGGCTAAACTTGCCCGCCAGCAAGTGGGACTAACTGGTGCATTGTGCATGTCTATTACCGTGCTAAGTTATTAACATACTAACCCAGGAAGATCTCACTGCTCTCACAGACTCTCCTCCCCCCCCCCCCCCCCCCCCCGCGCGCCCAGGCCTGCTAACGATGCTGGAATGTTGAGTAAATCCCTTGCGAATGAACTAATCCACTAAAACTGGCTGTAAGGCATGCTCTACTAACCCGGCTTGTTTCACTCCTACTAACCGGGGACAGCACATGTTGCCTTTAAAGGGGAACGGAAAAGCTTGGGTAAGTACGTCTGCACAGAAGTCATTCAAGTTGCCGCCCCAGGAACAGAATCTACGTGCAGTGTCAAACATTACAAACACAGCGAGGGAAGCCGTGGGGAGCTGCTCCTCCAGGTACCTGGCAGGGCCTGAGTGCAGGGCTCTGTCTTTCCCCAGCAGCATGGGGTAGCACTCCAGGCCCACCAGAAAGCAGAGATGTGCTGCACTCTCTGCTCTGCTGTAGTGCTAGGACTCCCAACACCCGCAGAGGAAAGACAGACTCTGCTTGTAGGTCATTAGAGGAAGGGCTGATTTTCCAGTGGTGTTTCTGTCTGTAATGCTGAAGTCTGCATGTGGATTCTGCTGCTGACTAAGGATCCTAGACTGGGTTTATTGACAAAAGCTTTTCAGTTCCTTTTTAAGTCCCTAGATCTCTCTCTCCTGTTACTAACACATTTCCAAACTGAATTAAACAAACTAACCTTTGCCGCTTTTCTCTCCATTTCTCTTCTGTATGTTCTATTCCTGAACTAAGATGCACTCTCTGGTTATGCCATGTGGCCTTTTATTAACTGCTTGTACTAATCTCTTCTTAGTCGGTGCTATATGCTACTAACATATACTCTTTGGCTCTTTAACTTTCTGATGCTATTCACCATGACAAATGAATGAACAGGCTTTCCTACCTTGTTAACGCAACCCTCTTAGATGATTCTGCTGGCCTTTGTTTCTGTGCAGCTGAACATCTTTAACTCCCATGAAGTGCCGGGAGAAAGGAAGATGCTCAGGAGTTTTGAAAATCAGGTCACTGGTTTTCAATCCATTTTATGAGGCTAAGAGAAACCACTACTATTCACGGGCTTTATGAAACTGCTTGAAGTGGCCGGTTTCATGCACTGCTCAGTCACATGGTAATTTGTATTTGCCAGAAGGTCCCGTGAAGCTCATTTGCAGCGAGACCTTGTTAAAAATCAGTTAAGAACCTGCAGTCCCCACCCGCAACCCAGACTCTGGAATTGTTCGGAACGCTGCCTGGTTCATCTGTCATTGGGAATGGCCCTCACATCAGCCTTAGTGCCTCCGTTACGCCTGAGCTTTGGGTCGGGTCTGGGGCACTCTTGGCTTGGTTTGGTTTCCTTGTATCTCCACAGTTCCCCTTGTGGCACTGATGCATGTGGAAAGCAGTTGCCAGCCTCAAACACCTAAGTGCCAGGGGCCGAGGGGCTGACCCTGCCTGGTGGATTGGCACTTGTACTTACTCCTGGTCACTAACCCAAGTGGGCTGGGAGGTGAGGGGCAGGGAGAGGGAGAGGACATATCGATTCTCATACTTTGTGATGTGCTAACCTTGGGGCTAGCTGCGAGGTCTCTGATCAGCTTTCACCCCGCCTGTATGGGCTGCATCCCCGCTGCCTTCGCTGGGAGCTTGCCTGAGTAAAGGCAACAGGGGTTGGCCTTTGGCTTGCAAACCAGGAATAGCCGCTAACTAACCAGCATCCCCTTGGGGGACCTGCAGTGATGATTAACAGGACTAACCTGCATGGACGGAGAGGAATTCCTAAATCAGTTCGTGGACGGAGTGGGAACTTGCCACCCTTAACCACCCCAAAGGCTGTGCATGAAGCCTGCAGCACAGGGTGCCGGCTCCCTCCTGCACTGTCTGGGGGAGGAAGGGGCCAAGCCAATGGGATGTGGCTGTGAACAGGATGAGGAGACACGGGTAGCAGGAGAAGCAGGAGGCTGGGAGCCAGGACGTCGCTCAGTGGGGGCGGTAATGTAAGGCTTGTGTGTGTGGCTGGCATCATGGTGAGATGTTCCACAGAGAGAGCTGTGCATGGGCGGGGGAGCAAGGGAGGCGCCCCAGTGAGGTTGAGATGGGGAGATCGCAGAGACTCAAGGGCAGTGTGGGGAGCTCCAGAGAGTGACGGGGGAGCTCCCCCAGCTAGGGAGCAGAGCCAGTGGGTGAAGGTCAGGGAGCGGGGGGGAGAGGAGGGTGCAGTGAGAACAGGGCGGGGGCGCAGGCAGAGCAGAGAGCAGCGCCAGTCCATGGGCAGAGTGGGACCAGATGCAGCATGTTACCGGGGTCCCCATTCCCCGGGTTATGAGCTCTGCTGGCAGCGTTGGGGTGAGTTTGCCCCTTCTGTGCATCTCAGCGTGGCCAGGTCCCCACTCCGGGGCAGCCTGGCTGTGACACTCCAGTGAGCAGAACTGACAGGAGGAGAGAGGCTGCCTGGACAGACAGACAGACAGGGGCGCCCTGCAGCCAGGAGCCGTCGCTTGCTCTCGGGCATGGGCTCTCCAAGAGCAGCTCTGCCCGGGTGCTTTATGGATCTGGCCTGTAACCGATCAGAACCTCTCGCCCGGGCTGAGCTGCTCCAGCGCGTACGCCCGTCTCTGGCTGGCTACCTACTAACAGCTGCTCTGCTTTGCCATGAGACGTGTAGCTGGAGAGGGACCCACACTGTGAATCGGTCTTTATGTAAGTTTATTGCCTGTTTCTGTAGCAACCCCCCTCCCTTTAACCCCTGTGTGTTTCTGTACTAACCTGTTCCTTTCCGGCTGATATTAACGGCTTGCTGGGGATCTCACCACTAACCCGGCTGCCTCCTCTCGATTATCCCCCTGGTCCGTGTGTGGCAGTGACCTGGCTGGTCTGTTTTCACCTAACACACTAATTAGTCAGGAGGCCGCCCGGCTCTGACTGCCACCTGCTTTATTAACATACGAAAACCTTTCTCGGGGCTGGGCTCAGAATGGCTTTGGGGGTCTGTTCCATGGGCTTCCTTGCAGAGTGGGGCTGTGATGCACCCCCAAATTGAGCTGGCGGGGCCTTTCGGGGTACTGCAAGGGGTAGAGGATCTGTCTGCCTTGGAGCCCTGTGGACGGAGATGCGGGTTTGCCCAGCAGATCAGGGAAGGGGCTGGTGGAAACAAGCAGTGGGAGGGGCCCTCCAGAGGAAGGAGGCATGCGGGTGATCGTGATGGGGAAGCGGAGCTGGGTTAAATTGGGGTGATCTGGCCCAAGGCCTGGCAGAAAAAGCAAAATCTTCCCCTTGTGGAGTGAGCGAGAATCTGCCCGGGGTTAACGGAGCAACCGGGGAAACAGCGGTTCAGCCTCGGGGCCATTCAGAGCTCTCCAGGCCAGCCCTCCCTGTTGTTTTGGGGTGTCTCACGGCCTGAGCCGCCCCCGCTGCTTATGAACTGACCCGTCCGCCAGGCAGCGGGTGCTAAAAGGCTGGCAGGAGATGTGTGGAACACGGGACCCCCAAAGGCCAAACCCGTTTGTGTGCCAACCTCTGTGGGACTCGGCATTTGGGAACTTCCCCGACTTTGTCTGGGTCCCCTCCTCTTCTGGTCTGTTGCTTTGCAGAGCCTGGGGCCTGAGGGGTGGGAGCGGCTGGGAAGGCTGCAGGCTCCACAGAAGGGCACCGGCTGTTCTCTGAAGTCTACTCCTGTCTGCATGGCCGCCAAGGGCAGTGATGCAGGGCGGGGCCAGGGAGCACGTGGGGGGGGGGGGGGGGCTGTTACCAAACGGGCGGCTTTGCTCGGCTGGCTCTGTCGCTCTGCTCCGTGTCACTGCGCACGGTCCCTGATCGGGTCTCTGGCTTGGTAGGGACAGAGATTTGCCCCCCGCCTGTGCACGTGCAGCGGCTCCAGGGGCCCAGCATGGCAATGGAACGTGGGGGTCACCAGCAGCCGCCCGCCCCAGACCCAGCTCCTGTCCTGCATTGTGCTGCTTTCCGGCCCCCGGGCAGGCAGCAATCCCCCCTGAGCAGGTCCCAAGGCCCGTGGGACTCTCAGCCTGCTGGGCTCGACAAGGATTTCCAGGGAGACCGGAGAGCTGGGGGAATGTCTAAACCTTGGGGGTGATGCTGCAGGCCCAGCGCTGCCTCACCTGGGCAGCCTGGAGACGGCGCCGTCCTTGCAGCGGCACTAAGCAAAGGGCCCGAAGCCGCTCACTGCTCCTGGGGAAAGGGGCCACGTCTCCCTCTGCCCGGCTTGTTCCCTAGTGCACGTTCCAGCCTGCTGGGCGTTCAGTGATCCGGGGAACGGCACACCCAGCGCCGCTCAGACAGGCCATTGGGTCATTTCCCCAAGCTCCGTGTGCTGCGTGCGTGTGGTGGGTATGCCTCTGATGGCACTGTGTGTGTATGTGTGTGTGAGTCTGAGGACTCTGTGTGTGTATGTGTGTGTGAGTCTGATGACTCTGTGTGTGTGTGTGTGTGTGTGTATTGCTCCCCAGCCGATGGTGACTGTTACTCTCGTGTCTGGTTAGCAGGGCTCCGTTGCAGTCAGGCACCGAAGAGACATGTTCCAATGCAGGTTGCCCCTGAGGCGGGGGTGGGTAAACTGCGGCCCGCAGGCTCCTCCTAACAGGGCCCTGGGCGGTTCCCCTGGCCCCCGCTGTCCCTCTCCCCCGCAGCCTCGGCACGCTGCATGGGCAGGGCTCTGGCCCGTGTCTAGCTCCGGCGGGCTGCGCGGTTGCCAGATACGCTACTCTGAGTGGCATGGTAAGTCAGCCTGGCTGGGGCCAGGGAGTTGGATAGGGGGCAGAGGGTCCCAGGGGGCAGAGGTTCTGGGGGTGGTAGCCAGGGGACGGGGAACGGGGGGAGAGGGGTTTACTAGAGCGTGGGAGTCCCGGGGGTCTGTCAAGGGCCGGGGGTGTGGATAGGAGTCAGGGCAGTCAGGGAGCAGGGGGCGGGGAACAGAGGGGGTTGGATAGGGTGTGGGAGCCCCGGGGATTTGTCAGGGAGAGGGGGGATGGATAGGGGTCAGGACAATAAGGGAACAGGAAGCAGGGGTAGGGGGTGGGGTCCTGGGAGGCATTTAGGGTGTGTGGGGGTCTTAGGAGGGGTGGTCAGGGCACAAGGAGCAGGGGGGCTTAGATAGAGGGTGGGGTCCTGGGCGGAGGGTAGTTAGGGGTGGGGGGGTCTCTGGATGGGTCGGGGATTCTGAGGGGGAAAGTCGGGGGCAGGATGTGGGAGGGGTCAGATGGGGGCGGGGCCAGGCTGTTTGGGGAGGCACAACCTTCCCTACCTGGCCACAATTTTGCCACCCCGATGTGGCCCTCAGGCCAAAACGTTTGCCCGCGCCTGCCTTGGGGAGAGGAGGTTCTTGAGGCTCAGGAAGGGGTCGGGTCTCAGCTACCTGCCCCAGATGGTGGGGCTGGTTGGGGGATGGGATTCCTGCTCTAGGTCTGCTGTAGTTCGAGGCCATGCTGGTGTCTGACGGGGGCTCGCTGGGGGGCTGGTTTCCAGAGCACGTGGACTAAAGGCCTGGCCGGCGCCTGGCAGAGGAACCAGTAACACGAGCTCCATGTGCAGCCGCTAGAGCCGCCTGCTCCTCTCCTGGCTCAGCGCGGGCAGCTGCCCTGCTTTGCTGGACCAGGCTGGGCACTTCCCCGCCATAGCAAACGGGGGGTTGTAGTGGGCGAGAGGCTCTGCAATAGGGCTGGGGCCGGGAGCTCCGTGCTGCTCACCCCAGCTTTGCCACAGGGCCCTGAGTGAGCTGCCCCATGGGATGGGCTAATGATGCCGACCTGCTCCCGGGGGAGGCCGGCATTAATGACAAATGGCATTTGACAAGGAACAACCCAGGGCCTGGCCCCCTCCCTGTCCTCTCCGAGTCAGGCTCGCTCGCGGGGGGAGGGGGCGGTGGTGAGCCAGGAGGCAGAGCGAGGCCCATAGCAGTCCAAAGGGAAGGGCTCCAGGGGAAAAGCCCCCATGCAAAGAGAAACCTGCTGCTAGCAGAACCAGGTGGTTCTCCTCCGGATATACGCCACCCCCGAGGGTCTGCGGTGGGATGGAGGCCGCCTCCGTGGAACGGACCGCGTTTGCTGGTGGCGTGCTCGCCTGAACGCTGCAGATACGATTGTTCTCACGCACTGGCCAGGAACCTGTGTCCAAAGGGCTGAATCACACAGAGGGCTACGAGCTGTAGCGATGCAAAGGGAGCCGGGGGGGAAATGAGATGCAAAGGTGTCTGGGTGCCGATGCCCGGCACACACGCCCGCAGAGCAGCGAGGACAGAGGCTCGACTAGGCCAGCCCGGGAGAAGAGGCTGGGGCTGCGGTTCTGGAGGGAGAGACTCAAGTGGATCCCGCTGACACGAATTTTTCCAACTATCAGGAAATAGCCTTTGATGGGGGGAGGGGGGTGAACTGGGGCCAGTAGAATAATGCCCAACCCCAAAGTGAACTTTAATTGGAATTGGGAATTTTCCTCTCTGAGTCAGCTCTCCGGGCAGGACCGGATCAGAAGTGGCCGGGGCTCTGGAATGGGAAGCTGGCTCCCTGAGATGGCCAGCGTGGGTCTGCGTGGGGTGTGGACAGTGCAGGTCAGGTCCCCTGGAGTATTTCTACAGCCTCAGGCCTTGGAGATTTGCCCCTTGCGTTCCTGGAGCGTTCGCTCTGTGTAATACTAATGCTGTGGGCTACGGGCCCTGGCACCCTGCAGCCCACTCAGATACAGCCCCCAGCAGCCCAGCACCATGGAGAATTAACAGCCTGGCCAGTTAGCATGACCCCAAGGGCCAGTGCATCCAGCCCATGGCCCTGCCCGCAGCCCCGTCAGACATGCCTGGTGGGGGGCAGAGAAGGGTTGCTGGGAGAACATCACACAGCTGGGACCAGCCTTTGTGCGGCTCTGGAGAAGCAGGTTCCTGGCCCCGCGGTGTAAACCCAGCGCCAGCAGGCGTGTCGCCGTGGATCTGTGAACAGCCCCGGCTCGGCGTGTGCCCCGGGCTCCCAGTGGACTGTGACCGCTGGCTCACGGCTGTAACGTCCGCTCTAAACATGTCAACTCTGCCAACGCCTGTGCAGCCCTGTGTCTTTGTGTGGCGCCGGGGTGGGGGTGCTCTGCTCGGCTGCCGTCCCTTCCCCTCCCAACAGGAGGGGACAGAACGACGGAAGCGGCTGCTGCAGCCAGGCTGTGGTTTGCTGCGTGGGTGCTGGCCCGGGAACCCGGACGGCTCGGCTACCGGAAAGCCCCAGGAGGTGACTGCGGCTGTAGAGACGGTTGTGTGGGGCCCGTCACTGACTCTCCTCCTGAAGCTGCAGCGGGAGCCAAGGGCAGAAAACCTGAGGCCCTGCCGGGCGGTTTGAATCCACCGTCCTGAGGGGCACAGCCCACTCCACCAGCCCTGCTACGCCTACCCCAGGTGTTAACGTCAGGATAGAGGACAGTCCAACGCCAGCCTATCTCGCCCCCCTGGGAGGTCAGGGCAGGATTGGCCCGAGAGGGCAACAGGCCAGATTGGGCCTGACTAGCCCCTCAGGGTCCAGAACCGGTAGCGGTGAGCTGAGGGTGCAGCCCCGGCAGACAGCCGCAGGACGGGGCAGGCCAGCATCTCAGACACGGCTGAGCTCTGGATGGTGCAGTGTGAGGGACCTTGGCGGGACAAGTGTGGGACAGCCAAGGGGACTCAGCTCCCGGGGTGCCCAGCGCGCGGCCCCCAGAGCAGCAGGCTGCGAAACGCCCCCAGAGGCCCGTGCCGCAGAGGCGGTCAGGGCAATGTACCCACTAAGGGGCCGTCTCAGCCTCCGGCAGTCGGACGGGCAGCGTGTGAGCCACTGGGATTGTAGAGCACCTGCCGGGGCAGGGCAGCCTGGCGTCCCGTCCCCCCCGACAGGCGGGACACAGCCCCAGCAGGGAGGGCACCTGCACTGCCCGTCAGCGTCACACCGTGGGGAAGGGAGTGTCACGGAGCGCCCGGGTGATGGTCCTGAACTTGCTCCCTAGGAAGCCAGATAGGATTCCGGGGGAAGTGTCCCCTCTCCGTACACAGCCTGTTTCCAAGGCTAGGAGCTCCACTTCCACCTTCCTGGGTCTGACCTCGGAGCATTCAGCACCTTCTGCCCCTCCGTGTGCTTCCCCCAGGGAGCCCAGGGATTCAGCACCCCAAATCCACAGTCAGACGTGACTCTCAGCCAGCCAGTAAAGCAGAGGTTTATTCGATGACCAGCACCTGGTCTAACCCAGACCATACAGCGAGCGTGAGCCCTCAGCTGGATCCATTTTGGGGGCCAGAGAGCGAGATAGCTCCTCTGCCTCCCTGCCTGACTCCAGCCAGCTTCAGACTCCAAACTGAAACTCACTCTCTCCAGCCCCTCCTCACCCCCCGCCCCCCGCCGCTCAGCCAGGTCAGGTGACCTCCCTCCCCCCCTGGGGTCAAGTTACAGCTCCAGGAATGGCCCCTTCACCCAATAGCCAGAGGAAGCTTAAAAGCATCCCTACGCCCTCACAGGGGGTCTGTCTGCGAGAGCCAGGGTGGGGCGGGGGGGGGGGGAGAAGAGGGGGGGCCAGAGCCAGGGACGGTCACACTGACCTGCCGAAACCTGCAGCAAAGCAAGGGGTGCACGTGCCAGAGGGGAGCAGCATTGCAGGAGAGGGGCCCCAGCACAGTGCCTGGCCCCACTCCGGAGCCCGCACCCCCTCCTGCCCCCCCCCCCTGCCCCAGCCCTGAGAAAGTGACTGAGGGTGGGGGAGAGTGAGGCACGGGGGGGGGGGGGGGATGTGGTGAGCAGTGGGCGGGGCCTCACAGGGGTTCGGGGGTTCGGTTTTGTGCAGTTAGAAAGCTGGCAACCCTCACTCCAGGGTCACCCAGCCAGGCAGCGGCAGAGGTGGGAACAGCCCCCGGCACCTGGGCCCAGCACGCGGGTCTCCTCACTAAAACAGAGCAGAGGGCGAAGTGACCCCCCCCCCCCTCCCGGATCCCCAGGGTCTGCCCGGCTCTGGCTCTGGGACGGGAGCTCCCCTCAGCAGGGGACGGGTGTTTTACTGAGCGTGGCACTGGTGGCTCCAAAGAACAGCACCTGCAGCACGGGCTCTGGCTGCCAGCCCCCTCCGCTGGCATCGGGAACCTCGTGAGTGGCTAGAACTGAAGCTGCAGCCAGCATGGACTCTGCCCCCCGCACCTGGCCCCATGGCCTCACTGCCTGCCCCGTACGCCTGGACTCTGCCCCCGTACGCCCTGGTGCCATGGGAAGCCAGCAGTGCCCATGACTCCAGGATCAGCATGGTCCTGGCTCTGATACCTCCGGAAAGCCACGCAGAGAAGCTCATATTTACAGCTGCCGGTTTGAGCTCCCCCGGGACAGCGGCTGCTCCTGCAGCTGTGATCAGGAAACAGGCCCAGAGAGTCCAGCCGGCCGCAGCCCTTGGCCCTCCGGGGCCAGGCCCAGCCAGGCCAAGGGTTCACACCGGCCACAGCTGCACTGCCTCCCGTGTGGACACATGTAAGACTATAGAATAGACTGGCCTGACGCAAGGCGGTGGAAGCTCCCTGCAAACGAGGGGCTGGGGTAGGGAGTGGACTGAGGGGAGGGATGAGATGAAGCCGATGAGGTGGGCAGCCGGATCCAGCTAGGCAGGAGGATCCTGGGGGTTCCTACTTCTTCCAGGGTCCATCCCTGCCCCTTTGAGTCCTGCTATAACCCCCCCGCCCCACCCCGGTGGGTGTGCATGAGTGTATGTGGCGGGGGTAGAGCCCCACAACATTTCCACTGTAGGGACATGAGCTCCCCGTCCCCCAATGCCGCTGCCCCTGGTTTGAAGGCCGTCCTGTCTGTCGAGGCAGGGCAATAAACCCAGATTCCCGGTGTGGCTCACTCCCCTGGCTGCCACGCAGCATGCTTGGTGCTAAGAGTCACTGCCGGGGACTCCCTGGGCAGGGCCCGCCATCGGCTGCAGGATGAAGGTAAAGCAGGAGTCGCAGCAGCAAACCCGGTGGCCAGCAGGGTGGGTTTGTGGCCTGGGCACTCGTTTCGATCAGTTAGAAACAGACATTTGCCTCCAAGAACAGCCAACCTTCAAACAGCCGGAGTTGTGCTGCAGTCGTGTTGCTGACCCACAGCCATGTCACTGGGTTGTGCTACAGTTGTGTTGCTGTACTACAGCCGCGTTCCTGGGCTTTGCTACAGTCGGATCAGTGGGTGACATTCACCCCTGGGCCCAGCATCCCACACATCCCACTGCAGCCCTCACAATAGGACTCAAGTGGAGGGTCAGTGGTGCCTGGGCCTTGGCCAGCCCACTGCCCGGGGTGAACGCCCAGGAACCTGCATCCAGCCCGGCTGTGCTGCGTGTTCTGGGACACTGCGCGAGGCCTGTGCTTCTCGTGGGGCCATCACTACGGAGCGCCTGCCTCCCTGCCTGCTGTGGGCTCTGGCAAGGGGGCAGCAGATGGTGCTGTTGCACCAGGAAAGCCCCCGTCCCCGGGTGCCCGCGTAGGCAGCGCTGAGGCTGGAGATGAGCTGGCCGGCTCTGGGCAGGCCGGACTGACGCTCACCCGAGCTGCTGAGCACCACAGGGCTCGTGCTTCTGGGGAGAGTCTCCGGCAGGGCCCCGGGGAAGCCACTGCCGGGAGCCGGAAGACAAAGGACAAGCAGCGAGGGGGAGAGGTCCGGGGAAGCACCCACACTTGGCAGCAGGGGCTCCGCCACAGGCACCCTGCCTGCCCCGGGGCTGGGGGCTGCCGCGAGGCGTGGCAGGGGCCGGTCGTGGGAATGGCTCAGGACCGACGACACAGCAGCACATTTGGGAAAGTTCAGGGCTGGTGCTGACCCTTCCTGCTCCCCGCCTGGCACGCAGGGCCTCCTGCTGCCCCCGCCACTTCCCCGAGCTGACGGGCCGGCTGAGCTCTCGTCCTGCAGGGGAAACGACGGGGGCCGGGCTGTGGGGGGGTGAAGAGAGGGGTGCAGGGGAGATATGGGCAAGAAAACAATTCCCTGGGGGCGGCTGCTGAGATTAGCGCATTAATTCTGTCTCTCGCCAGAGCCAGGAGCTGGCTCTTTTGGGATGCACCCCACTGCAGAGCTGCTCTGAGAAGGGGGCAGGACCCAGGTGGACTTCACCTCCACACAACCAGGCACGGCTGAGCAAATCCCAGCCACTGACCCCAGGCGTGTCCCCCCCCCCCCGATTTAACAACATCACAGCATCATGCCCCTGGCATGGCAGGACAATGTCCCAGTGCAAAGCAGCTGCGGGGAACTGGGAAGGGTGATTTATTCCTGTGACAAAATGTGTGACTCGGTTTCCCCTTTCACCATCTATTGTTACCCTCTGCTTGCAAAGGGGAGACGGGGAGAGGACGGGGGGAGACTTACCCAGGCGCTGGCAGCCCATGAGCGGAGCTGTCGAATCGTGAGCTATTGTATTAACTCTGTCAATGTTACATGTATCTGCGCCGGGTAGGGGTTGTTCTCCAACTCCCTGGGGGAGTTACAGGACTTTCCTGAAGGAACTAAAGTCACTGGGGTGGGGGGAGGGAGGGGGGGGAGGGGAAGTAATCAATGCAAATCTCTAGGCTGGTAACCAATCTGGAGACGCCTCACCTCCCGCCAGGAGAAACGGCATCTCCTGGTTTAACCCAGTTCAGGAGACTGACCATGAAAGGCCACCGGTGCAAACTGCCCTAGCGAAGGAGCCGGCAGTCACTGGGTTAGATTCCTGGGTGGTGTCCGTGTCCCCCTCAGCCCCTGCTCTAGGACCAGGAGGCTGAGTGAGGAGGAGGTGGTTCTGGGTCTGTGCATGGCACCTGGTTCCTGCCTCCCAAGAAGCCGTCTCTTGGAGGGAGCTGAAGGCTGGAGGTTCCTCTCGGTGAGATTCAAGGTGGACTGCCCGGTTCTCCATCTAACCAGCTGAAATGGGGCCAAGGTGCAGCTCCCCGCCACCAGGCGGTTTGTGGACAGGATGCATCTGAATCGCAGTGTTTATTTTTACCCAAGTCAGCCGCGGTCTCACACGTCACAGCAAGTTCCTCAAAAACATGTTGACAGAAAACGTGTGTAAGCAAGAGAAATGCTGCTTATTTGCATCAAATTACAAAGTAATTCTGTGAAACTGATACCGGGGGTTACGGTAACATCTGTAAACAGCGCGGCTCCCTGCGCCAGACGGAGAGCGGGCGACGAGGAGCTTGATGGGACTCACGGATGGAGAGCTCCACCGCCAAGGCTGGGGACAGCTCCTGGAGCTCTGAATCTCCAGAGGGAGGGATTCCCACTGGCTGCGTCGCTTTCCCACCCTCTGGCCTGGAATCCCGCCTCTAGCACCAGAGCTGTCAGAGGAAGGAGCAAAAAACTAGGCCTGGGCACTTATGAAAGGACCTGTCCCAGGGGACGTCTCAGCTAGTGCCTGGCCCAAGGTCCGCAGCAGGACGCTGAGGAATCCTCGTCACCAGAGCTGCTAGTGACATGAGAAACGAGTGTCATGCAGGACGTCAGCCTTCGGAGGTTGCTTTTGTTTTGTTCTCGTTTGGTTTGTTCATTTCTCAGTAGGGCGGGAGGATTTTTATCAAAAACACTGACCTGGTTCCTGACTTTTGAGTTTGATCAAACTTCTGGACTTTTGAAAATACTGCGCACAAGAGGGGTAATTCGGGTGCCTGGATTTACGGGTGTACAGCGCCCAGCGGGATTTCAGTTGTTTCTGGTCACAGAATAGATACAAACTGAGTTTTAAAGACACATTAGGGATTTCTTCCCCCCTCCTCCCAGCCCTTCATCGAGTCAACCTGTGCCAGGGTGCGTTCCCCACCATGCGGTTCTCAGGCTGGTCGAGCACAATCCTGCAGAGCGCCCAGCTCCCTCTGCCCTCATTCTGGGGGTTGAATGCACCCAGAATCGCGGAGGGCTGAGACGGGGCTATTCAGTCTGAGCCAAATGTCACCGAGCACGACTCGCCCCTCTCACCGACTCACCATAGGGCGGAAGTAACTCTCCCCGAGCCGTTTCTCTCCCAACTCAGTTAGGGTCTCTGCTCCCTCCCACAGCACCTACTCCTGGCTGCCCCAGTCAAAGTCGGTGGGTGGAATGTTCAGTCCCAGGGGTAACCCAGTCCCTGCCTGCTCCCCAGGGGAGACAGGCGCCCCCACAGCCTGCGTTGTTTGGGGGATGCTGTCACCGAGGCTGTCACTTTATGCCAGGGCGTTTAGCATCCTGACTAATCTCTTGGTAACCCTGGCCCCCTCGGCGACTGCTTTTCTCCATGCTAGGTAATAGCTTCATTCACAGGGAGAGTAGCACAGGCCTAGTGAACTGTCCCTTGTTTTCCAGGGGTTATGACTAGTTCATATCTCGCAGCAAACAGAGTTGAAAACCATCTGTGGAATAATGAAGAAAGCAGCAGCTTCTGCTGTGAGGTCCCTGGCACGTCTTGAAGCAGTTAAAATATCAGTTCCAAACTTTCCTGCACGTAAAGCCACCGGCCCCTCTTCCTTTACCTTTGTGGAAGAAGACAGGGGCTGTGATTTGGTTGGGAACCAGAACAAATATTTCTCTCCAGCCGGAAACAAAGAATGCAGCAGCGCCGGTGACAGCAGCCGAACAGAGGAAGTTGTGATTTACTTACAGCTGTGGGGGATTTTTTTTCCTTTCTGCAGCACCTTGCCCACACCACCATTCTTTGATCCTCAGTTCCTGGATCATTCAACCTCATAAGCAATGCTCCCTGATTGGCTGCTTATAGAGCAGGCTGTTTATTACTAGTTAACAGCCAGTTAAATGAAAACCCACCTCTATCACCCTGGCAAATATTGTTGACTGCTCAATCATACATGTTTCCTGTGATGGAGAATCGTGTATAGGATGGAGTGAGGTTGTCTAGGCATATGTGGGACCCCTAGTATATTAAGAAGAGATTTCCTATTGGTTATTTCAGTGCTAACAGTGTGTTTGTCTAAATTGTTGTTCATTAAATGGCAGCTGTCAAGACGGCACCTTCCGCCCCTCCTATCTATTCCCTGCACTGCAGATCCAGCTGAGCTGGAGGCCCCATTGTGCTCGGTGCTGTACACCTGGAGAGCGGGGCAGTCCCCACCCCAGAGAGCTACAGTCTCAATAGTAAAGGGAGGTGGCATTGAACTTGTGTTACAGCTGGGAAGTGAGGCACAGAGAAACTTGCCCAAGGACGGAGCTCCAGAATCCCAGCCCCTGTCCTGGCCCCCAGCCCACCCTCCCCAACTCTACAGCAATTGACCGGGAGGCCTGTGGAATGGGCAGTTTTCACTTTCTGTTCCGAGCTCCGCTTTGTTCCAGCTGGAGGCTTCCCAGGGCCGGATGGATTCTGTCGTTCTCCCTCCCTCTCTCTGAGTGCTCCGTGTGCCTGGGTCTGGGGGCAGGGTCCCCGCCTTAGTGCACTCCTCGGGTAATTGAAAATCCAAACTTTCCTCCCCATGGCTGCCCCTCTCTGGTCATCCCCATTTGGAGGGACCCTTATATGGGGCCTACCTCTAGCTGGCACTTGTGACTGCACATCTGCCTGGGATGCCAGGGACAAAGGGCAAGCTTCGAGCTGCATTTTTATGCCCCGATCCCTCCCCTTGCTGGCTGCCCTGGAACAGAGCGGTGCAGCCCCCCTGCCAGTGGCCTGTGCTGGGGTGGCCAGAACCTGACGGTCTGCCAGCTGCATGGGAGCCTCATTTTAGCCACCCAAATGTGATGCTTTGGGCTGGCAAATTCTGAGCAGCCCGGCGGGGCTAGTACCCAGCCGACCACAATGTCCGCTGGGGCCGTATGGAGCGGAATCACTGGTGAGGACGCATCGGTGTGTCTCCATTCCCCAGATACCAGCTCCGGGGCTGGGCGTTTCCCGCGCAGCCCGAGGGAGATCTTTGCACAGAAGAGAGAACCAGGGAAGCAGGGAACGCGGCTGCAGGGAGAGCTCCCTAGAGCATGTCTGAATGCTGCCCAAGCACGATCTCCTCCCGGCCAGGGGATCACACCACTGACGCCCGGGGCAGGCAAGTTCCCAGCTGAGAATGGCTGGCTGAGCCCGGCCCGGTGGCGCACTCTCATTAATACCCTGCGTCGGAAGGCAATCCATAATGAGATGCTAACTGAGTTTTCTGTAAGATTGGGTGAAGGAAGGTCACCAAGGTAGAACAGGAGTCAGCTTATTGTTATTATCAATCAATAACCTATTTATTTTCCAACATTCCTATTAACCTCTTGTAGCCAGTCGCCGTTTCAATTTGAAAAGGCTGCACCGCCTGCTTTGCTGACTGGACAACTCTGATTGAAAACGTACCAGTGACCCGACCCCCCCGGCAGAATCCAATTAAAATCATTTTCATGTGTAGATTCATATTTTTCAACATGTTCTACAGTCCTGGTTTCAGCATTTCACACCCCCACCGCGGCCGCGTGTGTGGTAATGTCAGGAGAAAATAATGACAATGAATTAGTCAAACAGACAATAGGATTGTTCCCTTGATGGGGAATGGGGCATTCCCATCATGTCTCTTTTGAGGTTCCAAGCAGGCAGGGGTGAGCAGCCTAAACTCAGACCGCCGGGGAGCGCTGGGGGAATGGTCCTCGGATCCCCTAGCATGGCGGCTGGGATCAGATCTGGGAGACAGGCTCTGGTCCTGGCAGCAGCTGGAATAGAAACACCAAGAAGATGGCCTCCCTGGCACAGACACTCCCCTCCCTGGGCTCTGGCGTGAAGCTAGCCGGTGGGGAGGGCAGGGACACACACAGTGGAGATGCTCATTTGACTCACTTTCCAGGCCCCCACGGCCTCACCCTGGCCCCAGAACCTGGTGACGGAAGAGACCCGGTGGGTCAGACTCAGAGCCACGCTGTGCCGTGAACGAGCCGGCAAAGAGCGACCCCCTGGTGAGACTCGCCCAAGAGACCTGAGCGAGGCTATCTGCTGTCCCTTGGACCGACTGACGCCATGCGAGCTGACCTGCCGGCGTGAGGGTCAGCGGATGGCGAATGGGCACATCCTTGCGCCTGGAAATGTGACCCGAGCGGGTCAGGGGAGCGTTGTTTGCTATTGCTTTGCCCAGTCTAGCATGAAGGCACCAAAGCAGTGTAGTCAGCACACTGGGGGCGTTCCCACCCAGAGCCTGCTGCATTCACTCCCAGTGCCACGGGTCTGGGTTTTAACCCAACCTGGACCGTCCTTCCCCCGGCTTTGTCCCATGGCCTCAGCTCTGCACTCTTGTACCGCCTGAAACACCTCTTTACCTCCTGGGTGTTTACACCCACGCAGCCTGGTCGAGAGTCACGGTATTTGCTCTGGGGCAGGGAGGGGAGAGAGGGCTCTCAGCCCGGAAAGGCTGCTGTTGCCTGCAGACGAGAATATTGACACTGTCTGAGCCAAGAAACCCTGTCCAGGAATCTGAATTTCCAACTCCCACTCTCACCGGCTGCTGAGGCCAGTAGCATCTCCCCATGGAACCTGGGGGGTGGGAGATTCCTGCACCCCCATCTCGGGGAGCACACAGGCTTTGGGAAAGGCTGTGGTCTTGCCTCCTCTCTCAGGGTTATTTTATGCACAATCCATTGACACTGGGAGCTTCCCATTTCAACAGCACTGGCTTGGAAGCTGCCTCCCCGTCCATGGCCCTGCGGGGTGGAGGGCAGTGCGGACTTTGCAAACCGTGGCTGTCCATGAGCTACCCTCCACGGGGGTTAGTGCTAGAGACCAGCTGGAGCCCACACCTGCCTTCCAACACGCAGCTGGGCAGGCAGGGCTTGGAGTCCGAACCCAGGGCTGGTTCTGGATTTCACTGCTGGTCTCTCCTTGGTGGGCAGCTGGAGCTGGCACTGCCCCTCCCAGGCAGGAGCACAAACCTGGCTGCAGGCTGGAATCTTGCACTTTGGGCCTAGCTTGTGCACACTCGTGTTCACCTGGCATCAATGGACAGCGGGGGCTTGGATAACTGCAGGGGCCTGTGCAGACGGCACCTCCGCTGAGTCCTGGGTCTTTGCACACGTGTCTCTTGCTCATGCAGACTGCGAGGGAGGTGGGTGGCCTCAAAGTCTAGCCAGCAAATATATTTCTTCTCAGAGCCAGTAATTTCCCCAGCACCAGCTAGAAAGTCCCCAGATCCCCAGCCCTGGGACAGATCCAGGTCTTACATTCCCAGGATTTTTTATCCCTAGGACAGCCCCAGTCTCGTCAACCCCCCAGCCTCTCTGGACGGATTTGTGTCTACCAGGCACCACTCCACTGCGTGACCCCAGCACAGAGCGACCTGTGCCTTGAAGGGAGAGCCAGACCAGGGGCCATTGCAGCTGTTGGCAGAGGAGGGCCAGGGAGGAGAGACACGGGAGGCCTTGGGATTGGTGTGTCAGTCCCAGTTGCAGCGAGCTCTGCATTGAGCCCTGTGCCCATCCCACACCGGCCTCTCCTCCAGTCTCAGCCCTAGTTTCCCCTTTCACATGAGGCGTTTGCATTTCTGCAGACACTGCGGCGGTGGGAGCACTAGCCGTGCACAGACAGTCACGGACGTCTCCCCTTGGTGGCTCTGGTGCAGGATGGGGCTCTTACGCATGTATTGGCCGGCTAAAGTTGTAACTTGAAGCACACTGGTAGCAGGGAAGGGTTCCTGGAGCAGCTCCTCTCGTGGGATGTCACTTCGGCCTGGGGTGGCATCTCTCAGCTGAGCCAGCCCCAGGGCCACAGAAGGAGCTGTGGAAGCCACCGGGCTCTAGCAGGGGATCAGCCGCCTTTCTGTGACTCTTAAACCTATCCACACTGCAAGTGCACTGCTGGAGGGGGAAGCCCTGCGATGCCTAGCTTAGTTGGGCACTGTGCAGTCCTATAGGACTTCCCGTCCTAAACACTGGGGTAGTGTTGCTATGCACTGTTAAACAGTTGCTGCGTTCCTTCCCAGAAGTGGCTGCATCTTAGCAGATGGCTGCCATATGAACCCAGTGCAGAGCTGGCATGTCAGATCCCAAAATGGAAATGCTCCCTGGATATTAATTCCTTTCCCCTTCACTCCCCCTCTGATTGCTCTGAAAGTGAAAATAGAGTCATATTAATACTAGTTCAGAGAAAAATCTATTTCGCTTTTTCTAAGCAGCATCGCCCTCTGCCAGCCGGGGGGCTGCCAGCCCATGCCCAGATGCCACAGTGAGAGGCACTTCATAACTAGACAGACAGAGAGAACCTATTCCAGACCAGCGCACTGGTGTTTGGAGGTGATGTTCGCGGGGGACTGCTGGGTAGCGCTGTAATTGACTGATGAAGCATGGTCTTAGTATAATGTCTATTATTAATAACATGACTTTGATAATAAAAAGATTAAAATTAAGTTTATGGTTTGCTGACTGCCCTTTCCGCACTGCAATCAGCTCTCATTCATATTCATGAGCAGCTCATTAGTAACCACTGCTTACAAGCAGGCTAAACAGACAAACCATTCGGCAGCAGCTATCTCCTTAACTGCTTAACTTGCTCACTGATTACCAACATCAAATTAACTCCAGATCTAATAAGCTTCCCAGTGGCTTCAAACCTCCTTGAAAATTGCTCTGATGTCTCCATGGGGCCCTATTAAAAACAATCCCTCCCTTGTGCATACTGCATTCCTCGCACGGGAAGTGAACTGCGCTGGCAGCTTTGGGGCCTGGTGCACTTGCCTTAGTCTCTGTTACCACTGTGACAGAGTGTGTGTGCATGTGTGTGTGTGTGCAAGTGTGTGTGTGCAAGGATATATGTGGGTGTGTATGCACACATGGGTATCCATGCAGGTGCGTGCACATGTGGGTGCGCATGCATGGATGTGTGTGGGTGTGCGCGTGCATGTGTGTGTGCACACATGGGTATGCATGCGGGTGTGCACACACGTGGGTGTGCATGTGTGCAGATGTGGATGTGAGCGCATGCATGGATGTGTGTGCATGAGTGTGTGTGTGCGTGTGCATGCAGGGGTGCACAATGATGCAGGCTCAAACACGAGGGCGTACGTGGAAAGCAGTTATTATTGCACTTCATGTACGGGATGTAGGTATTTTGTAACCAAGCCCCTGCTTTTTGTTTTCTCCTGTAACGAGCTCTGGATTGCAGCTGCTCTTCCTCTGGATTTACTCCACTCGTTAGGAGATCAGGATGTCGGCACATAGCCCCTTGGGGGCCATTCAGCCTGATGTCAGCAATCGCAGAGGGCTGGAGAGCCCTTGTGAGCAAGGCGTTCTCCTCCCGCTCTTGGGGCAGCTCCCGAGCCAGAACAAAGGAGGAGCCAGGAAACTTTCCCCAGTGGTGCAATATGCCACCAAGGAAAGCGGGCGGCATCCCAGCACTGGGGCCACTGAACCTCACCATGGCACATCCTTCCTCTCTCAAGAGCTAACAGGCTTTTTCCAATCGGACTTTCTGTAGGTCATTGTTCAAAGTCCCTCTTCTTCCTCCCCACACTCTGCCCTCGCCCAGGCTGAATCCATGGCACGGAAACTCTGGCTTGCAAAGAATCTTCCTAACGGAGGCTGTTTTTGCTGTGGTTGGATTGGAATGATGCTCCGTGTCTGCCAAGAGCCGCCCTAGGAAATAAATCAACATGTGCCACAGGGCGAAGTCAGATGCTTCGAACAGCCATGTGTTACTCATTCGAAGGGCCTTCGTTCCACCCAAATTCTCGGAGGTCCCTCGACTCCTCCGACCACACAGCCCTGGCTCCCTGTCCAGGAGGAAGCTTTCCACACAGACACAGAATGGGACTAAGTGGCTGAAGGAGGCCAGAGCTCCCCAGAGTGGATTCCTGCTGCTGCCGTGCGGTGGGATTTGACGAGAACAGAAAGCACCTAACCTGTGAGCTTACAATGGATTTATTTCTGCCCATTGTCCGGTCCAAGGGTAGGGACTAGGTTTGTCAATGGCTCCTGTCATGTCTGTAGAGCGCTCAGCATCATCGAGCTGCCTGTCTTGGTGTCCAGGCATATGACTTTGCTTGTCACACATTAGACCCTTTATATGAACTTGGGTTCCTTTTTAATTTTTTGTTTGCAGTTTTGTTGTAGTTGTGTCGGTCCCAGGCTATTAGAGAGACAAGGCGGGGGTGGGAGGTGGGAGGTGGGGGGAGGTCGTATCATTTATTGGACCAACTTTGGTTGGTGAGAGAAACAAGCTTTTTTGCTACACAGAGCTCTCCTTCCGGCTGGGAAATGTACTCAGGGTGCCACAGCCAAGGTGGAACGGATTGTTCACCTACGCCATTAACTCGTGTTCTACGAGGCCATTCCAGGGGAAGTGGCCCTTAACTGCAGTCATGGTACCGAAAAGATGGGTGACAGGTTGTTGTGATAAGCCATGAATCTAGTGTCTTAACTAAGACGGTGATTTCTAGTGTCTAGCAGAGGGATGAATTTCAGCTCCCAGGCTCCACCTGTCCTTGGAAGGTGAACACCCGTGTCCCACACAATGATGGCCTCGCTGCCTACCCCAAAGGTCTACAAGACAATGGACCACACTCAGACCTCCACCCCAAACACATTGCCAAATTCTTCCATTTCATCCTCAGCCACAACAACCAACCTTGGGAATAGGCATGGGCACCTTGCAAGATCCACAGGCCCTACACAAGTCTATGCCAACATGTGCTCCAATAACAACCGTACGGGTGAAACCAGACGATCACTGCGCTCTCAAATGTACTCACACCAGAAAACAATAAAAGACAAAACCGCCCTGTCACCTGTGGGCCAAAGGGATCACTCTACATCTGACCTCAAAGAAAACCAACACAACACCTACTAAAGATGAGCCTGGGAGCTCTGCTAGACATTAAAAATCGTGGACTGAACAGAGACACTGGATTTATCACCACAAACTGTAACCAATCCCCTCCTTTCGTCCTATGACTGCAGAGGTGTTAATGAGCCACACACTACCTCAAATGGCCCCTTACAATATGTGCCAACAATTTATGCTAAACTATCTGTTCCACCTTGCCTTTAGCTGTGACATGGGAGTACCTTTCCCGAACCCGAGAAGAGCTCTGGGTGGCTCGAAAGCTTTTCTCTCTCACTAACCAAAGCTGGTCCAATAAAAGATCTGATCCCACCGTGTCTCTCTAATTTCCTTTTTACTGTACATTTTTGCTAAAAATTCACTGTGGCCTCCTGAACTTTTATGATGCTCAGAAAGAATCTCATATACTGGCCAGCTCCTCACACTCCAGTTCCACCCCCGCCTGAAAATTGACATTCAGTATTAAACTCAATCTTAAAAAGGGCCCTTAGACCTTCTCTACCCAGCCTGCTGATTCTTCGCTAAATGCTTCCTTAGTTTGACTGATGCTAGGTTAAGGCTCAAATAACAAACCAAAACCAAAACAAAACAAAAAAGACCTTTTGGTTTTAATTTATTTATTTAGAGGCGGAAAATGTACTGACTGATATTTCCAAAGGCGTCAGAGGAGGGAATTTTGACCGATGTTTAGGTGGGTGTGAACAAAATGGATAGTCAGAGGCCTCTGTTGTTTTAATCACTGGGTGTGGAATTATATTGAGTACACTGAGTAAATGCAGCTAGTATTACCACAAAATGAAGATTAATTATTTGGCCTGCACTCTGCTGTCTTTCCCCCAAGGGATCTTTCCACTGCTAGCTAGTGGAAAGCACAGAATCTGGTGGAAGCCATTTCTGTGTTTACAGAGCTGGCCTGGTAACAACAAAGCATTTGGAAACTACTTGGCCTGTTCCTGAAGGAAAATTTCATCTCAGTGGTTTGTCTGAGGATTCCCAAAACCGCAAAGAGCTATTCTGAGGCAGTAGATGATCATATCTTTCCCTGAGAGCTAGGAGCTTCGGACAGATAATTTAGAAGCTTAGGGGTAGTTTGTGCCTTTCAAAGTGAGGCCAGCTGCTTAGGATGCGTGTTAGACCTAGGCATCATGTGGCAAACACTGCGGATGTCTCCAGTGATGGAAATCTGGCCTGGACACAATACATATGAACTCATCCTTCCCCTCACACTTCTGCCCAGGCTGTCTCCAACCCAGACACCTCTTTTTTAAGTTTATGTTTTATTTTCTTAAAGCATAATAATAATACGGCAGAGAGAGAGAGAGAAATGTAATTGATTCTATTGTTACTGTGATATAATGAATATAAGTTTATAAGTATCATCTCTTTTTTACGTCGAGCTATATCCTAGGAGTTCAGAATCATGACCAGATCAGAAACCACAGAAGGAGTGTGAGATAAATAGTAATAGCCCCCACATGCCATCCCATCATGGTGCTAGTCTCCCGGTGATATTTAGCGCACACACCTGTATTTGGAAGTGCCAACAAAACCATCATGAGTACGGGTTCTCTAAGAGGAAATGTGGAATGTTTTGGATTTTGTCACATGTTTAGGGCCAGAAGGACTAGACAATGCCAAGAGATTGTCCCAAATGGGATTCCATTTAGCTACATTTCCTCCCATGAATCTTTCGGGCCTTCAGACAATCTGATGTTTGCTGATCATCACTAACACATCTACACAGGACTAAGCTCCAAGAGACCAGTAGTAATCAGTGCTTAAAACTCTTACAACATGAAATGGTCACTGAAATCATCATTGTACATGGCATCTGTTTGACAAAGGACTGAATTATTTGTGCTGCATTCATAGCCTTGCGCCAGGCTTAGCTTCCCACCTCTTTCTAATGTTTACCACCTTTACCACCTGACAACTCTCAGAGAGCAAGGACTTCCCTCCCCTTCCCACATCATCTCTTGACATCTCCCGCAGGTCTGTTTTCCAAACCCTAACAATTCTCTGTGCACGGTGGCTGGAACTGGTGCGTGCACACCACTATCTATTTGCGCTATATTAGAGTTGGGCAAATGCTGCAAACCACTCTTTGTGACTTGGTGTGAATTGTCAAATAAACTCTCTTGCACTGTGTTTTCTCCTGTTTTGTGTTCACTTTCCATAGACAAATGAGTTTGTGGGCTGGGATGCTTGTGGAAAGAGCAATTTTTAGGCAACTATTGGAGAGGATTGATGGAGAAGGAGTGTTGACTTCTCAGTGCTATTGTCCCATGGCAGGTGAGGGATCTCTTGTAAAGTTAAGATAAAGTGTCCTCTGCAAATGAGACAGGGTATTACAGACATACAGAAAGACGGAGAGCGGGCGCAAAAGGCAGTAGCGAATCCCAGACCGCTCAAGATTAAAGCTAATTGGTATGATGACCGTGGGCAGTGCTCGGCCGAAGAAGGAGGTCTCCTTCCAAGGGAGTCACTGATCTCTGGGAATTTGAGTGTTTTCTGGGGTGTTACAAGGACACTGACATTTCCGTCTGAAAGGCCGATGCCCTCAGGCATCCACTCAAACTCTCAGGGAAAAGAGGGGACTAAGGGGGGATATCATAGGGGTCTATAAAATCATGAGTGGTGTGGAGAAAGTGAATAAGGAAAAGTTATTTACTTGTTCCCATAATATAAGAACTAGGTGCCACCCAATGAAATTAATGGGCAGCAGGTTTAAAACAAATAAAAGGAAGTTCTTCTTCACACAGCGCACAGTCAACCTGTGGAACTCCTTGCCTGAGGAGGCTGTGATGGCTAGGACTATAACAGGGTTTAAAAGAGAACTGGATAAATTCATGGAGGTTAAGTCCATTAATGGCTATTAGCCAGGATGGGTAAGAAATGGTGTCCCTAGCCTCTGTGTGTCAGAAGGGAGTGATGGATGGCAGGATAGAGATCACTTGATCATTACCTGTTAGATCCACTCACTCTGGGGTATCTGGCATTGGCCACTGTCGGTAGACAGGATACTGGGCTGGATGGACCTTTGGTCTGACCCACGTACGGCTGTTCTTATGTTCTTACTGTCACGGGTGTGAAGTTCCTGTACGCCGTGTTCCCAGCAGGCTTCATGGCACCGTCTCACTGGGGGACTCCCAGACAACTTCCAGCCAACCCGAGTATCCTCCCGACGAAGCCATTTTGCTACAGTGCTTCCGTCCAAAGAGTCACGGCTGCTAAATGCATCTGCCACATTAGCTCAGTCCCAAGCTTCACAGCCTGGAGGAGCCCGGGTTGCCCTACAGCCCAGGGAGCAAGGGGGAGGTTTGGGGGGGGGGGGGATGAAGCAGGCTCAGGACACTCAATGGGCTGCAGCTGGCTGTCCAGTGACAGTGTGATGTGAGCTGGGCACCTAGTGAACACATCACATCCTGGGAGCTCCCTTCCGGAGCGTCCCCTCGGCCCAGCGGTGGGGGTGAGAGCACGGGCTGGGCTCCCTTCCCAGCTCTCCTCGGCAAGGGAGAGCGTGGAGGGGAAGCTTGCTCGGCAGGTGCCCAGCTCCCGTTAATCTGTGGCTATCCCACACCGACCCCCGTCTCAGTTCTGTCCGCCCGGAGCCGCTGACGAGACCTGGCTGCACCTGCTGTCCGCGTGGAGCACCGACGGGTGCTGCTTACTGGGGGCGGGTTTGGGTCCATCCCCTACAGGTTGCCCACATTGGGAGAGGGTCAGGGCCTTTCCTCTTTATGCCCTGGGCCTCCTTGAGGGGCCAGCCGCTTGGGGCGTCCCCCCAATTAGCCCCAATTCATATTCCGCCGCCGGCTAGCCAGCGTGCTCACTCCGAACGTGAAGGAGTGTTCCCCGGCGTTTAGCATCATGTGCATACAAAGCGCTCACCTTTAACCTCTCTCGTTGTCATGGCAACAGCAGCGCAGAGCGAATGTTTGTCAGAAAGAGCAGTAATAACGGGCGCGCGGGGGGCGTGCCGGCCGCAGCTCCTATCAATAGATCCTTTGATGGGGTGGCTGGGGAAGGCGCCTCTCAAATTCTCCTCTGGGGTTTTGGGAGGGGGTTTATCGGCTAGGCTCGTTATCGTCGCTGGCACAGTCCCGTCATCCTGCCCTGCAGGGATTTCACTCCACGAGGGAGTCCCACGGCCCCGCCTCGTTACTGTGCAGAGCCGGTTAAGCTGCCCCACTGCACGGCCGATGAACTCCCAGCCCGTTATGGCAAATGCATCAGAAAGGCAGGCCGTATTCCCCCCTCAGCCCGTAGGCTTCCCCTAGGCTGCATCCTAGAGCGTCTTCACCTCCGCCTTGCTCTGTGCCGCTTCCACCCCTGGGGCAGGACGAGCAGAAAAGCCGGGATGAACGTGACCCCACAAGGACACCCTGGGGTGGCTGACGGTCTGCTCCTGCCAGAGTCCACGCTGGAGGTGAGCTGATCTCTGTAAGCCTATTAGCACGCGTGCAGGTTCTTGTATGGCTTTTAAGGTGCTTTCTCTGTAGTGTGTTGACCTTACGAATACAACAGGCTTGCGTGGGAAGAGCTGTGTGGTAACTAATAGCTGTGGGCCCTCACACTGTTAACGTGGGCTCCCCACTGGCTGGAGAATAACACAGTGAAGGCAGGAACTGTTCAGCCTGAAAGACCCCTGGCCAGGACGGGTGTGTGTGACTCCCCCCAAGAGAGGCAACCGCCAGGGGCGGCAGAAGCTCTGGCTGTACCGTCGCAGGGGAGCCTAGGCACAGATGCCCTGAACCGTGGCACAAGGTGTAAATTCAGGCCCACGTCCACTTGTTCACCGTGGCTATTCAGAACTGCAGAGCTTGGAGAGAATTCGGACCTGGGCCTCAAAATTCAGGTCCCTCGTTAGCGCAAGCTGAAGGAGGATCCCTGCAGGTCATTAACAGTGTATGGCTTTGGAGCAGCTCTGACCCTGTTCAACAGAGGGCAGCGTTACCCCCGAGCAGTACAGTACAATAGATTTGGTACATTACTAGGCAGGCGGGGGTGTATCCTGCCAAGTCTCTGATGGCGAGTGTCAGTGTTATGAATACGTTATCGTTAACTCTTCCTATCAGACATGGATAACAGGCACAACACGCTTCGCTCCTCTCTGAGGCTGGCATTTGGCTGGCACAGGGCAGAAGATTGAAATGGGATTCTGCCACCAACAGCTTTTATTCTCCAAACCAAAACCTCACCAGTTCTCCCATTAGGGAGCTGGGACCACGCTGAACCCTTCTCCTGGGGCCATCACCCCCTTCATCCTGGACCCCGGGGGTTTGGAGAAAATGGGGCCTGCAATGCGAACACACCCCTGACAAGGCTTTGCAAACCGCCCAACCCAGCCTCCAGCCTGGGCCTCCCCCAGCTCTGACGTTGGAGCCCTGAGGCCTGAAGCAGATTCCTCTGGATGAATAGGGACGTTATCCTCACTCAGGGGCAGGGTCGTGGAGCAATGGCAGGTTACCACACAGGAGGTTTTGTCACGTGGGTTTTTCCAGGACACAACCCACACTCCCAAATCCTGCAGACTCAGCAAGCAAACGAATGGCAAAGTAGAAAAGGGAATTTCTGTCTGTGTATTTTAATCAGCCCTTGTTCCCTCCCCACAACCCGCCTGCCTCACTCCATATTTTTGTTTAGAACTGGCCTAGAATTCAGATTTATAACGGTTCCGTTCAGGTCTGCACCCCACCTTGCCTAGAAAAGATATTTATGCTGAGCTCCATTTCTTCTCCCACTCTTTTCAATTACCATCGGGTCTCATCACCTCCACTGGCTCCTTTTTAACCATAAACACAAATCCCGTTATCTTTTCTCTTTCTGTGTATTTGCCCTTTGATTTAAGCGGCATTTTCTCCTCTTTTCATCAGTTCTGGAGCTCTCCTGCCATAGATCTCCCTGTTTATCTACTTTCCAAAGGCCTCCTCTTATAGCTCAGGACCTGATCAATAAGACTGCGTGGCTGGCTGGCAGCTCCTCTCCAATACTTGTAGTTTTTCTTGGGGGACTTGTCCAGTATTTCTTGTTAAGCTTCTGTCTCAGCTTGTCCCATTTCTCATTAGGTTTTAGCACCGGCATTGTAGTATTTCTTCTCTTCCCACACTGCCCAGTGGATCTCTCGTCATTCTTAACAGCACGGCTTAAAGTCTCACTCTTTAGTGGACTCCTGAGCCCATTCTGCTAGGGTTTGAAGTGGCAAACAGAACGCCACTTTTATTTTCAGGTGGAGAAAAGAACGTCCCCGGTTCCACTCCAGGCTGTGATTTTTCTAACAAAAGGGGCAATGGGGATTATTTTTATTTCACTGCAGTTATTCCAGTGAATTTATTTACTGGGCAAATGATACAGAGTCAGTGGGGCCAGCCCCACGGAGTGTTGGTGTGAAATGCTCTGAGGAGCCCCTACTGCCTGGGAGAGGGATATTCTGCTGGACTATCCCACCGGAGGGGGAGGCAGAGATATTTCAGCCCAGGGGGCCACAGACGCCTGTCCCCTTGCCGTCGCATGCATTGCAGCACCGTGGTTAGCCGGAGGGAGGAGATCGGTGAGAAGGAGCTGCTGAAGATTTGTAATTAATTGATTTACACTTTTCTAGATGCCTCTGCCCCCAGGTATGCGGAGCGTGTGACGCCCGTACGGGTTGGTCAGCTCTCTCCGCTGACTGACTCGGCAGAGCGGCACCTCTAGCGCTACAGACAGAGGTTGCAGGGTGGCGGGTTCTCAGCCCATGACACTGCTCGTTTGCCGTGTGCTGGTGGCCCTGCGTGTGCAGCCCCAGAGCCGTGCACAGGGCTCCCCAGAGCTGAGGCTTTCTGAGAGAAGCATCCCTGAGAACTGGGCCCGAGAGAGTCCAGAAGGAGCGGAACGGACGGCTATCTGGCATGCAGACATGAGGTGACTGCTCGGCTGCAGTAGATATCAGAGCCAGCAGCTGACCTGCCTCGAGGCCACCAGATGAGACCAGTCCACAGAGCCCTGCTGCTCACACAGTGACGGGAAGTCGAGCAGTTCTGGGACTGATCCGTCCGGGTGCTGACGAAGGCAGGCGGGACACATGCAGGGCAGTCTGTAGAGGGGGGAGCTGCAGCGCTAGAGCTGAGGGGACCTGCTTTGGGTATCTGGCCTAAGGGGTTTAGAAACGGCAGGAGGAGAGTGTACACATCAGAACCGACTGCAATAGAACCATCTCCTGCCCTGCAGAAGGGAGGGGGCCAGCAGCAACGGGCTGGGAGGGCACTGGTGTAAACACAGCTGAGCAGCCCTGGCACCCCTCTGGCTGAGTGTGCCCACGTTGTACAATGTGCCTGCACAGCCCCCCCGCCCCTGCCGAAGCTTTCCCGGGAACTGGCTGCTGCAAAAGCACAGGGCACACAGCTGTGCCAGGGTCAGAGCTGTCAGCAGTGCTGTCCCCAGGGGAGTCATCGCTGCCGATCCGGCTGTTGGCACATTGTCGGGCATGCTCCCAACTTGCTGTAAGAAAAATGCTTTCACCCTCTCCCTAATTCTGCAGCGGCTGGAGGGGGCCCAGCGTCGCCCACTGCAAATCTGGGTGTGGGAGCCAGTGCAGACCCTGCACCCTGGAGGCAGCCCTACTCCGGAGTTACACTAGGGAAAGATTTCAGAGTGGTAGCCATGTTAGTCTGGGGTCTAGCCCGCGAAAGCTTATGCCCAACTAAATTGGTTAGTCACGCAGGTGCCCCAAGGACTCCTTGTTGTTTTTACTAGGGCGAGAGGCGTTTTAGCGTAGACACAAACACCTCCGATAGCACCTCCGCATGGTGACGCCCTGCTGCCTTTGCCTGTCTGCAGAACCCACCTACTGGCTGTATTTCCACCTTCCCCCTGCAACTAGCCCTTCATTAGCGTCGTATCCCCAGAACATTGTGAAGAATGACTCCTCACTTCCCCCCCGTGCCGCCACAGAGCCTCTCTGCTGTTCTGGATGTTCTTCCCAAATTCGCCTTCTAAGAGAGAAACAGGTTTTAAAATACACCCCAGCTTCCTAGCTGTCAAGAGCTAGCAAATGTATTGCTCTCCATGGCTGCATTTCTGCGTATTAAACCCCAAATGCAGTAAGATTGTGCTCAATATTTCCTCTCATAGCAGTGCAGTGCAGCCGCCAACCAGTGTCCTTTAAAACAGAACCAGGTTTTCCTGTCTCCTCCACAGAACAGACTGATTCATGGACACGCAAACAGCTGGTGCTTCAGGTTAACCAAAGGTTGGACAAACATTTTTTAAATGCACTTAAGTTCACTTGGCTTGTTACTGAACATGTTCATCTTCCCTTCGAGAGAGTTTTTATATCCCCCTACCAGGAAGCGGGCAGGGGGAGGGTCTCACTGGCGGGAACTCGCTGCTTTAAGATCCCCAGTGATTTCAGGACGGGCTAAATCTGGGCCTTTAAAGAACAGCTGCAGCCCTCTGGCTCAGCCCTGCAGTCAGAAAGTTCGGCACCACCTCTTAAGACTGTGCTCCCCCACTGGGGAGCATGCCGTGCACCCTCTTTATTGAGAACCCTGTTGTTGGGTGTCCTCGACACCTTCCTATGCCTGACCCCCTCTGTTCCTCCCATGCACTGTTCCTTTTCTGTTCCCTGTGGGACTCAGCTAAGGGTCATGCCAGTTACCACTGGAATTCCCTGTTTGCATTTGTTCCTAATTTTGGTTGATAAATTCCCTTGTGCAGGCACGCACACACACACACGCACAAGCGCACACTCGCCCATTTTCCTTGGGACTGTCTTCAGGCCCCTTGGCAGTCAATGATATTTTTTTGAAAGCCCTGTAAAACCATCTCCTGATTATGTAAATGTCATCTATTGCCTGCGATTCCCATCTAGATTGGCACAAATGGGATTTGGAGCAATTAAAACTACTTTTAGCTCAGTTTCAATGACTAGCATGTTAACATTCCTACCAGAGACTCAGTTACAGTTTAATTGATCTCATTTGATTATCTCATCTGGAGGAAAAAATGAGCCAATGTAAATTCACCCCTTTGCATTTGTCTGACCTACTGGTAGCAGAGCAGATGGCCTCTGCAGGGGAGTCCCACAATCAAGACATGCTTCATTTTTATTACAGCCTGCTTGAAAGACTATTTATTTGGATGTATAGAGACTAAAAAGCATGCCTCTCCACAGGGGCTGGACACCGTCAGTGTAACTTAAAAATCCCTCTGCAAGGCCCAAAGAAATGTGTTCGTCTCTAAGGTGCCACAAGGACTCCTCCTTGTTTTTCCTCTGAAGTAAGTTTCACTGTATTTCTCAGGAATCTACAAGTCCTTTTGAAACCCTTTTTTAAAGGTTTGAACTAGAGATCGAGGGACCCGCGTGGCTAGCGGAAGAGTAATCTCAAAGCTGAACTGAAAACACAGCCAGGACAAGTCCCATGTCTCCAGCACGTACAGATTCCCCAATGTTTCTGCTCCGAATGGAGAAGTGATCCCCAAATCCCACAGCAAAGGCCGTCTTCATCTGGCCCAGAGAAGGGGCTGTTCAACCAGAAAGCGTGTTCTTGGCAGAGTCCCAGGCCAAAGCTGATCACGTAAATGTGTGATCAGAAAAACTGCTGTAGGAATAACACCCCCTCAGCTGGCCGTCATCAGAACCCCTCACCTAGAAAGTAGCTGAGGCTATGGAAGGCAGAGAGGCGGGTTAGTGACTTGACTGGCTTCCTTCCTGCCTTTCAGAGCAAAGATTTTCAAAGTGCTGAGACAGAAGCCAGCTCATTGTCTCTTTCCTGCTGCGGGACGGAGACAGGTGTGTCCCTGAAACCATCTCCAGCAGGGCTTTGGCTCAGCCAGAAACACCCCTGTACCCAGGACCCGGGTCTAGGAGTGCCTTTCCCCCCCACTGGAGCCAACAACAGGTGGGTAAACAAGCAGCCCTCTGCTGGCCTCCTGGAGCCCAGGATCCTTCCTGAGGACTGAGTGTTCAGGCCATAGGTTGGAATAGCAAGGCACAGCCAGGCTCCGGGCCAATGCCCCTAAGAGGCCAATGGATGGGAGCAGGCCCCAGAACCCAGGGAGGGGAGCAGCTGAGCACAGCAAGGGACTGATGATTTCTTTCGTTTAGGGCTTAGGGACCTGGCCAAGCAAGCTCAAGCTTCCTCAGCTCAGGGCAGAAACTAAGAACACAGCAAAGCTGTGTGAGTGCATTGGGGGGGAGGGGGGGAACCATCCCTCTTATAAATGTGTTTGTGTGTGTGTGTGTTTGTGTGTGTGTGTGGGGGGGGTCTTAATGCAACGCAGCTGGCCCAGCCCTGCTGCCCAGCCACTCCCTGCAGCTGAAGCCTTGCCTTTCCTTTGAGAGCGTTTTAACCCCTTCCCTGCCAGTGCTTGGGGTTTGGGGTGGCAGCAAATTTGAACACCGGGTTTCTTGGCAGGACTATCTGAAAGACAGTAGCCGAGTTGCTCCTGGTTGCTTGCACCTCGTTAGGGAATCCGTCAAGGAGCTACATTAGGCCCAATATTATTTGCATGGTAGATGAATAATCTGTGTCCTCTCCTGTCATCCGGAGAACACCATTTCTATGCAGATGATTCTCTAATCTATGAGAGGAAAACCAACTGCTGATGAAATTCAATCTCACCTCCGGTCTGATTGTGATAATTTGCAATGAGCTAAGGCAAAGTGAATTATTATTAAATGCAAATAAAAGTTAAATAATGCTGTTTGGAAGCCGGTCGAAATGACAAAAAGCCCATAAGTCAGGAGGAGAGATTTTAACCCAGGTAATGTATCACTGCAAGTAGTTACCATGTCTAAATACCTCGCTCTGCACAGAGCGCTGTGCAGACCCTCAATTATCTTTCTATCAATAGAGAGCGTGTGATTATACTGATTGGAAAATGACAGTGAAGCGTAGTTTGCTGCAGCCAAACAAGTGGCATTTTGATTTGATTTCAACCTCATCCACACTCACTTTGTGTGGCTCCTAGATTGCCTGTGGTAGGAGGACACGGGCACTGCAGACACGCTCTGGTCTGTACAACGATTTAAGTGGCTGATAGTTTGAAAGAATAAATTTTCCAGCCTAAGAGGCCTGGATGGGCCCAGTCCAGTCAGAAAAGCTGCCACTCTTAGACTGGAAGGGTTAATTTCTCTCTGGACTGGGGACGATTGACACTGAGGTATTTGGTGCAAGACTTTCTGAGTGTGGTCCATAGACATCTTGGTGTATATGAGCCAATGCGGCTCCGTAAAGAGAGCTGCTATGGCAAGCAGGCCGGCTCCCAATCTTCTCTCATACATGCCTTTGGCTCTCCGCTTGTGACTCGGAGCAGAGGCCTCAGTTTTCAATACCCAGGGATAAGCACCACAGGCAAAGAACATGCTGGAAACCATCTTCCCATTCCAGTTAAACCACAGACAGGGCACCACCACCTCCTTCCTGGGCAATACGCGGCAGCCTAAACACTCAGTTTGCTGTCAGCCCTCTGGCCTGCTACACCGCAGCTGCTGCAAAGGTGGCAAAGATGCAGACGAAAGGATCCGAGAAACAGGCACCTCACCTTCCTGCTGCACCTCTGCTCAGAACAGACGAGACAGGAGCCTGGGCACGTCACCCGACCTTTGCTGCCAACACTGGGCCTGTGGGGGAGGGAGAGCTCAGTGGTTTGAGCATTGGCCTGCTAAACCCAGGTTTGTGAGTTCAATCCTTGAGGGGGCCATTTAGGGATGTGGGCAAAAATCTGTTGCATGATTTAACTGAGGATTGGTCCTGCCTTGAGCCGGGGCTTAGACAAGATGATCTCCTGAGGTCCCTTCCAGCCCTGAGTGTCTATGATCTCCTATACTAATGGAGTATCTAGAGGTGCTTCGCCACCGTCAGAGCCCACTGTGCTAGGAGCTGGACACACACATCACAAGGTGCAGTCATTGCCTCAGAGAGTTTGCTAATCAGACGAGAGAGAAAGAATGGAAGGGGAGACGGAGCAGTGAGGGGATACATAGACGGTTAGTGAAAGAACAGGGAGAAGAATTCATGTCTCCCAGACCAGCACCTTCTCTGTTACACACCAGGGCTGGGGCTTTAGTTTGGAAGTTGATACTGATCCGATAAAATACTGATTTTGTCTGACCATCTACCTCATCAACAGAGCAGGAGGAGAGTGGCTGATCTGCACCATTCGCACATGCCTGCTGGATTTCCTGAGGTGCATGCGCCACGTGTGAAGTGGCTGGACCCGAGAGTCAGTTCTGCAAGAACAGTGCCCTGCCCTCCTTAAGGAGTTTGCTACCTCCAATCAAGTGAACAAAATGAGCTCCCAGGTGCACGGGTGGCAGGTTCTGTGCGGTCTGGAAGGGCTCCAGACACAAATCCTTTGGCAAGAGATGACCGAGATGGAGATGTGAGAAATATCTGCAAGTGTTGGAAGAGGGTGAAAATGGGCTAGAGAGCGTCACTGGGAGGACGAACTGGGGTGGTATCAGGCACGGGGACAATGAGGCTAAAGAGAAGTAAAAACCTGCTGGCTTGGGGCTCTGTTAGTCTGTGGAATGGGAAAAGATACTAGAAAGTAGGAGGAAATCCTACACTGGTATCTGTCTGTCTATCATGATACCAAGGGGCCACTCACTGTGGCCTCTGCTGAATTATCTGTCAGTTGCACAGGAGGGACCCTGAAATGAAAAACATACCGAGAGTCACAATCTTGTTTACATGACATTTTCATGCGCCTGGAGCCTGGTTTTCACACTGCACAACCTCTGATGCAGGGAGACCCCACCATGAGACAGTGTCGCTCATGCTCATGTCCTTTACAGAACTCAGCTGCTTTCTGAACACACTGCTGGCCCCAGGCACTCCAGCCAGTTATCCCAATGTGCTTAAAATGCTGCTGTGCGGTTGGCTTTCCGGAGACCGGGGGCCTTGGGGGCAGAGATGGGACAGTACTCGTCTCAGGTGCTAAGGGCACTGTCTGGCTGACATCCCCGGTAACCTCAGTTACCTCCTGGGATTTGCTAATGGGGGTAACATCCTCTCTCTCCAGTTGGTGCGGAGCCTTTGCCTGCGCAGAGCAGAAGTTCTCTCCTTCCCCCACCCTGACATCCCTGAGCTTGCTCCTGGTTTGGACTAGTAACATCTCCTGCCTTTTCTTAATGATGCTAGATCCACTCCACTTTGTTTAAGTGCCCGGTCAGGGAGTCTGTTGCCGGAGCGGGCTAGGAGTTGGGGAAGGAAGAGCTCTCACTGTGATCTAACGCATCACCTGCTGTGACGTGAAAATGCGGATGGGCAATTCCTGTGAGATCAACCGAAGGACCCCCGGGGAAAGGCTGGGCTATGGCTAGCTAGGGCCCAGGCGAAGCTCCTACGCATGGGAACTCCCATCAGAAAGCTTGTTCCGGAGACAGTTTAGCTGGTTTCCTCACACAGTCCTGTGAGTATTATACCCACTGCACAGATGGGGAAATTGAGACCCAGTCTGGAGAATAAGTGACTGGTGTGACGCTGGGGGATACTTGAGGATATTATGAATATCAATACTGTAAAATTACCATGAGTTGGGCCAGATAGGCTATGTAAAGGTATCTGCAAAAATGGTATAAATGTCCAGATATGATTGTCTCCTTTATGTTTCTGTATCACCTTTGTATTATGAGTTATAGCTGTGTCTGGCTGTATTTCAAATTTGTAACACCCCCAGACAGTTTGTTATCAGCTCTGCCCAGCCTGCTTGATGGCCCACTAAGGACCATTAGCGATACAACTGACCCACTGAGAGAAGGCAGATACACCTTATCACTCAGCAAGGCAAGCAGGGCCCTGCCTATGGACAGAAAAGCCTTCCAAGCCATGTGCTGGGCAGCTTGTGTTGGAAACGAAGGAAGCACAGGCCACATGGCAAAAGCCTATAAAAGGCAGCTGCATCCTTTCCATTTTGTCTTCAGCCCTGCTTCTTACCTCTGGAGGAACCTTTCTACAAATGAAGCTCTGAACAAAGGACTGACTGACCCGTCCAAGCTGCGGATGTGATCCAGAGGGACTTTCAAGCCAGCAAACTCACCAATACTGTAGGAACCTGATATATGGACTGTGAAGTCTTTGTTGGTATGTGCCTGTTTTACCATTTAACATCTCTCTTCTTCTTCTTTCTTTTTTTGATATAATAAACCTTTCGTTTTAGACACTAAAGGATTGGCGGGCAGCATGGTATTTTGGGTAAGATCCAAACCTATAGTGCCCTGGAAATGTGTCTGACCCTGGGGTCAGAAGAACATTTTGTATATGTGAGCAGAGTGTTTTAAATAACTTCCCACTGTACTGCACCTAGGTGCTGATTGGGAGCTAGAGAACTGGAATGCAATCAAGGGGGCTGTGCGAATTCTTTTTTACTTCTTGATAATGAGCTGGGGGGGATCAGAAGTGCAGTTTGTGACTGGCTGGAAGGCTTAACTTTAGTGGTACCCCAGTTTGGGGAGTATCTGCTCTCCCTTTTGCAGCCTGCCCTGCCCTTGGCATTTCCAGTGCGGGTTGCCCCAGGCACCATGGGTCACAACTGGGTCAAGGTCAAAGAATGAGGATCTGGCGGGATGAGGAGTAGGAATCCAGGGACATATTCTGATCCCTGCGCTGCCTGCTCAGTAGTGGGGACATGGGACAAGGGGACATGGCTGGAGCCCGGCTATTCTGTGGCATCCAGGGATTCCACCCTAGTAACCAGTGAAATCAGCTTTCTGGCTGCCTTGTGCAACTCTGCATGTCTCTGTAGGTAAACTGCTCCTGCATCCGTTCTGCCACCAGCCAGGCTAGGCAAACTCCTGGATGGGGCAGAAGATGTGATGATGTAGCTGCATTTCCTTGCATACTGTTCAAGACCCCACAGGCAGCACCAAGAATGACAGAGATTAATTAGTCACTGTTACTCACATATTCCGCAAGGTTCATTCTGAGGCTCGTAGTTAAAAGAGATACAGACAACTCCAGAGAGAGAGAGAGAGATCCTATCTGCATAGAGCAGCAATGAAGCACCCTGATGCTTTTATGTCACTGTAAATTGTCTACCAATCAAAAGGCTGACAGAGATGTATTTTTAGACACTGCAGCACAATTAAGTCTTCTACTTAGTCTCAGGAGGAGAAAGAGGTTGTTGGTTTACTTGCAAATGCTTGAGGTAATTCTCTAACGGCTCCTCCACCATTACACAGATACTGTTTTCAATCTCTTATCATATGTAATCCCTAATGATTTCTCTGTTATGTCCTGTTTTATTAAAGCACCATTGAACTATAGCCTATTGATTTAGATTTCACAGACAATTGAAATTTAAATTGACTCCAAATTGAATGTCTCCATGCAATCTGTGTTCTGCACTAAAGATAGATAAAACGCTTCTATTTTTGATAACAAGTTATTCCAGAGGCACATTTTAATTTTGAAAAGTGTGTAAGAGATTCTTGACTTTCCGGGAGAGGAAGTCTGATATTTGAAACCTAGGCTTGTTTCAACCGTGGTTTTTCTGAACTAGTTTGCCTTTGCTCTGAGTGGCAAGGTGGAGTGAATCTTCATCCACAAGAGGGGTGGCGCTAAATGTGTCAGCGTGTTTTGTTTTGATGAAGCAGTGAGGTTCATGGAAATGTGGGTTATTCTAAGGGCCCAGACTTATGTAGCGTGAACTGAAGAGAGGAGGTAGACTAGCCAAATTGGCAATAGCATTGACATGACACTGGGAATCTTTTTATTCATACCCCAAACTCAGACCCAGAGAGCAGAATGGACGCACCTAGCTTCTCTGTCCCAGATGCATGGAGCGCAAACAAGTAAAGACACCATGTAAACAGTGAAATCTCCATTTAATCTTTAAATGCCTTTCAGCTTTGACTCTCGTCTGTTGTTAGTAACTAGAGCTGGCCAACAAATAGAATTTTCTGCCCTGTGGGAAATTCTGATATTTCAACGTCTGTATTTGTCTTAAATTGGAGCAAAAAGTTGAAGGCCACTGAAGAAATTCATCCTGCCCAGTAAGCCTTTCCCATGGATGCCTCAGAAAGAATGCATCTGATGAAGTGGACTATAACCCACGAAAGCTTATGCTGAAATAAACTGGTTAGTCTCTAAGGTGCCACAAGTCTTCCTCGTCTTATTTAATATGGGCAATGGCTCCCTCCCAAAGCATGTAAGGGCATGTGATATGCCCATGTGACCCCAGACTCCATCTTGAGCCTGTCATTATCCATGCCCCTGGGCTGTGGGCTTTGTCTGAGACAGTAAAATTCCATGCACATGGCAAAGGACCTAAAAAGGCACCGGAGACACCTCCATTTTGTCTTCAATTCCTGCCTCATTTCTCTGGATTGGATTTCTAACATGGATGCTCTAAACAAAGACTGAAGACCCCCAATCTGTTTGGGTAATTCCAGAGAGACATTTGCAAGCAGTTTATTCCATCACGACTTCAAACCTGATAGGAGGACTTTGCAGATCACTTGAATGTATATGATCTAGTAACTATTTATACCTCTCCTCTTCTTCTTCCCTTTTATTATGAAAAGTTTTGTTTTTAGTTACTAAAGGATTGGCATCCGCGTGATTATTGGGTAAGATCTGAGTTATATAGTGACCTGGCTAAGTGGCTGAGCCCTGGAGATGAGAAGGACCCTAAATTTGATGAAATTTAATTTTCATTAAGAACTCATGGTGCAGCGTGGTGTGTAGGTGGGGAGCCAAGGCTGGGATGACTAAGTGGACTGCATTCTTGACTCCTTGTTAACCAGTGTGGTGAGACCGGACTTCACTTTTGTTACTGACTCGGTATAATCAAATGAGAGAAAAACCACCTGGGTGGGGGGAGTCTGCCCAATTTCTCAGCAGTCTGTCCTGCATTTGGCATCCTCGGCAGTGACCCACTGAGGTACGGGGGCACTTACATGGGAGCAGCTGGGTGCTGCACTCTTCTGAAAACTGGCCCCCGAGCCATTCCTTCCCCTTCCGGGGTGTCCTCTCCAGCATGGCACAGTGCCACCCTCCAACTTTGTTCGGAGGAAGGCAGCATTTGCAGGAGCTGCCAAAACCTGCTACCATTTGCCTGGTGGAAGTGTGCATGGATTTAAAGGGAACTGTCACCCAGGTTAATGGAGCCCGGCAGTACTGCAAGGGACAAGGCTCTGCGTGTAAATCTGGGGGCTCACTACTGCAAGGGCTGGTGCCTGTGTGTCTGTGTGCCAGAGAGCGAGGATGAAGGATGGCAGGGGAGCGAGGGGACGGATCTGTGCACCTCCTGCTGACACGCCGGCGTTTTCAGACTTGCAGAGCCCCCCCCCTCTCTGGCAAGCAGCGAGCGATCAGAATTTTCACCAAACTGTGTTTTTACCCTGACCACTGACCAACTTATCTCCTGTAGCCATCGGCCCGTTCCCGGGGCCTGTCGCTCAGATGCTCTTTCCAGGCTTGCTGCTCAAAGGGTTGAGACCCTGTGTGAGCGAAGGGAGACAAACAGTCCAGCGAGGGAGGCTAGAAATCTCCTGCTGCCCAGCGCTGCTCAGACAGGGGCCTTCACAGCTGCAACTAAGAGCTGAACTGAGCGACACTGGCTCCATTTCCTGCACTTAACCCTGTTCCCAATAACGAACGTTTGGAGCTGAGCTCTGGATCCAGTCCTTCAGCAGCTGGACTTTCCGGTGCCCGTGTCTCTGCCTGAGATCAGGGCATTGCTGGTAACTCCATGCTGCACAGAGCCAGGCCTGCGTGGGTTGTTAGTGTCAGTGTGTCCGTCTGCTGGAGCGTTACCGACGCAGTAGAAATAATGAGTTCCAGGCAACAATTGTCACCACTTGTACTTCTCTGCCTCCCACCAGTAATAATGCCAGCGGAGATCATTCCTTCAGCAGCAATGAACTGATTATCGGCTGATAGGTGGGATCCTCTCATACAGCGTGAGTGAGCCCTGCAGCTACTGCCCAAGTATCCAGGGTGAGAGAACCCTGCCTCGCCTGCTTCCTAAGGAATGACTTTGCACAGCCCTGCTTGCAGGTAATAACGTATGAGCTGAAGGCATGCACTGTCCAGAAAGTGCCCTATTCTTCTGCCTGTTGAAGAGCTGTTTATTCAGGGCACAGGTCTGTGGTTTTCAGTACCACCCCCAGATTCCTATGGGCCAGTTCACGTCTAAGAGGCTGTAGGATCTTCCCAGCTCCCACTCCTGAGCTGTAACCACTGAGTTCTAATCCCACCTGAACTACTAGGGCCTTGGGCAAGCCACTTTTGCCTGGGTCGGGTTGGTGGAGAACTGGGCAGAAAAGCAAGAAGTGACACAGCACCGAAAGCAAGATGTGACCTAGGAGAGACGCATTCTGGAGCAGAGGAGACAGAAACCTCTCCAAATACAGGGTCTGTTTTGCACCCCAAGTTTATTGAACGCTATTAAGAATATATAACACCCATCTCTGGGCAGGGCTTGACAAGGCAGAAACCCAGCAAGTCCCCTTACAACCAGGAAAGAGCAAGACCATGAAGCCAAGGACAATAGCTGAACTCAAGTGCCTCCCCTCTTTGGGTGGGGACAGTTTGTCTTGGAATGTTGCAGTCTGAGCGACTAAGTGCGCGGTTTGGGGGCCTCTGGCAGCATGAGAAACCTGGTGCCTTTGCCATCCCCGAGGGACTCTGGCAGCCCTGCCACAGTGGGACCATGAGAAGCGAGTGCACATCTCTCTCGTAGCAGCTGCTGGTCCGTGATCTTTATTAACCCCAGGGATGCCGCGCACAGCTCATTTCCCAGTCAGTGTGAGTGGCAGAGACAGATGCTTGTGGGAGAGACACCCAGCAATCTGTAACACTCAGGGAGATGAGTGTTTGGCCATGGCGCTCCTGTGATGGACATTCATTCTCTAGGAGTCCTCGGGGGAGAGTGCTCTCTGCCCATCAGCAATGCTGGAGGTCTGCCATCCCTCCCAATCCACATAACGCATCAGGCTTGGACAGCAGATCTCAGGAATTCAGATGCTTTTAGATTTGTACATTCACAGGCTTCCACACCCTCGTCAGGTCTGCTTGGTCCCCCTGGGATGCTCACGTGCTATTTGTAGCATGACTGTCGGTTTTAACAGCCCCTCACTTTGCTCAGAGCTTCGGATTACGATATAACCCAAAGCGATGTACCTTAAAACTTTTCCCGAGGGTGGCTAGAAGGCTGGGTAGGAATATTCCACAGCAGGAGCTGCAGTCACAGATTGCCTCCCCTCTGTGCTGGGAAGGAAGGAATCTGTCATCATATTTGCAATGACATTTTGGAAAAAGGAAAACAAACGCCCTGCGCTGTATTGACTGGTCCCCAGCAGTGGTTACGAGGTGAAGAGCTGTCAAACCTCACCTGCTGTTAGCTCCGCAGCCAGCCTGTGAGCCTGGCAGAGCGCGGTGGTCTCGAGGAAAGATGCAGGGAGCTGCCGTGCGGTTCTGAGGGGAGGAGGCGGCTCAGATTGGGTGAGTTCCCACTTAACAAGGTGTGGCAGGGGCTTGATCTGCTTCTGCTCTTTCCAGACGAATTCTGCGGAGACTTTCTTTGGGTGAAAGAGCCAGTGGGTTCTTGACAGAGCTCGTG
Source organism: Sternotherus odoratus (assembly GCA_032164245.1). NCBI lineage: Eukaryota > Metazoa > Chordata > Testudines > Kinosternidae > Sternotherus > Sternotherus odoratus. Next base: position 24,490,399 of record JAVMKO010000015.1, read on the forward strand.
CCAGATGGTGCAGCAGTTTTAACAGCATCCTGGGTGCTGAGGCTCCTGACCTCAGCGGGGCAGAGACCTCTTGTTGCCCTGGCTCTGACAGCTGACGGCTCTTTCACTGTCTCTCTCCCTGTCTCCCACTTCCTGTGTCTTTGGACCCCTGAGGTAAGGAGGTAGCTAGCCCCAGCCTCGCCCCTCTCTGTCAGCCTGGCCCCGTTCCCGGATTCAGGAGTGCGTGGGGCAGCTGAGGGACGTTGCCATGCTCAGAGTGTGGCTCTGTCACATGAGGCTTCTCCTGAATCTCAGCTGGCGGCAGGTCGCTGGAATACAAGTGTGGGCAGATGCTGGCAGTGCCCTAAACAGGACCCACTTCAGAAGTGTGGGCCCCTCCCCAAGGCTTCAGTGGGGACTGTTCAACTGGCATATAGACGCACACAACAGTTACCCTACCAGGTCTGAGAGACGCTCCTTGGGCATTAGCCTTCAAAACTGGGCCCAAAGTGCCCCTGCTCTACCTGAGTTCTGTAAGGTCTGCCCCCATTTGGTGCAGCTGAGAGCAGTTCTGTGGCTGCAGGGTCTCAGCTGAAGGCCGTGGGGAAAGGGGGACCTGGCCCGTGGGTGGATTTTAACCCACCATTAGAAATGCTTCACGACTGTTCGAGCCCTTCCCCCGTTCGCTGAGTGGCAGGAACAGGCGTGAAGAGGTGTTGGGGCACTGAGATCCCAGGGGGTCAGGCCTTGGGCCCTGACTGAAGACCGGGGCTGAGCAGTCTTGCAGCAGAGAGGTGTCTTTGGCAGGCTGTAAGAGCCCAGGGAGTGAGCGGCCTCAGAGGGTTACACTGAAATCCAGCATGAGCGGGTGCAGCTCCGCGGACCTGACAGAGCGGTTCTCCTGCAGCAGAAGGAGCGAGGACGGCAGCCGGGAGGAAAGAGGCTTCGTATGGGAAAGTCCTACCCAGCTCTCTAGCTTATAGGGCAGGAGCAGACACACCTGCACCGGTTGATGCATCGCAGCCGGTGGGTTCTCTCCCACGCCCAGGCAGGAACCAGCACCATGCTCCATGCCCTGCCTTTGCCTCTGGGGACAATTTATAGGTGAAGCCACAAACTTGCAAGTAACAGAGACAAAGCAATTCCCTGCCCAGCATGGGCTACAGGACCCAGACACTTTCTTTTTCCCTTAAGTCCTCTGCTGGGTCATGTGACGGGCAGGCAGCCTTAACCCTTCCCTGGATGTTTTTCCCCCCTGGGCAAGTGAAAGGGAAATCAGTGATGCTTTTCCCCAGAGCTCTCAGAAGAATATTTGAATTTGTCCTTAAATCTCCCACACATACGTTTTCATGTGCTTGTGTGTGTGCTTTTGTGCGTGTACGTGTGTGTCTGTGTGTGTCGTGAGAGGAATCTGATAAAGTGTGAGATGTTCCAGGCTTTTAGAGACATTTACATGTAATCTACAATTTAACATTCCTAGCGGGAATACTTCACAGCTGAGGAATATTTTCCCCAAGCCTTTAGTCTCACATCTGACATTTCACCTGTCATATTATGTGCTTTTCAGAGGAAGGAAATGGCAGCTTGTCTCCTTAAAAGCAGCGGACACACTGTTTATCAACGAGACAGGCGCTTGGTGCAGTCCCACACTCATTTAGAAACAAAATTGGACTAAAATGGTATAAGCAAACTTGCTGATGTTTTCAGGGCGAAACGTCCTGGAGATTTCTCATCCATCTGATAGCTGTTGGGCTCGGGATGTTAGGCAACCCTTCTCCACAGAGACATCAAACAGGAAGGCAGCGAGCACTTAATAGAAGCGAGCACTTAATAGAGCCAGCTGAACTACTGATGGGTGGATACACACTCTCAGCCTGTGGAGGCCACGCGGTCTGTGACAGAGACTCCAAATGAGGGACACAAGAAAGTAATTTAAGCAGGAAATAAAATGCGGTGGGATTCCTTGCTTTGCTGCACATGCGGCTTTCTGTAACCTCGGTTCCATGGCCCTGCATCTCTGCTGTAAATAATTTTCAACAGGAAACATGAAAGGACAGCGAAATGGCGCGGAACGCAGGGAATGCGGAGACAGCCCTCAAAATGAGGGACGTGAGAGTTATGGGCACATCTCAGTGCTCAGAATTTACATCAATAGCTGGACTGGGTTTGACGCAAAGCGGGCGCGTGAAGGTTCTATTGGGTGTCATTGGAGAGGGTTCTATGGAGCTGTTGTTCCCTGGTCTCTGGACATGCTGAATTTGGTTCCTCACCTGTCTTTCAAAGGTGTGTTTCTAAAAGGAGAAGGAGGCTGCACAAGGCCTGGGACATACTAAAGCTCACCCAGAGAGAACCACGTCCATATCCTCCATCAGAGAGCCGCCAGACATACAGGACGACAGCTGTGCTCATTGTGGTACTGAATAATCTCACTGCTCTGATCACTTAGTGAGCCACAAGGGATGCAGAGGTCCTGGGCTCTGTTTCACCCAAAAGAATCCTCCTCGGGGCCAATCCCTGCTGAAACTAACTCCCAGTTCTTTTGGTTTCAAGCAACCCAGAAACCTTTGTGGGCTCACAATGCTCACCTCTCTGATGTCTGCACACAGGCCAGGCGGAAGGACCACTAAGCTGTGAAAACAACCGAACAGAGCTGTGACCACGGAGGCCATTTTGGGAGAACTCGCGTCATCGTGGCAGTCGCGCCTGCTCACCCACAGAAATGGCAACGCTGGAATGCTTGCGAAAATCACAGTCTTGGTGTATCAGCATTCTCTGATGCCCCGATCCAAATCCAACGGAGACCAAAGAGGAGTCAATGGAAAGGCTCCCACTGACCCCAGTGGGTATAGGCTCAGGCCAGGGGAGTACGTTTCTTGCAGCAGGCTTAAGAGAGGAGCGGCAATGCAATCGAAGCCACTTTAGCTTTGGTGAGTGTTAATTTGCAGGAGGAAGCAAATTCCAATAGCAGGTGCAGTTTCAGCTAGAGTCCGTAACACCCTCTCCAAGAAGATACTTTTGGTTAAAAAAGAGCCATCTCTTAAGCCCACCTAAACTCTTCCAAGAGAAGCTGTCACCTAATTTATCAGGTGCCTGCCGTTTGCTAAGAATGATAGACAGTAATTAAAACTAAGCTAATAACCTCCTCACTCTTGACATTTCTACAGGGGTTTTGTTCACCATTATCTACATATAGATTAAAAATTGTAATTGGACCAGAGATAGGGTTAGAAAAATCAACCACCTTCCAACTGATAGTTTGCTAGTGAGTGACACTTTGAAATTTTATTTAATCTGAGAAAATTGAGTTGAACTCAAGTAAAGTTGAGTTATCCTAAAGTACCGACATGGCTAGAAAATACCACTCTCTGTCTTGACAATGGCATTGCGGGAAAGGCAGCTAGCAGGAGAGAGTGATAAAGTATGAAACTGTAACACAGGATGGGCGTGCCAGGAACCGTCTATTACAGCGAATGGATGGGGAGCATTTTGCGCTGTGAAAGTTTCTGGACCAAAGAGAAATGTCAAAGTGGAGCAACTGATGAGACAGCAATTCTCGGTGTATTAAAACCTCCTTACGGATGTCAAAGGAAACTTGCCAAGCTGTCAGCTAATCCACAAAAGTGACCAATCTCCCACCCACCGTGTTCTGTAGGAGAACTAGTGTCTCCATTGCCGTCTGTATGGCTGAACTAGTGGTGGAGTTTAAAGGGTATCCAAGTGCCTCCCACAGGAGCTGAGAGACGCACTTTGTGTCTACACTGCCATCCGAGGGATGACTGCAGCTCGGGTAGACACACTCACACTAGCTTTACCCAAATAAAATAACAACGGAAAGGTGGTGGCACAGGCTTCAGGGTGCTCTGTACCAGTGCGCCAGGGACCCTGCCAGCAATGCCCTTCTGCTATGTACGTTGGCCAAACCGGCCAGTCTATATGCAAAAGAATAAATGGACACAAATCTGACATCAGGAATCATAACATTCAAAAACCAATAGGAGAACACTTCAATCTTCCTGGCCATTCCATTAAAGATTTGATGGTTTAAATTTTTTTCTCCTACTGATAATGGCCCATCTACATTTAACAGCCCTCTTAGAATTGGTATGCTAACGTACAATTTATTTTTATTTTATTTTCTTTCTTTCTTTCTGTGTGTATAAATGCATCTTACTTCTGCTCCATTCTATGCATCCGATGAAGTGAGCTATAGCCCACGAAAGCTTATGCTGAAATAAACTAGTTAGTCTCTAAGGTGCTACAAGTATTCTTCGCTTTCTTTATGGGTATCTATTGGCATTTCTGGCCCACACCAAGGGCCATATGGCTGTGTCTTCAGTGCTGGTTTTAGCCGTGCTGGTGAGGGAATGCCTGCCTCGGCTGCCATCAGACCTTGACTGCAATAGATATACCGCTCGGATTGAAACGAGACTTGCTCACAGGACAGCAAGGGTAGGGCTTGGTCTTCTCTCTTCCAGCAGCTTGGGCCACACAGCCGGAGCCTCTGCAAAGAGCCCTTTGTCCCCAGTTTAGGAACCTCACCCTGGAGGCTGCTTCTGCAGGATTGTCCCAGAGAACTGTAGCCATGCACCCTGGGACTCAGCCTCAGCCCCCGGGGCCAGGGCCTCGAAGGGGCTTTGGAAGTCAGCAGGGACACAGAGGGGGGTGAGGAGCATGGTTGTGGGCTGCTCCTGTCTGTACAACCTGCCCCTGCGCTCAGCATCGGCTGCAGTGAGCTAGAAAAGCCCAGCCTGGAGGTGCCGGGGGACCAAATCCTCCCCTGTGTGGGGATGCCCAGTTTTCTGGTAAGCCAGAGGTGGGAGATGGCAGGTCTTCCTGCCCTGCTGCTGCCCGGCCTGCGGATGCAGCCCTCGCACGCTGCTTGTGAGGGCATTTGAGGATGAGGGCTTCGGAGCAGCTCCCCCTCCCAACTCTGGGTCCTGGAGCCATCCCAGTGCTGCACTATCTTTGCAGCTGAGGCCATGGCCAACCATCAGGTGTGACGGAGTAGGAATACGGTGTGTGTGCCTCAGTTTCCCCTATGCATTTCTTGAGCATCTATGTGAAGGGATAAGGATGTGTAGCTGATGCAAAGCAGAGCCTCTCTGCCGGTGTCCATACCTGAAGCTGTAATCTGACCCCACGTGGGGGAGGGAGGTCACCTGACCTGGCTGAGCCAGGGGGGAGGAGGGGCTGGAGAGAGTGACTTTCAGTGGGGAGTCTGGGTCTGGTAGGGAGCTGAGAGGGAGAGAGCTCCAGGCAAGCTGGCCTAGCTCTCTGGACCCAGCGGAGGGGTCGCATTCGCTCTACCTAGAGTATGTTCCTGTCATCAAATAAACCTCTGCTTTACTGGCTGGCTGAGAGTCACGTCTGACTGTGGAGTTGGGGTGCAGAATCCATGGGCTCCCTCAGGACCCTGCCCAGGGGGGCTCGCTGGGGGAAGCGCATGGAGGGGCAGAAGGTGCTGAATGCTCCGAGGTCAGACCCAGGAAGGTTGAAGTGGGTACCTGTGAAGCTCCTGGCCTTGGAAACAGGCTGTGTACGGAGAGGGGACACTTCCCCCGAAGTCCTGACTGGCTTCTTAGGGAGCAAGTTCCAGACCATCGCCCGGGCACTCCATTTCACCAGGTCCTTGTGAACTGCTTATCAAGCCTGGCTATTTATCAAATCAAGTGTCAGTGCTCGATTTGAATCCTGATAGAGAAGAGCCCAGGGCATGAGAAGATGCCATCTATTGCTGGAGTTAGGTTGGCACTTTCTTCCCAGGGTGCTCAGGCTGGAAACAGGGTGGTGCAAACAGCGAAGGAATTTCCTGAGGACCCGGTGATCCGTTACCTTTTCAAGGGTGGCTGGATTGTTTTATTAACCATTCCAAGAACCCTGGAGGGACTTTTCTTTTCTTCTGGTATTTGCTTTGCATTTGGCAAAAGCTCTCGGGATCACATGCTCACCTGGGCAACCAGAACTTCCCTCTGATAATCAGAAAGAGGATGACAATGTTGTGGAATCTTCTGCCACTGCCATTTCTTTGCCTCATAATCACGTGCCCGAGAACCCCTCCTTCATGTCAGTGGAAGTCATTTCCAGCGAGGGCTGCTGCTTTTTCTAACCTAGAAACGCCCCAACGCCAGAAACCAGTGCATGGTCGCTGTGTTTGCTACCCAGCAGGTTTTGGCTAGGAGTGTATCATGCTTCCAGGGCCCCTCTCTGAGCTGGCAAGCACCACACCAAATGCAGTTTGGGACTGTAACCCAAGACAATGGCTGCAGGACATACTATGTCTGGTACAAAATGTTCCCTGCTCTTTGTGTTCACGTTGACGGCTGCATGAGGATTAACAGCTGTTAATTGGGATTTCTGCTAATGCGCCTGCCATGTATTAGTAGTAAAACGCTGTCAGAGGGCTGCTGCAAATGGGTTTGGAAATCCAGGGAGTGTTTTGTTACGTGCTTTCCCCGCTCCCGCAGCGCGAAGTGCAGTGATGGGCTCGGGCTCTCTCCCCGCGAGGTGTCACGGCACAGGCTGGCCGTCGGCTCAGCCGCTGTCTGTCGGAAGAGTCCAGGGGCTGATTCGCTGGGTGACTCGGAACAGCAGCTCCATACGGCAGGAGAGAGAAACACGGCGTCCCGCCCTCGGAGCAGGGAATTGCAGTTAGAAGCTGCTCTGTCCTCTCCCTCCCTTTGTTGGCCGAGCTCTGGTTCTCCAGGGGGCTAGAGACCTTTCCAAACTGGGCCTGGACGGAGCTGGAGGCCAGGTGGAACACGTCCCTGAGCAGGATTCAAGGGGGTTACTTTTCCACTGGGGGCTGGTGTGGGAGACGGGGAGCAGCAAGTCCTTGTTAAGCGCACGGCTCCCTGCACTGGAGATCCGCCTGCATCCGGGTGGCCCACTTTGTCCAGTCACCGTTCCTCGCTGGCCACTCCCAGGAAGGAAAAAGGCCCATCCACACCTCGCTGGGCAATCAGCAAACGTGTCTTTAAAGAGCCAGCCCTCCAAGGCCGCCCATCTCCCCAGAGCTCTTACACGTGCTATCCTTGTCGTACAGGGATGTTCGGGCTCATTAGAGAATGAAGCCTGGAGCTAGGATTGCGCCGAGCTGAACCTGGACTGCCGGAGCAGCCAAACAACATGGCTGACATGCTGGGGTCGCCAGGGGTCACTGAGCAGAGACGCCGCTCATGAATTTCATCACTTCAGCGCAGACAAAGAAGACAGTATTTGATATGGTTACCTTGACAACTCCTCGCAAAGGAAAGGAAGGGGGCTAGCGTGGCGGAGAGGAGGGAGCAGGCGTGTCTCGCCGAGGGAGGGGAGGAGGAGCAGGGGAGGTTTGCTTTAAAGAGGTGAGAAGCTTCTGCTGGGGAATGAGCCCAGGGCAGGTGGTGGGCGCGGCGGGCACACCGCCTCGTCTCGGTGGACGTATGGGTCTCCCCCGCTGGCCAGGGGCACGGGAGGCCCTGCGGTTAGTGCTGCGGGGCTGTAGTCCGTGTGAGAGACCGAATCGCTTGTGGGGGTTGGGGGGAGAAGGACGACCAGAGAGGCAGCCTGAGGTGGCCACTGTAATGAAGGCCCCATCTCAGCTGTCCAGGGTGAGGCCATGTTCTGGCAAGACAGGACCTGACCGGCCTGCTGCTCCTCTGACTCCTTCAGGCCACCTTCCTGCAGCACCCTGGTGTGAGGGAGCTGGAAGGGGGCTCTGCTGAGGCTGCCCAGCCAGAAACAAGTCTTCTGGGCTCGCTTGTCTAGATCCTGCCCGGGAAGTTTTGACTGGGTCAGGGGCTGGGGGAAGGGCACAGGCTGTGGGTGGGTGCGTGGGCGGGTTTTAATAGACGTTACTAGAATAAAAAGGGGACTCTCCAAATTACCAGGGACCCCTCTCATTTGTATCAGGGCTTTCTCCGGGTGCTCTGCTCTGCACCTGGGCTGCTGGCACCAGATGGGGACCTGGGAACCATTGTCGTAGTGATGTATCCGCTAACCTTAAAACCCAGACTCCAGGATCTCGGCCAGTCTTGGCTGTCCCAGGATTTCCTGATCAGAGGCTGTACGGAGAGCTTGGCTCTGAAGGATTCCTCACCCTGCTCTCTCTATCTCACACACAAACAGATTCTGTTCTGCTTCACCCACTGAGACACGACTGAAAATAATCCCAACTAACCTCCCACAAGCCATGGATGGCACCTAACACTGGAGTCATCTGGGGACTATTTCTCTTTAGTGCTATTTTCTGTCAGTTTTGTTCTAACCTATACCAATACATGATCACTATAGATATTTAGTTATTACTGCTATAATTATTATACCACAGTATTAGTAATTGCGTAATGACAGCATTTATTTTAAACCATGACATATTAACTAAGCAGGGCAGTATTAATTGCTGAATAGTGAATTATCCTCGTAGACACTATTTCAATGATTGTTTTGTCACTATAAGGTGACAGTAATAATTACATATATAATATACTCATTATTGTTAGATCTATAGAATAAGTCGGAATAAATGCAGCAATTAAGGAATAATGTTCCTGGCGGGGAGTAGAGGAGCAATAAACGACTTTTGTGGCTGGTTTTAACGCTGGAGCAAAGTGGAGAGACTCTCGTAACTGCAAAAGACCTTTACGGCTTCAGCCACTGAGCTGACATCAGCCTCTTTGCTCAGGGTTTGCACTGAGATGTTCAAAAGACCCGGGAAAACAGGGCATGAGCAATGAAAACAATGGGAGTAACGTGGAGCAAGCTAGCTTGCCGTCGAAGGCTGGTAAAGGGTGGATCCACCCACGCCAGTCTCTTCGCCTACATGTCTCGCAGGAGGAAACATGCCCCTATTACAGCTCCTGATTGCCCCAGACAACCCTGTTTCTCTTCCAGGAGGCAGAACTGCCTGAACCAGATGGGACTCTGGAGGAAGTGGGATACAAGGACACCTATTTGGCTGTCGTGGTATTAAGTCCTAGGAGCCTTTTCCTGCTCTGTTGTGCCACAACGATGCCCCATCAGAGCTCCAGCTGCAGTAACCCCATTGCTCATGGCCTAAGCACCTGCTCCTTTCCATTGTCAGGTCAGCTCCATCCTGAGGAGGGAAGGCCTGCCTGACTTGCATGCCTCCTGCAATATCATACTGGTGATGCTTACCGTGCTCTACTAGACTCAATCCTCACTCCAGGCTACCCAGCACTGCAAGACTGTGTGCACCCTCCTCTGAAAAGTGTGTCCAAGCATGAAGCAAATGTAATCAGGTAAGCACCCCAGGCTGTGTCAGGAACATGGAGCCCCAGGCGTCGTAAGGCCCCCAAGGTTGCAGGGCAAGTTGGCACAGCTGCTTATTCATCTAGGTTGTACGTGGGTATGTCACGCTCCCCCTTTGCAGAGGAAGGTGAACCCCCCACCCCAAGGTCCCTGCCAATCTGACGTGGGGGAAGTTCCTTCCCCCACCCTACATATGTCGCCCCATTAGACCCTGAGCATGTGAGCAAGAACCAGCCAGCCAGGCATCTCGGGAGAATGTCAGTGCCCACTGGCGCCCTGCCTCTCCCTGTCCCACAGCCCAGCTCCACCTGGAGGGAAGGGGAACTTGTCAGTATCTGGTGCCTGGCCCCGGGTTGCTTTGTGTGCCCAGCTGCTCTACCCATTGCCATTAAACACCAGGGGCTGTGAGCGAGCTGAGCCCTGCAGCACTGGCAGCTTCAGCACTGGTGTCTCTTCGAGAGCCGCTCGGGGTTAGTGGTGCCCGGAGATCACAATGGAAGGAGGCCTTGTGTCCAGACACCTCACCCAAGGGCAGCGGAGCTAAGGGCACTTCATTTACAGCCTTTCCCGAGGGAGCCGCACACGTATGCCCCCCGCAGAAGGCGCCAGGGAGGGGCGCTCTGTGTTTCAGCAGGAAGGGATGTTTTTTTCTCTCCCTCCACCCTGAAATCCAGGGAAATCAAGCGCACAATGTAGCATCAGTGCAGCAGAAAGGCTGAGAAATGAAGTGCCCAAATGGAAGGAGAGGGGAAATTCCACCGTTCTCTCCCTGGTCTCTCGACATAATATACGCTGTGTGCTTCCCATGTGACATGTAAATCCTACTGTTCTGTCGGTCAGTTTAATCCAGGTCGTAAAGCAGACGGTGGGAGATGTCTATGGTCCAGCTGACATTGGTTGGGAAACACTAATGGGGGGGGGGGGGTTCCTGATTTCTCAGTTGGATTTTCAACCCGTAAAGCTACATTAATGCTTCCTTTGGCCTTTAAAATGAACCAAGTTAGAAATGTTCCACTCAAGTCACTCTGCTTAAGCGACCGAAGGCATCAGCTGGTGTGGAAAAGCTGATTAATACCCCAACGAGAGTGACTCTAGAGTTATACCTCAGTGAAACCGAAAGTAAACACTCCAGAGAATAACTGAGCCTAACCTAAGAGTGTGACCAGTCTGCAGCTCTAATTACAGGCGGCAGGAGCAGGCTAGCAGGAGTGATAACTAAGAGTGACATCCCAGGGGTAGTGTGCCCCAGATTATTGCCATGCAAGCTCAAAGGGGCACGGGATGGAGCAAGATGCTGGTTCGGAAGGGAGATTGAGTTGGCACTGTCCTTGCTGGCTTTCTAAGATGCAGCTATAATTCTATATTTTCCCCTCTGGTGAAACTCTCAACAGACAGGCATTTCCTTCTAAATCAAATTGATTTTTGTGACAACTTCGTTGCGTTTTGGTGGCCTCATATGCGGCTTCACAAGGATAGCAGGCAGGGGGTTTCTGGGGGCATCGAAGGGGGCAGAGTTCAGTGCCAGGCAGCAAAATGCCAGCCCCATTTCAGCCCTTTCCTGCTAACCCGGGGCTGTCCCTGGAATGAGGGAGAGGTGGGTGTCTCAACGCAGGATACGGGAGATGCATGGTGGCTTTCAGTTATGCAAATCGGAGAATGACTGACACTGACTGGAAGAAAGTGCCACAATATTTGGAACTCCTTCATTTTTGGTGTTTTCAATCCAGCTCGTGAATGGGCCGCTGTCTGCAGCAGTGGGGTGGGCTCCTTCAGCTCCGCGGTGGGATAGGCAGCACTGCGCCTCCCCACACGGTGTCCCTCTTCACCTACATTACGCTCCGGTTCATCCCATCACCGGCAGCGAAGCTGCCAATCCCGGCTCCTGCCCATTCATCACGGGCAGCCCGGCTAGTCCTTTCCCAGACAATGAGGGGAAACCGGCCTTTTCAGGAGAGCCACTTTGTTGTTTATACAAAGGAGTTTGGCTGTTAACACATGTAAGGTAATGGGATCCCCCACCGGCTCCTTCCAGGGCCCTCCTGCACACGGTGCACTGATGGATTACCCACACCATTCATCTAAATTATGTCACAGGCAATAAGCAACTTGCTTAATCTGCCTAAATGAAGGGCCGGGCTGGTTACTGTTGACACTTGCTTAGTGCTCTCTTCCTCCCAATTATCGGCAGCACAGCCGGCGACAGCCCCTGGCCAGGCCGCACCGCGCTGTGAAGTGGCCACGGAACCGCCTTGCAATGGGTGGGCTTTCTGCCAAGTCGTCCCCGAGATAATGCCCCGCAAGCCTCCTTAGCTAAATGGCCTCTAAATAAGATTTATCACAGGCCGCAATCCGGGGATCTCACACCTGCATCACCTCCCTCCCCTCATTGCTGTCCCTTCCCTTCCCCATCGCCTGCCCCACCGACAGGCTTGGGAAGGGTCGTTCAATTGTCTTCAATACGTTGCTTGAGGTGAGAACAGGGGTCTTGCCCCAGGTGTATGGCCAGGCTCTTGTAGCCTGGCTGGCGGCGAGCACACAGATTGCTGCAGGAACGTGCAATGCCTTGCACAGCAGGCAGGGTGTGCACGCTCAGCCTGGGGAGAAGAGGCGGGTGGTGCTAGAATTGGAAGCTCCTTGAGTCAGGGACCAGGGGTATTAGCTTTATGTGACACCAGCCCTGCCTGTGGCGTGTGTATGCACTTGCAGCACTTTCTGCTGTTCGGCTTCTCAGCAGCGTTCATCAAGGCTCTGAACTCAGAGTCCAGCTGCAGACGCAGCAAATGACTTTCATCTTTGTTTGACCGGCCACTTCTTGACCACAGGGACAGAGCAGACACCTGGACTCCACTTTGCATCTGCTCTCAGAACCAGCTGCCCCTGGCGTTTCTGGTTTATAAATGTTATTTCATGGAAAGCACATAACAGCTACACTCCTCTGCCCAACAAGTGGGTTTGTCGGTGGGTAACGGTGTTAGCTAGCCCACGGTAACTAGTGCAGATGAGCCGCTGTGAATTTTTACCCCAGTGTAGCTAGGCAAGGTCCACTTTGTACTCCCTGCCTTGACCGCACCTCGCTACATCATGGTAAAAACAACCGAGGTCTTGTCTACACTAGGAGCTTACCCATGTTCATTATGTCACTTGAAAACCCCACCTTTCATGGCAGTGAAGAGGAGTAGTCCTCAGCCCTGAAGAGTGTCAGCATATAGGTCGGACCAGACCCTCAGATGGTGTAAATCAGTATCACTCTGGTGAAATCAATGGGGAGCAATCCCTAGTGGGCATAAACCAGAGTTAATCGAGCTATGCTGATTTTCATCAGCTGGGGCTCTGTTCCATTGAATTAATTAGTGGCTGGTATATTAGTATTTGTATTATATGTTATGTATGTATTCTATATATATAATTATATAGAATTGTATCTAATAATATAGGTGTATTATATATTAATTGATATATAAAATATTATTTGTATTATGTATATGATGTATATAGACTACATTATTATTTGTATTATCATAATGTCTGACCCCTGGCCAGACACTGAACGCACAGATATACACGCTAACTGTGTCATAGCCCTGGGCATGAAAACAATTACAACAGTCTTGAATTAAAAACCCTTGGTCATAATTGTAAGTAACTGATTAGTTACAAATACAAGAAAAATAGTCATGGAACAATTAATATTTTATGTAAAATCTGCATAGTTGTACTTTTGCTTTATGCTGCACTTTCAATTAAATATACCCGCAACTGAATGTTTGCATTAATATTTAGTTAGTCACAAGAAAATCTTCATGTTGAAACGAATCCAAACATAAACCAAATAGTAACATTTGTAGTAGATTTTTTTTATAAGGTTGGATTTATGTTGAATAAAAACCATCCTTTTCCCATGTAGAACTCTGGTTCTAGTCAGTTGTACTGTTGTTCCCAGGATATTATTTGAGAGCAGTTGTAAGCTGAGTCTAGGATGGCTAGAGCATATGGACATGGCAGAATTTCTATAACGAACAATACATCTGGACTAGGTGCTGTATTGTCAGAACTGCTGAGACTCCACACCTCCATATGGAGGCTGTGGGGTCCCACATTGATCTCCCAAGAATGGAGGTACCCAGACCTGGAAGCCCCTTTTGAAACTGTGATTCTAGGTGACCTACCCAAAGCCACACACTGAATCGGTGGCAAAAGCCGAAGGAAACAGAATTCCTGACCTTGTTCTAACTGCTGGACCACACTGGCTCCCAGGAGGGATGGAATCCAGACCTCCTGGCTCCTGTCTGTTCCAATCAGTAGACTACACTAGTGATTAGGTACCATTGGCTTGATAGTAGCATTCAGTGACAGCACGGGAACATGCCCCCAAGCTTTGCTTTTCAGGGGACTTTTTGTTTGATCCGCTCACACAAGGAGGCTCAGTTAATCCACCTGCTTTTCTTAGCCCTGGTCTACACTGCGGGGTGGGGGTGGGGGTTTGAACTAAGATATGCAGCTTCAGCTACGAGAAGTACAAAAACAAAGACAGAGAAGAATTTCCTCTATTTTTCAACAAAGAAAAACCGCAGCGAACAGGCCCACGAGCGGAGCCAGTTGTGGAATCCAGGCTGGAAAACAGAGCGGGGCACTAAGGCAAGATGGGAACATTTTCACGGATCCAAATCCATCGGCCAATCAGAAAAGGGTTGGGAGGAAGCTGTAAAGGGAAAATGTCTCTTTGATTTGTCAGGAGGGTCTGCACAGCTCAGCACAGGCGGGGCGAGTGCAAGGCCTGGCACCAGTTTAGCAAAAGCTTTGGAGACACGAAGAAGAAAGGGGCCTGCTAATTAAACATGGAGCAACTTTATCAGTGACAGATACAAAAATCCTGCCCCGAGTGTGAACCCCAGTGATATACAATGGCTGGGGCTGGGGTGGTCGGGTCATATAGATCTTCACTATGAAATAGGACTCACAGAAACTCCCTTGTAACACTCCGTCTTGAACCAAGCAGCAGAGCATTGAAAGCAGGGACCAGTAGATCCAGGTGCTGCATCCCATGACAATAAAGACCAGGGCAGCGGCTAGCTGCCACCTTTTAATAAGAACAGATTTAAAATTTTATTAAAGCTAATGTTAAAAATGAAAACACACAGATTGAGGAGAAAGGTCCTGGACATCTGGAGTCAGGCTGGGGTTATGGGCGAATGTAGGTAACAGGCACAGTGTTTACAAGGTACATGCATATTACATATCCAGCATAGATCCAGATTGGGGTGTGGAAGTTTTTTAAAGCGTCAGTGTATAGGTGTGTTCAGATACGCCACCCAGGGGGTGAGGTGAGGATCTAAGTATTAAGTTGGTGTGTCTCACACTCCTGGTAAATAGTTCTGTCCTTGGCTGGGGAAAGCTGGGTGTTCCTGTCCCAGCCAGAGGCAAGAAACAAAATGAACCTTAAGTATTTGCAACATTTGGTGCCTTTTAGCCCCGCTGAATGTTTCCACTTACACTGGTGCTGGAAACCGGGCACCAAATTTGCTAGTGTGGACACAGCCGGAGAGAGAGAGAGGTTGTTGGGCTTTAGCACACACAACAGCCTGTCAAATGCCATGATATAAAATTAGAAAGAGGAAGAAAGAGAGAACACACACAGACAGAGCTTTGTTTTTATAGCATCATTAACCCAGAACTCTTAGAAAACAGCCATGGCCATCAAGTGGCACTTACAGCTGAATTGGTCATTGCTAGTTACTGGGTTACTCCCAGACACTAATGGACTGTAAGGGACACAATTTCATTGCAGTGGCTAGACATTGTTTAGTTCCTCTTGCTTTTTTGGTACATCACCATGCAGCTAATGAGATGCTTTCTGCTTTAGCATTATTATAAGATGTTGAGAAACTGACGAGTAGCTAGTGTGACTAGTGTGAGGATTTTCACATGGAAAAATATAAAACTTTAGAGCAGCAGAAAAAAATAGATTTACAGCATTTCGGGGTGGTGGATAGCAGTGTTGTCTGTCTGTGGGATGGGGGTGGTTAATATAGTAGCCTTCTCTTTTCAAAGCTATGGGCTCAAACATTGGTCACTTATAGGCGGATACTGCAGTAATTTCACCATGAGTAGTCACTCAAATGTTCCAGGGGATTTGGTTCACCTGGACCCATGTTTCCTGCAGACATCGAGGGATCTCGGTTTGTAGGCACTAACATGCGTAGAAGGCCATTTTCAAAGTCTCCCGCATAACTAGCTGCACAAAAGGAATTTTAAATGCGCGAGCCCAGTGATGGATATTTGTGACACAATGCATGTGAAAAACAAAAACATTTGACTTGTCTGTCCAATTGGAACAAGCTAACCCAGTTTAAATGCAGATATTGAATATCAAATACTGTGCAGTCCAAGTAGACTGAAACACGACAGAAAGCTGCGGGAGAGCTAGAGAGGGGATGGGGTGCAGGGGACCCATTGCTACCCTTCACTTTAACTTTTGCAAATACTCACAGAATACTCATAGAACCAGGCTGGGATGGACTTCGTGTGTGTGTGTGTGCGCGGCGGGGGGGGGGGGTATGTTGCACTCAACGAACAAGCACAGCCAGGGTCTGTTTGCAGGTGGACCTCAGGTGCAGTGATGGGAACTTTGACAAGTTGTAGGGTCTGAGCATGGATATGGCTGGGGCAGAGGGTTGGACAGTCACCTCGTATGGGAATCTGAATGGTTCCTTCCAGGGCATTCTCTGCCTCATAGCAGAACTCCGGGTGGATCAGGGGAACTGCTTGCTGAGTTGTTAGGACAGCAGCAGGCCAGACAAGATACTACTAGTTACTGTCTTGCTGAGCAACAGCGAGATGGCCTCAGCGCAAGGGCCTTCTAACCAATCAGTCAATGAGCAATCCCGCCCCAACGGCCTTCATCACAAAAGAAATGAAAAAGAAACAATTGCCTCTAGCGGTAACATAACAGCAACGACAGCGGCACCTTCAGCCCTCAAGAGGTTGGCTGTATTTGGGGCCAGCCCAGCTCAGGCTCCATGGGAGGCTGGACATGCCCAGAGTGGTGCACTGCCCGGGACATTCCAACAGGAGCAAGGTGTGAGTGGCGTGGTCTCCCAATTGCTGATAAAACCTCTGCCGAATTTTTCAGCTGCTTTTAGAACCGCTCATCCTACATCCGCCAAGAGAAAGTGACTCATGTCAGCAGATACAGGCCTGTCCAATGGACGGGCCAAACCTCTGGGATCGCCTTGGTCATCTGCTTTAAAGAAAAGAAGAAATACAATTGATTTTAGGTTTAAAGAAGGGGAGAGTAAATGAAGAAGAAGACCCAGCTATTGTCACAGTCTAGTACAATGCTAAGGATGTGAAATGGGGGGCTAATTTGACAAGCCAGTTGGATTCACGACGATAGTGTTTGACTTTTTGGCTAATGACAAGGGATGAATTTTCTGTTAGTGCAACATACAGTTGAATAGCCCTGGGCCATCACCCAATCAAATGTGCAAAGTAAATTGTCTAATAAAGCAATAAAATAAGGGGCTTGCTAAATGATTTCTCTTTTAACTATTGTAATGGAATTTTTTTAACATTGTTTTATGTTGGAATGCAAAAATTATTACAAGTAATTAGAGTCATTTTGATTCAAATCTCTGCTTGGGTTTGACATATTTTGCATACTTCCATTGCATATAACAAGTCAGCTCATAAAAATGCAGTGAGCTTGTGAGCTCTGCAGCTCAGGCGAGATTGGAGGTTGTCTAAACTAGCGTAAAACTGCCTTTGCTTTAGAGCGAGAGAGATGGGCGGGGGGAGGTGGAATCCGACATCACGTAAATTTATTTTGTCTCATTAAGGAGAAAGAAGGAAGCAAGGTTCTGCATTCCAATATAGCCGCAGCGTCCCCTTCCCGCAGCCGGCGAGTGCCAAGTGCCGACGTCCGCAGAGATTTCATTTGGGGACCTCTCTCCATTTTACCTGTGAGGCGTTGCAGCTGCAGAAACAAAACTCAGAGGGAAACCATAATATTTCACCCTAATTCTGCAGCTAGTCAGAACGTGCTCACACAGAGGCGGTGTCTTTAAGTACATATTGATCTACACAGGCTTCGAAGTCTAATGGTTTAACTGGAAAGTCTTTTGGAGACTCCAATCACCAGTCAGCCATGCTTTTTTGGACAGTGATGCTGGTCTCATGCCGGAGATAACCATACCGCTCACATTACTGTCCCCAAAGAGACTTTCTGCCAGCTAAACTAGTGGCAACAATTCCTTTGACTATTAAAAAACTGTCACTCTCGAGCTAGGTTTAAAGTCATTGTTGTGTGGACAATCCTGTTTGATTTGTACAGCACCGAGCACAATGGGTCCTGCTGCTGCTTGGAGCTTCTTCAATACCAACAACCAATCACAACCCAGGATGCAGACTGAGAGGATGCTGAGGAGTCGGGCTTCCATTTGGCTGTTAGTCGTGATGTGCGGCTGCCATCTCTCAATGGGTTTTCACGTATTTATTCTGCATTTTTATGGTCCCCATCAGCATTTTAATAAGCCTTTAATTAATTGAATTAATGATTATGCAATGTCAGGCCCCCGGGCTGCTTGGGAGGTATCACACTGCGGCAGTTTCACAGACTGTGTAAGTACCAGTGAGTCTGAGTTTAGGTTTACACTTGGTGTGCCTTGCTTTTGGCCAAAATCCCACTCTGGAGAGTCGTGAGGGCCGGGGGTGGGGAGCTGGTTTAGGGCACTGGGGCAACTCACACGTACTAGGATAATTGTATGCGAGAAGGAAAGTGATCCTGATACGGGAACCTTCAGCCCATTTCATGACTAGACCCTGCCATTTTCCTACAAAGCAGAGTCCAGTAAGTAGCTCTATAGCCAACAATATTACCAGCGCACATGGCTTCTGTATTGGCCACGCAGTATAATCCCTTGGCTAGCTTTCTGCATTGGGGTTGTTCATCCCCCGGTGTTAGAACAGTGACACTGGAAATAGCCTATGCGACAGTGCGGGGATTTGGGTGGCCGCTGACCCCTCTCCCCTCCCTTGTCCGTGGACTGGTTTGAAAGGAAAGTTCAGAAAATCCTAGAATGTGTCTGAGCTGAAATCACAGGAGGATTAGATAAAACCCCCGTCGAGTGGCCAGTCATCAGCCGAGTGGCGGCTTCGCTTGGCTGCTCACTGAGGCCCAAGCTTTCAAAGAGGCTTTAATCAAAACTCCAACCTTCAGCCGGCCGTTTGTTGTGTCTGGGCTTTTCAAGCGTGCGTGTGCAGCCGGTATTCGTGGCATCGGCCAGCCCTCCGCCACCAGGACAAGAAGGGCAAATGACAGGGCTCCGACTTTGTGATTTCCCCAGGAGTGCTCGAGCCCACTCCATCCCAGCCCCAACCCCCGTTCTGCCCGCCTCCCCCGCCTCTTCCTGTCCCCACTCCTCCCCTTCCCCCCCCAGCACCTCCTGCATGCTGCTGAACAGCTGACCGCTGACAGGCAGGAGGCACTGGCGAGAAGGGGGAGGGGGCTGATTTGCGGGGCTGTCAGAGGGCCCTGCCCCCCCCCCCCCAGAAGGGCCGGCACTGAGCGAGGGGAGCAGTGCTGAGTCACCTCCCCTATAGCCTTACAAACCATGAACATTGTCTTCAAAATCTATAGGGAGCAGAGGAGCAGCCAGCCAGCCACCAATGTGTGGATCACAGGGCCCTGCAGCTCGGAAAATGCTTCATGTTGTCATTGGACAGACTGGAAAACTCAGAAATGAGGGGCAGCAATTGTAAGAGCAATGGGTATTTCCAGGGATTCCCGTAGTGGACTGCTCCTCCAGCCACCAGCTGCTCCCGGAAAATGTCCTGTGCATCAGTCATTATTGCTTCAATACTGACCCCGGAAAAGGATTGTGAGAGAGCGAACCCTCCCTCCAGTCTGTTCCAAGGAGCGTTTGCATTTTACATGCAAGCCAAGTAGAGAGAGGCAAGCTCTGTGGTTTGATAGCAGCTAGCAGGACTCAACAACTCGGGAGAACAGAACCTTTCCCCTCTAGGTCACTGGTTGAGATTCAGTCCAGGATGGCAGGCACGCTGCGGGTTTTCACAACAGACAGGTCTTCAGCCTTCCTGAGGCTCCTGGCCTGGCTGCTGACTGCACACAAGAGTTACCCTGGTTTCCCCTGAATACCACCCCAGGAGGGAAAGTGCGGCTTGGGTTTCCGATTGTCTGGCCATGTCAGACTAATGGCCAGGCTGGCAACTTTCAAGGAGATAAGACACAAAATGCCTGTTGGTTGCACCTAGTGTCAGGATGCGAATTATCACACACACTCTGCTAGCGCCTGACACCAACACCGCAGGAGGGTGCTAGGAAACGGGATGTCTCATTCGCACTGGCCAGGGGGTTTCAAACAGCACTGCCTAGCACCTCTCCCGTCCACAGTACCAACATTAACTCACCTCCCCATCAAAGACAGGGAGGCCGAGACCCAGGCACTGAGGGGAAGGTTGCTCGTCAGGCCCACTCAGCATGTTAGTGGAGAGAGGAAAGCCAAAGAGAATCCATGCGGATCCCTGGAGAATACCCTAGAGGATATCCGCCTCTCAAGGAAGGTTCATTTCTGCCAGCCCCGCTCGGGAGGCACTGTTGCCAGACTTGTGTCCATTTATTCTCTAAATCTACTTCTGACAATCCAGTGGGATCTTTTACTCACAGTTTATGTAGCATGCACAGTACAAGAAGATCAGAAGTAACAGAAGCAAGGAGGAAAAGGGCTCGAAGAAGACCAAAGGAGATAAGGAACCCCCCGAGGAAAAGAACTCACCTCCAAGACCCAGCCTGAGATAAAAGCTGCCAGGACTTTTCTGACTCAGGCGCAGCAGCTAAGATCCAGAGACTGACCTTGCCTGTCATATACAGGGGGAGCCTGCTTGCCTGTCCCAGGACTGGTGAGCATGATACTGTGTGCTTAGCTTGTGTATTCTGTTTGTTTGGGAATAGTCAATAAATAGAGGATAAGAATATTACTGTGTGAGGCTCTTTCAGTGGCTAAAGATCCTGCCAACCCGCAGGAAGATGTGCCCTGAGCCCTAGGAATTGGGTAAGGGAGGGTTGTATAAATTAACAGGGTTGCACCTTGAGCCCTAGGAACTGGATAAAGGTGTGTGTCCCTATAGTGTGGAAGGGATAGAGAAATTTGTGCGGGTAACAAATTTGATTTCAACAATTTCCATCCCACCATCACCCTCAGCCTGGACCAATCCACACAAGCGGTCCATTTCCTAGACATAACTCTGCTAATAAATGATGGGCACATACACACCACTCTATACCGGAAACCTACTGACCGTTACACTTACCCACATGCCTCCAGCTTCCATCCAGAACACACCACTCGATCCATTGTCTACAGCCAAGCTCTAAGACACAACTGCATTTGCTCCAATCCCTCAGACAAGAGACAAACACCTTCAAGAGCTCTACCAAGCATTTTCAAAACTACAGTACCCACCCGGGGAAGTGAAAAAACAGATTGACAGAGCAAGAAGAGTACCCAGAAGCCACCTACTACAGGACAGACCCAACAAAGACAAAAACAGAACACCATTAGCCGTCACCTTCAGCCCCCAACTTAAGCCTCTCCAACGCATCATCAAAGACCTACAACCTATCCTGAAAGATGATCCCTCATTCTCACAGATCTTGGGAGAGAGACCAGTCCTCGCTTATAGACAGCCCCCCAACCTGAAACAAATACTCACCAGCAACCACACACCACACAACAAAAACACTAACCCAGGTACCTATCCTTATAATAAAGCTCGATGCCAACTCTGTCCTCATATCCATTCAACTGACACCATCATAGGACCTAATCACATCAGCCACACCATCAGAGGTTCATTCACCTGCACATCGACCAATGTGATATATGCCATTATGTGCCAGCAATGCCCCTCTGCCATGTACATTGGCCAAACCGGCCAGTCTCTACGCAAAAGAATAAATGGACACAAATCTGACATCAGGAATCATAACATTCAAAAACCAGTAGAAGAACACTTCAATCTTCCTGGCCATTCCATTACAGATTTGATGGTTTCAATTTTGAAACAGAAAAACTTCCAAAACAGACTCCAATGAGAAACTGAGGAACTGGAAATAATTTTCAAATTGGATACAATTAACCAGGGGCTAAATAGGACTTGTGAATGGTTCCATCATTACACTAATTGATTGCATTTCCTGAGTTAATTTCCCTGACACAGAAATCCATTTCAAAAGGTATTTTTTTCTCCTACTGATAATGGCCCATCTACATTTAACAGCCCTCTTAGAATTGGTGTGCTAATGTACAATTTATTTTTCTTTCTTTCTGTGTGTATAAATGCATCTTACTTCTGTTCCATTCTATGCATCCGATGAAGTGGGCTATAGCCCACGAAAGCTTATGCTGAAATAAACTAGTTAGTCTCTAAGGTGCTACAAGTATTCCTTGCTTTCTTTACAGTACACAGCGTCTCTGCACCAGATCTTACTCCTTGGTTTGGCCTGTTTGAAACCCCCTGGGTAAGAGACCGTTTTTTAGCGGTAGGATAGATGGCCTGTAGCTGTGAGACAGAGGTGATAGGGAGAGGGATGATTAGAGGACAGGCCCCACAAATTCAGATCGAGAAGAAATATTACCAATAATGTCACATCTCTTCTCTTTTGGTAAATTCAGTCACAAAACCTGAGTTTTCAGGTATGTCTCTTATTTCCTGGAGCTGGGGAGGCTGGCGTAATGTCAGCATCTGGTACATTCTTAGGACCACAAAACCTCATCAAAGGTCAAGTTTATTTCTGAAGGGTCCTTCCATAGCCCTGGTCTTTGCTACATCAGATTGGGGAATAACCCCTTCAGGGACTTGCTCCTGCTGCAATACCAGCAATACTGCAACACCCCGAAGTGCTCAGGGTTTGGGGGGAAGGACCCTTTGTCCCTTACCGAACACTAACGGTGGTACATGCTCAGAACGTCACAGCATGGTCCCTGCCCTGAGGAGCTAACATCCCGGGGCAGAGGGAATGAGCACCTCAGGCAGGAGCTGGGATCTTGGGGTGCTAGCTCAGAAGCTCGCAGCCAGAGGAAGCGCAATGGGACAGGTTACTTCTGAGGGCAGTGCAGAGTCCATGGGGTTAGGCTCAGGGGAAGATGCAAACTCAGGCAGGGCTTCCTGACTGAGAAGACAGAACGCGTCCATGCTGCGGAGCTCAGCAGGCTGGAGCCATCGGGGTTCGCAGCGTGGGCCAACGCGAAGCAGCGGCGGCCCCTTGCCCAGACCTGCCTGTTGCTTTGCACCGAGTGGAGGAGGCAGGCTCGGGAGCCTGCTCCCGTGTGTGCTGTCTCCAGCCACAGCCTGGCCGATCTCAGGGAGCCGCTCTCTCTCCTCTAGCCCAGAGCAGCAGTGACCAACCATCGTTAGCCTGCGGCGGAACCAGACTCTGCTAGCCAGGCTTAGCGCAGGGCGCTGGGGCACTCACCAGGCCAAGCTGCCGCCTCTTGGCACCGTGCATCAAAGAGGATGATCTAAAACTTGGCCGTCTGGAGGAGACCCCATGCCCTGCCCTGCCTGGAAAGCAGGGAAAATCCACCGCTCCATGCGGCCATCTGCTGGGCAAGCGGGAGGAGCGGGCTGGGTGAGAGCTAGTTATCCACGAGTTGATGGCTGGTACAGAAGACTGCCTGAGGTTATCAAGGCAGCAGCCACTTCAGAGCCCGGCTGCTGCGGAGAGTGGCTGCCAGCAGAGATGCACTGGGCTTTGAGTTTCCTCCACCGTCTCATTAATCCTGATTTACAGGAAAAGGCAGCAAGCTGGGGTCCTCTTAACAGGCTGTCCAGGCTGCTGATTTGCCTTCACTGAAGACAATGGTGCCCCCGAGACTAGGCCACAGTGAATTATTCAAATCAGCGGTGGGGAAGGGAAGAGAGAGGCTGCGGGTTTGCTGGCTAGGCCCCCCCCCCCCAGACACCCTTTTCCTTGGGCACAGATATACCGCCCTGCCGATTTCACTGTGCTGCCCCTGCTTGTGTCTGAGCCTCTTTAGCATGCAGGGGGCCCTTTCCCAGGCTCCTCCTGGCTGCCAGCGGGCGGAGGGGTCAGACAGCCCCGCTGGATGTGGAAACAGTGCGGATCATTTGTAAGCACCTCAGCGCTTTAGTAATGGATCCAAAATGACATTCCTGCCTTCCTGTCCCCGGGGGGGAGATTTTGACAGAGTGCTGTATAAGCATGTGCTGCAGTAATGACAGCAGCCTAGGGTATGTGTGTGTGTCTGTGTGTGTGTGTTTGTGTGTCGGGGGGGGGGGGGGGAGAGACACAGGATTCCCTAATCAGAGCCCATCGTTAACGCCAACGTTTCCACTTTCCGGAGGGCATGGCCACAGTCTAAGCAGCCAGATCCCACCTTCCCACAGCAGCGATTAAGACAAGGCAGCAGTGTCACAGGAAAGCCATCCTGAGGCAGGCAGGGAAGAACACTGCCCAGCGATGCCCCAGCAACCTGTTCTGGGCCTCACAGCAATGGGTAGAGCCGCTGCTGGCAGGCACTTCCAGCCCTGGGGAGTTGGCACGAGGCCTGGACGTGATAGGGCCTCTCATGTGCGTGGGAAACTCATTTATTATTTGGACCACCCTAGTACTTGGAGCAGCAGTCAGAGGTCAGAACCCCACTGCACCAGGCGCTGGACACACACAGATGGTCCCTGCCCCAGAGATCTTACAATAGATGCATGAGACAAGAGATGGATACAGACAGAGCGACAGGGGCAAGGAACCACCACGACAGTACAGGCAGCATGACACCCACAGCCGAACTCTTGTCAAGTTGCACACAAGGAAGATGGGAATCGGTGATTTCCAGGGAATCACTCCCATACTTAAATAAAACTTCTGCTTAAGAGCGCTGTGGGATCTGGGCCTGAATCAGTATGATCGTGTGGTCTTGTCGAGATTTGGGGTCTCATTTTCAGTGGTTTTGACGTCCCATTGACTTCAGTTGACTTTGTGGGTGCTCTGCACAGCTGAACATTAGTCTCAGTGTCCCCCCCCCCCCAACCTCCATCTCTTCTGTGTTTGGAGGAGAGACCCCAAGATTCATGGGGTCAGCCGGGTACTTCTGTTTTACAAAGAGAGGCGTTTCCCATCGGCTTGTCAACAGAATGCAGATGCTGGCCTATTACTTCTCGGCTTAGCTATTTTTCATAGCAAAGTGCTAATAATGCCTTAATAAAACAGTTTAATGACATGAAATGCCCTTTATTAAACATCATTACCATATGGCTGCAAAGTAATTATGGCTACAATGAAGACAAGCCAGTGTCACCCAAGCTCTGCTTTCTCGTGTAATAGATGTGGCCATATTTCAATTGTGATTTCTACGCACATACACTTAACTGATTGGAAATTAACGAAGGGCGTTTTTCATTGCAAGCTTTTACCTGGGCTGTCATGAAATGCTGCGAATCTGTCACTTCCCAAGCAGAGATGTCAATTCAAGAGGCAATAAATAGCGGTCGCACCGTGGCCTTGCCTCAGTATAGTTGGCCACCTTTTGGCCTGCTGCCTTCTTTCCACTTGTGGGGCCTTCCTGGAAGGAATCAGCTGAGGGGCCATTTGTTTAGTTAATCAAACAGAGACTTGATTTGCATTGCAGAATGGTGATGCGCAGCAACCAGGCCCCTTTGCATATCTGCTGGGTAGAGTCAGCAGAGGAGTCCACAGCTAATGCCCCTCGCCTGAAATCCGATTGGAAACTGGTCAGTAGTGGCCAATTAATCTAGTACCTAGAGATACATTTCCATTAGCTGCTGAATCACTGACTTCAAAGCAATTAGCAAAAGTAATGAACTTTAGCGCTGCAGAGGGAATGTTAACCCCTTCTCTCCCAGATGAGGGAAGGGGCGATGTCAGGCTAATTGAGAACCTGGGATCCAGGAGTCCTGATTCTCCCCCGTACTGCCTCATTCACAAGGGTGCAAAGTGGCTGAGAAATCCGAATGGCAGTATGGCACCCACTGCCCTGGAGCGAGTGACTCCCCACAACGTTCAGGTCAGTAGGCGAGCAGGCCCAGACAGCAGATGAAGGGGGAGCTGGCCAGGACATCTGGAGACTGAGGCAGGACACAGGTGGGGAGGGATGGGCTATTATTCCATGGCCAGGATCCAAGTGCTGAGATTTCCTGGGGCAGAACCATCAGAACCAATGGGGCCCGCTTGAGAATGCCATGGAAATAACGCCACAATGCAGCACACATGGGATTTGGACGCTGCTTATACTACTGTCATAAGTATGAAGTGCCTTAGAATTACTGTTTTACCTGTAAAGGGTTAACCTGAACAGGAGAGGGAATGACGTATTGGGAATGCAAATTTCTAAAGACAAAGAAGTTTAGTTTCACTTTTTCCTGGGCTCTCAGCCTGTCTACATCTCCTCCCGGCTGGGGGGGGGGGAAGGAGGGGGGAACTGAATCACCTTCTACTCATCCTTTGTTAAGTTTCTAAGTCAGCCTAGCAGTAAGTGAAATTGTTAATTGTATAAGCTTGTAATTAATCTATGGTGTCTCTAACCTCATCAGGGAGAGAAATCCTGAGGGAGGGGTTAAGGCGGGTTAAGGCTAGGACTTGAGTATCTGTGAAGTCTGTGTAAGTTGTATGCTTTTTTCTTTATTAAACCTTTTTTTTTGTTATAAGAATTGTCTGTTAATTCTAGGAAGGGATCCTAGCTTTGGGATCGGCTTAGCTCACAGCTAGTGAGAGTCTGTGTTCTTAATCTCTCCCAGGTAGCAAGGGAGAGGGGGTGTTACTATAGGGGTTTTAATGTGCCCCACCCCATAGTTTTGGAGTAATCACATTAATGGTGGCAGTGGGTTTCAAGCCCCAACTGGAAAAGTTTGGGTTCTGGGGGAAAAGATTAACTTAGGCTGGTAAAATGACCTGGGTTGGATTTGTCTTTCATGTGCGAGATCCTCACATCTTTACCCTAGAGTTTAGAGTGGGGAAAGGAATCTCTGACAACTACTTATCTCTGTGCACGTCCCATGCTGCTCCCCGAGCCACCGCTCTCCCTGGGCCAGTCCCTTGGGGTAGCCCATGGCTCTTCTCCTTTATGCAAGGCACGACTTGATCCATGAGATAAACCCAACCCAGGGATTCCTCCTGTGTCTGTCTGGCCTAGGTATTCACATGGCCCCCTCTGCTGTAGCATCTCTCCGTCTTTACAACACCCCTGAGGCATGTGGCAGGTGAGATCCTCTTGTACCATATTCCGGTCCTCCTCCACATTGGCAATTCCTCCCAACTTTGTGTTTTACGCAAATTTTATTACCACACTCCCACTTCTTGTGCTAAGTTCAGAAATACATTTTTAAAATATGGTTGGACCCAAGACCAAACCCTGAGGAACTCCATTGGTAACCTCCCTCCAGCCTGACATTGTAGGCTCCCCTTTAACCAGTTTCTTATCCACCTTTCAATTCTCGGATTCATCCCCATCTTCTCCAATGTAACTAATCATTCCCTGAGTAGTTTATACCTTGGGCAGGGGCACTGCATTGCTGGTCCCAGCTGTCATGTACCAGGTATTTATTTGGGTCCTTCCTGACCCTAAAAACAGCCAGGCCCGCAGCAGTGTCAAGGGCACAGACCCTAATCTATAACGAAGGGGAGGAGAAGCAGGGCAGCTAATGAGAGAGGCTTTTGCTTAGCTCAAGTAGTCAAGGGGGGAGCAGGCAGTAGCCAATCAGCTGGCTCCATCGCCCTTTACCTAGCTAATGGCTAAGAAGAGAGGCGGGCAGAGCCTCTGTCTGCTAGACCCGCATGTGGACTTCCCCGATTCTCTGCTGTCTAGTCAAATTCCTCCCTGGCTAACGGCGGAAAGACGATATTTTCATCATGTGTTTTTCAGACTCCCTCAGCTATGACCCCCGTTCCCACAGGCTGGTGCTAGGCACCGTCCAAAGTGCCGGACAGACCAGGGCTTTGCCGTCAGGAAAGCTGGGGGAAATCCTTCCCGTACAGATTGAGCGACACTGACACGTTTCACAGATTGCTGCTGGTTTTGCTGCATTGAGCATTTTAGAAAAAAAAATAGAAAAAATCAAAATGCGGCGGGGTTTGGAGGAGGCTGAGGTGGCTCCAGTGGGTGTGGGGACCTGCTCGGACCACGGGGGAGGGTGCAACAGCTGAAGAGCTTGGCAGGGCTCCTTCTAGTCTTAGGGTTGTTCTCAGGCACGCCCTTGGGTCTCCATAAGAGCGCTCCTTGCCCAATGGCTGTCCCCGGGACTGCACCTCTCCCATCAGCACAGACATTGTCTTGGTCACCCAAACCTTTGGCACCACTTGCCTGGGCTATTGCAAGCCCCAAAGAAGCTCCAGCTAGTCCAGACAAGGGTGCGCGGTCCTCTCCTTGAGCAGGCTGGGCTGATGAGCTGGGCACACCTGGCTGGAATAGAAATGCCTGGTGAAGTTGAAAGTGCCGGTCACTATATACAAACCTTACATGGACCAGGCCCAGCTGACCCTATCGCCCAGCACATGCCCTGGGCTGGTGGGCTGAGGTGCTCTCCCCACAAGAGCTGGGGAAGGGCATTCCCCGTGCTGGACCCGGGATCTGGAACTGGCTGGAGCTGTGGGGTGCATCTCTTCACCGGCCTTCCCTGAGGAGTTAACAATGAGAGCTTGCAAAGCTTACATTGTGTGTCTCTCCAGCGGAGTCTCTTCTCAGTGCTTCTAGGGCACT
The DNA here is from genome assembly GCA_032164245.1 of Sternotherus odoratus. NCBI lineage: Eukaryota > Metazoa > Chordata > Testudines > Kinosternidae > Sternotherus > Sternotherus odoratus. The sequence continues at coordinate 24,518,370 of JAVMKO010000015.1, forward strand.
TACCCCTGCAGGATTTAAGGACAAATGACAGCAATGGGTGCCTTGCAGAGGCTGGTGTTGATGTCACATCAATACCGTGAGCCTCCTGAGCCTTGTGAAGACAGCCTGTCCCTCCCACGGGCGCTGGACTCAGAGGTAGAGATCCTAACCCCAGGGGCCTAGAGAACAGAGGATGGGCCAGGGGCGCTGACAGCTCGCAGCCAAACATCTTCTTGCCAGGCTGGAGGCAGAGCAATGCAAGAGAGTCATGCTCATTTTTCAGCTGTAGCAATTTTACGTATAATTAAGTTTATTAATCACGTATATAAGTGACAAAATGGAGACACATGATGGTCGTAGCCTACCCCAGCAGACATTCATCTCACGGGCGTCTCTTCTGATTCCTAGAGTCCAATCACTGTGAGAAATTGTCGCTATCCAGCAGCCATCTGGGAAGAGGACAAGCAAACCCAGGTGTTTGCCCAGACAGTCACTCCTCCCAAAGTGCCCTACTGCACCTGGCTCCCATGAACAAGGGAGAAGGTGGGACGTGTCTCCCTACCAATAGCTTGTTTGGTCACTTCTCTGAACATGCCCCAGGAAAGGCAAACGGCCTGAAGGAAAGTCTGAAGAGGCTTTTGTGGCTGGTTTCAATGAACTGATATTGCCCATCAGCACCGAGGTTGCCAGGTGTGACAACCGTCAGAGATATCTGTATTGATTTACTGAACGTTATCTATACCTCTGTGGATTTGGTGGTTATTGTGCTGCCTGCTAAAGGATAACTAAGGGTTAGATCAGTCTTCGCTTTGGTCAGCAGGGTCCAAAATCAATAGCTGTAGACAGCCCCAAACAGGCGGACAATGTAGGTCTTCATTCCTTTGAAGTTTAACTCCACCATTGTGGAATAAATCTGGTGGATACCGTGGGGGCCCCAGTTTGTATCCTCAGAGGGATTCAGGTGGGAAGTCAAAAACAAAGAGCTTGAACGCAGTTAAAAGCCTAGACAGGGAGACACACAGTCTGCAAAGTAACAGGCCACATGGTCTCCCACAGAACAGGTGAGTGATGAGTAACCAAGGCCCTGCCCGGCCAGCCTAGGTTGTGAGGGAAATGCCAAGCTTAGGTAAGACAACATGTGTACAGTCTTTTGTTGTTTTAATCCTTTTGTCTCTGGTTTCAATATTCCGAGGGGTTATCCTGATCCCTATGCTCCGAGTACAGAGACCAGGGCTCTTGTATGCCAGACCAACAAGTCTTTTTCCCCCCACACTCCCACTTTGCCAGTTGGGAATTTGGGGTTACCAAACGCTGCCACCATTCGGGTGTACTTCCAAAACCTTGGAGGGGCCCCCGAAATTCCGCAAGACCCTAACTTGGTCCCCATCCCTGGGAGCCCGAGTCAGACACCTGAAGGCTGCTTACCCCCTCCCGGCTGAAGGCAGGAACAGCCTCCGTTCCTCAGCTGATAACCTGAGCTGATTCTTACCTACCCCCCACCTTGTCCCCCTCTCTTCCCAACCTGGAAGCAAAGGAAGCCCTAAGGGAAGTAAACCACATGTTTTATAACTAACAAGATTTAATAAAGAAAGAGAATAAAACAGAGGTACAGTACACTTCACAATTTGGAGTCTTCTAACTTCCTTCTGAAATGGAAAGAGACACCCCAAAAGGCACAGGCTTAATAGAACTAAATGGTTATACTCCCAATACAGCTAAGTAGAAACATAAGAGAAGAAAAGCTGAGTCATCTCCACAGCTAGAGATGAGCTCACCCCAGCCCTTGCCTCCTGCCTCATGGCCAGCCAAAATGGAACTGAACTCTAAACTCCTCCCTCCCTCATGGTCTGGAGGCTCTGAGGACACTGCTGTCTCAGGTGACATTAACCCTCTCCAGCTCTCCACACCCATGACACGTGGACAGAGAAATGAACCTGTTGGGCGTCACTGTGTCTACCTGCCGGTCACTGCTCCCGGAGGGAAGTCTATAGCAGGGACCAAACCCAGCTGAGGAAACATAGTTGGCGAACAGGGGTGCTGTCACTTGGTGATCTGGTCTATAAGAGGGGTGAATCAAAGTGGGTATTAGCCCACGAAAGCTTATGCTTCAAAACTTTATAGTTAGTCTTTAAGGTGCCACAGGACTTTGTTACCTCTGCTATTCCAGACTAACACGGCTACCTCTCTGATTCTTTGGGAAAGAACCTTAATGCTGCCCAATAAAGTTTCTCTACCGCCTGTTAAACCAGTATTAGAGCAGCTTGGGAACTGGTTTATTATTCAAATTGGACTTTAAAGTGCAATAGCAGCTGGCAACGCTTTCCAAGAATTAACTAAATAAATGTTAAATAAAACCCCAGTGAAATGAAAGTGACAAACAGGATTTAAAACCGGGTTATATATTTACAAATATAAAATACTCCCATTGACAGAGGCTGGCTTGATTTACATTTTAGAAATGGTCCAGCATGTTCACTGTTTCCTGAGAGTCGCTTTATGTTCAGAGTGGTTTAGGCCTGACTCTCTGCTACCGTTGCCTGAACCCGGTGGTTTTATTTCTTCCTCTGGTACAGTGTTCCAATGAACAGCATTTCTCTCTCCCTCCTCTACATTCCCGTGCTCCTCCCTTATGCTGCTCACATGAACCCGCCATATTGTGGCCTGGCAGAATCGATCTGGGAGAAAACAGGAACCTCTCAAACAAACACACAAACAGACTCCCACGGGGCGGGGGCAGTTCAGGGCCTGAGGCAGGAGGGCAGGCGCAGGGTAATTCTGGAGGGTGTGGGGGGAACAGGGCTAGATCCCCGGGAAAGGACTGTCTGCGCTGGATGAAATGGCTGGGGTGGCTGCATAGACAAATATGCAGGAAGAGGCCCTGCTAAAGCCAGGAGGGAGCTGAGGGGAAACTCAAGCCTGCCGAGGTCAGGGGAGACAAAGGTAACAATCCCGGGGGGGCTGCCTTGTCCTAGGTCAGCACTACTGCTGTCCGTGTGGGCCTGGACTCCTCAAACACCAGGCGCAAGAGCCAGGGCTGACTGCCCCATTTAGTGTCTAATTAATCTCATTAAGATCTGGTACAATGTCAAGAGTCTGTGGCTCTCCTGGGGACGGGGGCTGCCAATCTGGCCCCATGGGCAGCAGCCTCGGAGTCATGCTAGGTCTCTGCAGTGTGGAGGGGAAAGAGCAGGTCCCTGCTAAACTGTAAGGAGAGATCTGCAGGGCTTGTCAGGCCAGGGGATATCAGCAATGCCAGCGGCTGGGCACGGTAGGGAAAGAGAAATCCTGTGGTGGGCACCTGGTTCGTGGTCCCAAGCCTCGGTAACGAACTAAAGAAAAGTCAAATAGCCTTCCCCCTCCCCAGACCAGCTAATTGCTGTGGAAGCCCCACATGGCAGAAGAGGTCCTCAGCCATTTGTAGCTCAGCTGGTTAAGAGTTACATCCCAGCCTTTGCACTTCTTGTCCCGGGTTTGTGCGGAGCGAAAGGACTCGCACAACTCCCGCTCTGGAAGTTACCGAGAACAGGTTAGTGGCCCAGCCCGGCCCAGCCCAGCCCAGCAGCAAACTCTCCTTTGGCAGCCTCTCTCCTTTGGCAGCCTGCAAATGTGCAGCCTATTAGTGCTTGCTGTTCTTCATGGCCCTGGGTGAAGCCAGAGGCTGAAAACTCCTCATTTAGCCAGACAGCGGGATCCTGGCACATCCTTATTAACCCTGCGAACAGAATGCTGGGTATTGTCCCTTGGTTCTGATTGAATTTAGTTTGTGCCACTTAAAATAGACTAGAGGGAGACTGTTCAAGTGAGGAGACTCCAGGGCTCCCTGCATAATTTCCACTAACTGGCTCAAACACCCCCCAAAGTGAGCTGCTTGCTGCTGCCCCAGCTGCCTAACAGCCTCCAGCTGGGCGAGGTACACATGAGTGTTTCTTCTTTTGAATGCAAACAGATCTGCAGTGGCATTGATTATTCGCAGGGAAAAAGGTGATCACCTGCCTTTAATCTCACCTGAGAGCCCTGGAGCCCTTAGTTTAGCCCCAGGCTGAGAGCCGGTCAGGGTAACTTGAACTAAAATGCTCTAGTCTGGTGTGGACCTAGATTAAAGCCCTCTGGCAAGAGAAATGTCAACTGGGGGAGGGGGTTAAAGTGGGGCAAGGGGTTAGCACATTAGCTCATGTGCTGGGGAAAGGGGCTGCAAGGACAGTTGATTAGGATGGTTATTTACCTAGCACCAGCAGGGGGCTCGGCCCAGCAATCCCCAGGGATAAAAAACAGTTCCTGCCCCCCCAGGATCCAACTGTACAAACAGCTCAGATTCTCAGTCTGGAGTTGCATGCAGGAGTTTAGGTCCCATATTCTTCCCCTGGGATCAGTGTCTGGCAGAATAAAATGGCCCCAATACTCTTCTATTAGAAAGCAGAAATGGCACCGGGGCAGATTTATACACATATGGGCCCAAATTGGCATCATTCCTTTACCTGAAACCCTGCAAACTTTGGGGGTTCTGATTAAACTGGATCCAGATTTGAATCACCCTTTGTTTTGCAACCAAAGCTAGGTGCCTTTTGGCCCATTTCCAAATGCACCTTGGAGGGGCACAGGGGAGCGAGTGGGTTTGTAAGATAAAGGGGCAAGGGGACCCCGGTGGAAAGGTACCAAAGAACTGGACAGCCTTATAGAACTAGTCAGAACATAGTTTTACTGGGTGTGCAGCAGAGTAGCCTAGGTACAGGCATGCCCAGAATGACTGGGGGCAGCAAGGGCACTGTTAGTGTTGTGTCAATGCTTGGCTCTGTTGGAACTACAACCCTTCTGATGCAACTGTGAAATGACCCTCAGCAGAACACAGGAGCAGGAGGAGCATCATGACGGGCTGAAGGAAACCCCTTCCTGAGAGCTGCCAGGATCTGTTTGAAATCATGTGGTTCACCACAGGACGCGATTGATTTTATAGATAGAAAAATGGCTTGGTGTTTGGTAGGAGGAACTCTTTCACCTGAAGTAGTTGTTAAACTTTCCTGGGATCTGGGCTAAGTACAAATTGAGGGCGCTAATTCCTTAAAGATACTCATTTTAGGTAAAACAGGTCATTTTCAAAAGACAAGTTTTTGCTTGTTGTTGAAATACAGCCTGTTTTAAAAAACAAAAACCTGTCAGTTTTGTCAGAATTAATCATTTTCACTGTACATTTTTTAACAATCTTTATCTACCTGTTTATCAAACCCATTTCCACATACATGTTAAAAATACAAGTCTGTAGCCTATGGGACCTTAACAGGGTCAGCTGCCTCAGGGTCAGTGGTGGCTTTGCAGCACCCTGCCTCAGTTTCCCCTTCTTACAGCCCCTTCGGAATGTCATACAGTCAAAAAGGTGTCAGACAGAGACCCCCTGCTGAGTTTCTAGTTTTGTTTAAGTCTAAACAAACTCAAAAATAAAATCTCTCTGTCCCACCTGCAGTCCAGCTAGGCCCAGCCCCTGGGGGATTCTCTCAGCCACTGGGGATGACACAAGGACAGGCCTGTTCTGCTTTCTCCCTGCTTTAGCTTCTGGTTGCCACTCAAGCTCTTTCCTCTCCTCTCTCCTGGAATAAGGAGCCCCAAGGCCTCCGCCCTCTTCTGGGGAGCTGGGTTATAATCAAACACACCCTCTGGTGCCGGCAGGAGCCAGTCTTGCTCCCTGTAGTTGCTTTCTCAGACCAGCTGCAGCTTCCCAGGTTTCTGTCCTTCCTGGTACCCCCAAGTCTACCCTGCTGGAGTGAGGCTCCTTCTCAAACTCCCTTCCCCCGCAGCAGCCCCAGGACTCCGCCCCTTCCTCTGTTACCTCCCCACAGGGCCTATTTCATCTCTCCCCACCTGGGAAGGTGAGTGGCTCTTCTCACAGGTGGGGCGGTGGCCCCATTTCCCCATAAAGGAGGCAGGCATCCTGGGACAGGGCCTGAGCCAACGACGAGACAAACGACCCCAGAGTGAGTTCCGAATCCGGCCCATTTGCCAGACAAGCTCAGTCCCTATCTCTGGTGTTTCTCAGGCATGTATCCGTGTGGGGTCTACGCACAGCTTCTCCCGGGCAGGGCTCCGACCTGGAGGAACTGCCCCTGGGGCGGAAGGGGGAGTCAGGCTCCATGGCCCCTTCTGCCCTTTGCCTCCACTTTCATGTGTCCCTGTCTCTGTCCTTCCTGGGTGCTGGGGGGAAATGACAGGAGAGGCTCTTCCAGTGGCATTTCACACCCACACATCTCAGGGTTCCTGATCTCAAGCGCCCTCCAGCCTCAGTGGGGAGGAACAGAGTCTCTCAGCCCTGCGCCGAGCCAACTCCCTGCCCCCGGCCCTGTTGCGTTCACTCCTCACTAGCATCTACCTGGCGACCCAAAGCGCCTCCTCTGTGGTCCCTGAAAAGGAGGGCGAGTTGCTCTGGCTGTGTTTTCTGCCCCTCCCTGTCACTTGCTGTGGCGAGCTTTCACACACAGCTGAGCAGGCAGCTTGCCCAGCTTTGCACAGCTCCGCTCTGCTGGCCAGGCAAATTGGCAAGATAAAGCGATTAGAACTTATTAAACACAGAGCTCAATAGGCCAAACTGCATCGCCTTGGTGGGACGCCCCTCTCGGCATGTTGTCAGGTAACGATACCAAATCCCCGATGCCTTGGGAATCGAACCGGCACCCCCACCGGGGGCCAGCAGCTGCTGGGAAGGCAGATCCTGGCTGCTGGGTGGGGTGTTAACCCTTCCTGATCTGAGGAAAGAACAAACGGCCACTGGAGTGCTCTGTGCCAGGGCTTTAAATCAGACCTGCCCTCTCGCAGCTGCCTCCTGCTCTTAGCTTAACGCAGCACAGTCAATAATGATTGATCAGGTTAAACTGAGCTCAGGGCTGGGGGAAGGGTCAGAGAGTCCAGTTGATATCCAAACCCAGAGAAAGTGTGTGCTCCCAGAGGGGCTGGGACAGGATATCCCTCAGAAGGTCCATACCCAGCAAACACAGCCACGCTGGTGGCGGGAGATGGGAGTAGTCCAATCAGCCTCCATTTGCCAAGGAGAATGCAGGAAGCACCTCCTCTGCCCTGCAATTAAACACAAAGGAATCTCCAATCTGTAAATCTGCCTGGAGGCTGCACCGCTGGCTAGAATGGGACGTAGGTCTCAGTGTCTCTGGACATGCCAGCAGCAGGCGGGACAGACCCATCTCCCCCGGTGGAGGAGCTGGCCAGCTGACCCGGGATGTGAGTGACAGGAGGCTCCCATGTGGAACAAGTAAAATATCGAGGACCATAGTGCAAAGTAGCTACTATCCACATACAGTCACAGTGGTTTAGTTAAACCAGTCTCATGGGAGCACTTCAAATCAGGACATCTGGTCACCCCTGCCCAGCGATGGGTGTAAGGTAAAACAGGCCCCTTGCATTTTCCTAGTTCTGTCCCCTAGGCCTGTAAGCTGCTTCTGCTCACACCCATTTCCTGCTTTGTAGCACACACTTCCTTACTCCAGGACTCAATGTAAGGACAAGACCCCCCCCTCCCATTAAGGATACTGCCCTCCCTGCTAAGCTCCCCTCCAAGGAACGTTTGGTGTACGAAGGCCACACACACGTTTCGAAGGGCTGAGAGGTACAGGAGAATAGTGCAAGTGTAACCCCAGTCGTCAGCAGGCGGGGTTGAACGGGGACCTCTGGAGTTTAGTGCTACGCAGGCACCATTGTTCTCCGGGAACAGAGGTCTGCTGGGCTTGAAAGGGAAGCGATGCCCTGTCTCCTGTCAGGGCAGCTCTGGTGGCAGGTCAGTCGGCTGTTCAGCGTCTCACTCTGGAGAGATGGGAGGGACACCGGCCAGGCTGAGCTGCCTGAGTCCCTTCCTGTCATCAGTCAGCCTCCGGGAGGGCACGTGGGACAGGGAAAGTCTGGGGTGACGTCTCTTCTGGGGCTGTTATTTTCTGTCAGTGTGCTAATCCCTGGGGGGGGGAGGGGAGGGGGAAGAACAAGCTCAAAAAGGCAAAGAGAGCAGAGGCCAAGTCCCCTCAGTATGGCGGTGTCCCCCGCAGCGCGCTGGCCCCTTCCCAGGTGCAAAAACAGCTGGAGACCCCGGGAAGGAAGGAATGCACAGCTGTGCAAGGATTCCTGCTGGGGTGTGGGGGGCCTGGGCCAGGGGGCTCTCCCATACTGGATGCCAGTGAAACGGCTGCTTTGCCAGTAACCATAACTCACTGTTTATAAAGCGAAATTCAAGTTGACTGTTTGCTGCCCATAATAATGGGATTCAAACGATGGAGGGGAAAAGTTTTGCATTTTTCCCCTTCAAATTTCCATCACTCAGATTTGATCAGCGCCCGCTGGGGATTGCAATTCTCTTTGATCTCATTTTGTGGTGCATTTTTTGATGTTACACCTTGTCATGGCGCATTAAGTGCCATCAAGCTCCATAATGCAGTGACACGAGAACCTGATGCTACATGATCGACAAAAATGTGCTTGTCCCTGGAGAGGCGCTGACATTGTCATCTCCGCTCTATCTGCACCAGGAGCACAAGGCAAAACCCCTCGTTCCTGGAGCTCCTGTGTCTGCCTCTGCTTATGTGAGAGGGAAAGTTGAATTTCCTGAAATCAGAGGTCCTGGAGCCTGACACCTGCATGCAATCTTTAACCAGCCTGGGCTTGACTGCCTTGTTATTTGCATCATGAACATTGGTGTTAATAGCCTCCAGTAACTGTGAATGCTGGCACAAGGCCAGCTATATGCACATGAACTGAAGCTCCCCAGTTCACACCCCATGCACAGGGCACGTCACGACACAAGACATGGGCATGTTGCACAAATATAGAGACATGGTCATAGGTTAATGGGGGAACAGAGCGAGGCCGTAGGTTCAATCCTTCTGCCTTTGCTTCTGCCTCTGTGGCAAGTTAAAGAATTGGGCAACTATGGAATAATGAAGAGAACCTCTTCCCACCCCCCGAGTTCTCATGGGGGATGTTACACTTCAGTGTAAGCCCAGGGTCAGCAGAACTCGAGTTAACAGCCACTGGATTTGCTAACCTAGGCCTGACGCATCTATGCTTATTTGCAACCACAAGTTAGGAATTGTTGGGGCGGCAGCGTCTACACTGCAAGATATGGGCCTGAGTCCACCCACCCATATCCCAGACTTCCTAGTGCCCTCCCAAAGCGTGGCCTCTCTAGCCCTTTTTTCATAGTGCAGTGTGGGAAAACTTGATTGTCCACTGAACTCGACTGTCCAGAGGACAAGAAAATTGGCCCATGGATTGTGTAATAGGAGTCCTGTGGGGCTGCGTCTACACTGCAAAGCAACAGGGCTTGAACCCTGGGCCTTGGCTTGACTCAGGCTCAGACCCTTCACCCCCGTGGAGTCGTGGGACCCTGGGATTGAGCTCGGGGTTAGCATGATGTGTGTGTAGATGGAAGGGAAGGGGGCTAGCCTTGAGCCTGACCTCAAACCTGGGCTTATATTGCAGTGTAGACATACCCACGGTGATCCCTTTGCTGTATAGCCCCACGTGACACATCCAGTGCAGGACAAAGGGCCTCCGAAAGAAAAGTTAGTGGGTCCCAGGGCACGAGGGAGCAGAGTTTGTGCATTCCCACCCAGAGGAGGAACGGCGTGTGGGGGTCTAAGATCCCTTTATCCAGAGCCAGAGGCCATGCTGGAGAAGGGCGAAGTTCTCACAAATCCCCAAATGGCAGAGTGAGCGTTTCCCAGGCCGAGTAGGTGTGCACGTCTCCAGAAGCAACCTGCTCACACAGCAGCCAGATCAGCCCAGCAGCCAGTCCCAAAGGTTACCAGTGGGGTCGCAGAGACACCAGTGCTACCCTGAGGAGACCTGGGCAGCCCCCTGCACTGGGGGACAGACGGCTTTAGCAATCTGTGCTTGGTTCCCGAGATGCCACAGGACGGGCTGCTCACGTGAAGTCCTGAGTCTGCTGCCACCAGCTCCCTGAGCCCCCACCATTTCCTGCCTGGGACAGGCACGGAGCAGTGTACAGTATTGTGGAGGTTAGCGGAGCTCAGGAGGACTGTGGAATTCCTGGAGGTTTCATTAAAGATCTTTTATCTTTCATTAAAGATTAATCTGGAATTCCTGGAGACTCCGGGACAACCCTGGAGGGCTGACAGCCATAGAATCGACCTACAGCCATTCCTCTTTGGCAGTCTCCATGGTCCTCTGTTTTGGTTTGATAGGATGTGTGACCGCAGTGCCCTACGGCACTGTCCTGACCGGTCTAGGACGTCGCCATCAACAACGTCTGCCCTTCAAGCGGAGCAGGGAACGAGACGTTGTCTCCTCCTGCCGTGTTTTTACCGGGGCTCTGCCTAGTGGTAACGGCACTGCCACCATCCCAGCTAGTGCTCTCTTCCCTGCGTGGGTACTGAGGCCAGGGGACCATCTTCCCAGGTGCGTTTGCTCAGGGGGAGGAGGGTCAAAACTGGTTGGTTTGCTGAGCTATGAAAACAAAAACGAGCAGGATGCCTAGAGCCACGTGGGCCAGGACTGGGGCCAGGGGTCGTTCTGGGGGAAATTCGGACTTTTCATCAAAAAACTCAACCCCCAAACCAGTGCCCTCCCCCTTCCCCCCCAAGCTTTTGGCATCTGTAAACTGAGGTTTTTTCCTGCTGAAAACTGGAGAAAAAAAAAGCCGACACCTTCCCCAAACATTTGCTTTTACCCGGTTTCCCCCCGGAAAAGGGTTTGCACAGAAAGCTTTTGAGCAGCTATATTCCGTACACCATGGAGGTCATTCCCCTGTGCCCAGCGTCTCTGAGAAGGCCAGGGACACAGCCCAGCGCGAACCGTCTCCCTACCCAGACGAGACACTCGGCGGCTGGGGCTGTCTTGCCACAGGCTTGCTTGGCAGAGCAGAGCAGCGCTGGCCCAGTCTCTCTTTGAACAGCTGTCTCTGGGGAGGTAGACGTGAAGGCTCATTCCATTCTCATCCCCCCCCGGTGCGTTTCATTTCAGCTGGCTTTCTCCCCACTGTCTGACGGCTAAGACAGCTTCACACTGTCTGATCTAGGAATACGTAGTGCTTTTCATCTTCCGTCTGCACTACACACCTCAACTAGCTAACCCCCCGCACACCCTGCTAGAGAAGTCAGACGCTCTTCCACCTAGGGGAAGCTGAGGCAGAGGCTAAGTGATCTGCACAAGGCTCCTCACGACTTGTCTGCACACAAAGGTTTACCGGGATAACTAAAGCTGTGATTTTAGCCCCGTTTAGTTAAATCGGTATAGCTCTATGTATGGACACGCTGATCCTGGCTCAAACCTGGTTCATATTAGTTGGCCTCCTGCCTGACAAATGTACTGATATAACCAATTTTAAACCATCCCTGACAGAGCTAGAAGGAGTCCTCACGACTTCTTGGCTCCTGCGCCTGTCTTAGAGCAGGTGAAAATATAAAAAGTGAAAATATAAAAAAATGATAATTGGTAACAGAGAAATCTCCACTGAGATAGCCTGGTGAATTTACTAATTTACCCTCCCTTCTAGCTGGTGTCCACCTCGCTGACAGACAGGGACAGAGAGAGAGAGATCAGACCTCCAGATTCACATACGCCACGATTGCTTGGGAGTTCCACGGGGCTTTTTAATCCCTGATTATTTCCCTTATTGCATTTCCCTGGATTGCTTCACAATCACTAATATGCAAGTTGACTGATTTTCATGGTAATGTGTGAGACAAGTGCCTCTTTTCTTCAGCACCAGTACGAGAGCTCAGCAGGAGTCCTTGTGATCGCCTTGGTACACAGTATCCAAGGTAGTGACTCTGGCATGCCAAAGTAATTCTGAGTGAAATCCCAAGGGATTTATGTCAAGGACAAAATAGTGCCTCCCCTGGGTAATACAGTGCGCACAGCTGCACAACAGAATGTATTTCTTGTTTGCGATTTTCATTTGTAAAGTATGGCAGAGGGAAAGCTTTAAAAATGAAATTATAGCATGCAATAAAAAAAGCTCATAGGCACTGTATTCAAATTACGCAACAGTAATATGCCAACTTCATAAATAAACATCTCTTATTAACCCTTCTATTCACAAAATGGGCTTTTCCCTGGAATGAACCGTCAGGATGATTTGCCAGAGGAAGAGTCAGCAAGCACCTACAAACCATTTCTAGTGAATGGTTTTAGTACCTGCAAAGCCAGTGTGTTAATTACACAAAGATAGAGTCATTTCCAAAACTGTTAGCTCAAAAATCCTCTTCATTCCGCACACTAGTGGGGGAAGGGGAAGATTGGGGGCTGAGCAGGGTGGTGAGAGTGGAAAACGAGGTGAATTCCTGTTCGGCTGACAGGAATTCGTGTTCCGAGGTCTCTGTTTGCTTGTTACAAGAGGTGGCCTGTATCCCTATCACAGACAGGCCCTGCTAGCACGGAGCTCACTGGGCAAAGGTTCATAGATCCTGAGGCTAGAAGGGAACATTATGAACATCCAGGCTGACCTCCTGCCCTGTCTGAGAACCCAACCCAGCGATTCCTGCATCGACTCCAATCCTTTCACCAGAATGAGAGCAGATCTTTTATGGCCTGACAATCCCCGGTGAGAAACATCCATCTCCTACCTCGTTGGATCTGCTTATAGCTGGAATGAACAGAAGATTTCAGTAGCTGTTCCCATCTGCCAGACGACTTGCACTGATATATGCCTGAGACGTTGGGACGGAGGGGGAGTGGGTGATCTAGATTACAGAAAGACTTGAAAATATGTCCAGCTTGTGGGACATCACAGTGCTAGCACGATGAGGCTCAGTTATGAAACGTTACAGTCCCTGGCACAGCAAGGCCTGGATTGTTTATTGTGGGCTCCAGGCCCTGCTGCAATACAAATCAACCACAATACATTTCTGCCCAGTGCCTTTCATAACGTCGTTGACTCTTATCCTAATGATCTGTCATTGTTGTGTTTAAACAAATGCTCCCTCCTCCCTCGTGCCCAGGCAGAAGAATTGCTAGGCTGGGTTTCTGGTATTCTAGTCAATTATTTTCCCTTTCAGCAAAGAAACCTTTCAGGTAAGGTGTGAAAGCAAGGCCCTGAGCAATTATCTCAATTTATGGATTTACTCATTTCTACTACACCTGTTGTCATGGTGCCGAGGTGTTTGAATTACAAATTTTACAATATAAATGAGATTGAAGCTATTTTATTGTTAGTTATCCCCTGGCACTTCCCCCCTCTAGATTCCAGCAGCTGACCAAATTCTAAGTCAGGTAATTCCATCTGCCTCTCTAAATTCTCAATGAAATAAGGAACCTCTCACTTCCAGACCCAAACAGTTCTGTGCTGTTCCATCCTGCATGCTGTGAAACACCTTCCATGTTCCGCCCTAGAGGTGGCTGCAAAACCAGCCCAAGGTACAAGGCTGGACAACACAACTTAGTGGTTCCAGCCCAAACATTTATGACTGAGAGAGACAAAAGAGTCTCTTGAGGGGGCTGATGTTCACACGACCATTGGCTAATCTTTCTGCCTGGCTTTTCCCCCAGTTACACTGCATGGCTTTGAGTTATTAGGCAAAGCACAAAGTGGCTAATCAATTTTGTTTGCATATGCAAGTTGAGACACTGTCATTTCATTAGCTCAAGTGAGGACTTAACGCACTTTGTGCAGCTTCAATAATTCTCTTTAAAGTTATTGAGAAATGTATGCTTAATTATATTTGCATATGAAAAATAGGGTCTAATTAGTTTGATTGATTATTATTTTAACCTTAATGACATTTTGAATATCTGTCCCAACTAATAGCAAACGTATCTCTAATAAATCACGGAATTTTTATGGCATGGTCTATTGAGCTGCCTTATGAAATATATTTTATTAATATAGCAGAATGTATTGAAACTGAAAAAAGTCAAACAACTGCTCATTTATTAAACTATTTAAATGTCAGTTTCATACACGAGTAATAATACAGGAAATATGTTCCTCTGAAAGACATCTGTAGGCTAAGGATACTCCAAATATTAGTTATTTCAGTAAAATATATTAAGGAAATAAAAATTCAATTATGTCATTTATTACACTAAATAAATGCATACTGACTAACATAAATGTTTGGAATTAGCAGATGTACGTTCCTTCAAATGCTCTAATTTTCCATGACTGATCTTGGACAGACAATTCCTTTCTCAAACACACAGCATCAAACAGCATTTAGTCAAGTACGGATCGTGTGTTGTGCTGAAGGAATTAGCAGCTACTGACTTGGGCACCCGAGGGCTCCTTCCGTCACATCTCTGGAGTGCCACCCCAAGACACAGAGGGCAGTGACTTCCGACTTAGAAATGAAATTCACAGATCAGAGGCTATACGGCTTCCTTAGCACATCTCACCCAGGCTCTTCCTCTACACAGGGGAAGTTAATTCAGATTAACTATGTGTGGATGCGCCTTATTTGGAGTTCATCCTCTTCCAAAGTAAAACAGGGTTGTATTGCATCCAGTCTACTCACTGCCCTCATCTCTCCCATCTCAGACACCCCTTTCCCCCCCTGTCTCCCTCAGCTCTTCCCAGCAAGGGAGAGAGCACAGACTGAGCTCCGGGGCCAGGTCCCTCTCTCCGCAGCTGCAGCTGCTTGGGAAGAATCCACAGCAGAGTTGAGCGCTTTGCTGGGGACTCTCACCTGGTGGCTGGCATCTCCTGAGATCTGGGCTCCATCCAGAAATCCTGCAGCAGGGTTTTCCACGGAAGACCAGGAAATCTGCCCTAGTGAAGATGGACTCCTAGTGTGCCCCCTCATTGTGCAAAGCCCTTCGCTGAGACCACTTCTACAAGGGTGTTCAGTGCAAGGCTGAGCGTGCAGGAGTGGGACGCTCGTACCCTATTCCCAGAGCAGGCTCCCTCTTGGCGAGTCGCTCCCAGGCTGCTCTGTGGCCCTGGTGCCTCTGTGCAGAGCTGGAGGGCCACAGGGAACCCCGTCTCCACGGGTTTCTGAGACGCCCCATTGCGATCTGGCCACCAAAGAGCCGTCTGAGGGTGATGACTTTTGATCACTTCAGAACAGGGCTGGATGTGGCTCTCCAGTCCCTGCAAAGCTTTTTTGGAAGAACTCCACAGAAATGTACGTTCCTGGCAGAGCCGTGTCTGTCGGCGAGGAAACCAGCCTCCACCCCAGCAGCAAGAACCTTGGTAAAAAGAGCAAGCCACCAAATGACTATCCATCAAGAAGTAAGAACTAGGATCTGCTTATGTATTATCCCTGATTGCAATTCGTATGCTATGGTGGTGTCCCTGCCATCAGTGCCTTAATTAGAAATTAGGATAGTCACATTGGCATAAATTAAATCAGACTAAAGATGATTAACAAAGTAATGCAAGAAATCATTAAATTAAACCACAGTGCCAAGTCCACTGCTGATCTATCACAAATTTGGACTGCTAATGAGGTCTTAATTAGTAAGTTAGGTCGAAATAACTCATGTCATTCAATTCAGAGAAAACACATTTTTTTCCCCAGTGCTCAGTGCGACTGTATCAGCTAATGGGAGCATAAATAAATAAATAAACAAATAGCTTCCTCCCGTTATTGAAACTCTAGTTGCAACAAAGCAGCGAATGTTGATTTGCTTCGTGAGCTCGATGCAGGGAAACAAGCAAAGTCTCTGCGCACAGCAGCAATGGCGTCGATCAGCCCGAGTCACAGGGAAGGCGTCCGCCTTGGCCTAGCAGGTTAGACGACTCCTTCCCCCTTGTAATATTAACACTCTGGGTTCTAGCCTCTGCGGGGCCTACATGAGAAAATGACGAATGGCTGGGAGCTCCTTTCAGTGCAGCTGTGGAAGGAAGCCCCAGCGTGCGAGCACTGGCAGCCGCCCACGGCACCAGACCTGTCGGCTCTCCACAGGTCTGCAGCATCCGTGGGAATGCTCAGGGCCTTCACCTCCCACGGGGGGAAGAGCTCCCATGCCTCAGGGTGGTAAGGGGATCAGACAGCAAGTGTGAAAAAATCGGGACAGGGGTGGGGGGTAATGGGAGCCTATATAAGAAAAAGACCCCAAATCAGGACTGTTCCTATAAAATCGGGATATCTGGTCACCCTACAGGGTGGCGAGGGAACGGATAGATCCTCCGCTGGTGTCCATCTGCGTGGCTCTACTGCCTTCAGCTGAGCTGCGCCCACCTGGACAGTTAGCCGGGGTCTGGCTCCTTTGACTCCAATGGAGCAACGGCCAAGTTACACCAGCGGGGATCTGGCCCCTTTGACTCCAGTCGCGCGATATAGAGTATCAGGTGCAATATACAGACCTGGCATCTCAGCTCTGTGCCTCTCTCTCATTTGCGGTCAGCGGCAGGGTTGAGTGAGGGCAGCCTTGCAACAGGATTCGAAGCCACAGCAGCAAACAGCCAGGCAGGATCCCTTCCACATTTTAAGAGAGTCAGGTGTATGCAATGGGGCTAGATATGCTCACAGATCACCTGCTCTGCCCCTCCCCTTCAAGCCCACTCACCTGGCTCTCAGCAGCGGGACTCTGGAATGAGACCGACCTGGAGCCTTGCTCAGCTGCAGGGTTTATTCCTAGGCAGGACCGACGCTGCTTTAAACAGCCTCCTTCTCAAGCTGAGTCCCATAATCTCTTCAGTATTTTCCTCTCTCCCCTGAGCTGACGTTTCTCCCCGAGACTCTTCAGACTCAGGTTTCCTGTTTATAAACACCTTGGCCCTCAACTCTCCCCCCCACCCCCCGCCTTTGGACTGTGGTTGACGGGACTGACTTTCTTCTGCATCCGCACAGAGGCAGAATTTTGGGGATTGTGGCAGGCCCCCCATTGCCTCTTGGCTCCTGGCAGTGCAGCCTAGTGACCTGAAGGGCACCATGGCTCTGGGCAGAGTTTCTGGTCTGGGGGCAGCCAACTGGGCACTCACAGTAGGAAGGTATCAGTCATTGGCTGTGTGTCTCGATCCCCAAGGTGCCAAAATGCTGCTAGCCAGGGTGAGATAAGTTGCAGCCATGGGCTCTTTTGGGTAAAGAGAGTCCGTAAAGATAAGGTTTGCATTCCAGATGTGGGCATCTGCAGATGAAGCTCCCATGAGAGAGGCTTCTGTAGGAGATGAGGTCTGAGAGCCGGGCATGCAGGGCCATGGACTGTACCTGCAACATTGCTTCTGAAGATTGCAAGAAAGCCACCGTGTGACGAGTGTTGTCAGGTGCGTGAGAGACAAGTAGTTCAGAAAAGGATCTAGACGCTGCCGAGTGAAAGAAATCTGAAAAGTTTTCTAAAGAGCCATTAAGTCACTAAACGGCTCCCCCAGCCCCAAAATAATAGAAAAATTCAAATAATTTCTTTAATGGAAAAGTTTTTGACATGCGGAGACAGAAAAAAAGCCCAATTTGTGCAATGAATGAATCTAAGGGAAGAGCCACAGAGAAGACGCAGAGCCCAGAGCAGAGGGGTGAATTGCCTCCTAATGTAGCTGAAAGCAGACCTGAGGGAAAGGAGCATTGAGAGGGATGGGTGCTGAGCTGGACACAGGAGTCTCTGCAACATACACCTTAGTTGCTGAACATGAAAAGCAGCTGCTAAGAATGAGCAGGCAGGATGTGCTAACGCCTTTCAACACATTTACTAGCTGATGGTGTGATTGCTATGCATACAGACGTCATCTGCTCACTCCTAAAATGCAGCCACTTCTGGTGTGGAACATAGGAGCTGTTTACCAGTGCTCAGTGACATGACACAACACTTTAGGAGAGGATGTGAAGAAATGAATCTGCCAGGGGATTGCTTCTAACGTATCTTATAACATGACTTAGCTGCTCTTCTGTGTACTGGGACATTCAGATGTTAAACGTAATTGTGCGTCGTCTGGTTTCCGTACATCTGGAGTTTATTTTTTTGTACCATACCCATGTTGCTACAAGGGATCTATGAGGGAGAAATCTGAACTGAGCATTTCCGGCTGTTCTATAAGCTAATTTTAACCATTTTCTTCTCACGATGTGTGGAGAAAGTGAAGATCTACCCTCCCTGGGCTGTTGGCAGTGCCAGCCCCACCTGCCTCCCCAGAGACTTTCTGGCCATTAACAGGAAAAACACGGTAGCAATGTGAATTGGACAAAACCTGGGCTGAGCTTAGAGAAGTGACTTGTTGCCCTCTGCCGGCTCCAGGGTCCATGAGGATGTTTTCTCTCAGGGTGACAAAACTAAACTCTCTAGCAAGAGGGTCATCTGGGGAAACGCCCTGAAGGCAACAAGGAGACTGCTGCAGAATGTGCACAGCTGGTGTGTTCAACTGCAGGGCAACACCTTCAAGAACAAATGGCAGCCAGGCACTGTCAGACCGAAGAGCAGAGCTGGCTGAGTGCTGAAAAGGGTGTTCCCCACTATTTCATGTGAACAGGCTGCTCTGCCGGACTGTGTCTGTGCACCTTCCGCTTCCTTACTCGCAAACGCTCACACCGGTGGGCTGGTGTGTGCAGGGAAGTTGATACGGGTGGTTGCTATTTGTGTGCGAGCAAGGGGATTGGCACACAAAGACGTGTATTTACTAGTCATCAGTCACCAGTTGATCTTTTTTTTCCCATTCCCACCTGTTTTAAAAGCTTCAGTTATCCAGCCGGGGAACAGAAACAATATCACGTGACTCCGGTGAGCAGTCTCAGCCCACACATAACCAAGAACTGCAGGGAATGGCCTGAGAGCGTCTCGTAGTCTGAAATCAGTATAAATCAGTCCGCAAGGACCAACAAACGCTTCCATGTGCAGAACTCAGGGTTCGTTTTTGTAATCAAGAAAAAGGGGGCTGAACTCCTCACATAATTCACTTACATGACCCGTTCAACCGGCTCAAGCGAAGCGCTCCAGGAGGGGTCTTGCTGCAATGTAACAGCGTGGGGTGCATGTGTGCTTTGGTTTGGAATGTTCAATAAAACCAGGGCACAGTTGCAAATCAACCTTAGTTATACTGATGGGAAAAATACATTCGCAATAACATCCTTGGCACAGGCGATCCTAGGATCGATGACAGGCCGAGAGGAGAGGTTGGCATGGCGGGCAGCTGATGAATCCCATTTGATCGTTAGCCCCCAGGAAATGCCCTGGTTGCTATTGCTAGTAAAGAGGGAAATGAAAAACAGAAAAGAAAAGTAAACGCAACCCCCCACATTGACCTAGGGCTGCAGACGTTTAGAGACCAAGTCCACCAGGAGACGACTATGTCTGGGAGTTTGGAGCATGACCTTGCCCCTGCAGAGAGAGCACCCATCTTCCAGTGATGCCAGAATGGCTCGTAGCGGAGCTGGAGTGAAATATTCAGCAACATGCGGCAGCGGTCTCGATGATTTGCAGCAGCCACGAGAGGGTGCAGATGGTGCTTACTGAATGTGTACGAGTGCATCCACTGCACAAGGTGGCCTGGGAAATCCAGTAGTAGCCAACACCATGGAGAGTAGCTAGCACAACTGCTAAGCTGTTAGGTCTTTTACAGCAGATGATAGACACTGCTTTTGGGCTCCCCAGTGGAGAGGGTTAGCGGCTGTGGTGCAGTGTCTGCCGCACAGCAAGAGGAAAAGAAAGCAGGTTGAGACATTAATAAGATAAACCCAAGTATTGATCTATAGGAACATCAAGGACCGTCCAGGTGACATACGTTCAAGGGTACTATGGGCATCAGCTACTGATATTACTGTCACCTGGGGAAGAGCCAGAAAAAAAGCTAAATCTGTGCTGATGTCCAAAAATAAAACCAGACAGAAAGTAGGTCCTGGAAAAATTGGAAAGAGTCCAGAGGAGGGCAACAAAAATGATTAGGGGCCTGGAACGCATGACTTATGAGGAGAGGCTGAGAGAACTGAGCTTGTTTAGTCTGCAGAAGAGAAGAATGAGGTGGGATTTGATAGCTGCTTTCAACTACCTGACAGGGGGTTCTAAAGAGGATGGATCTAGACTGTTCTCAGTGGTAGCAGATGACCGAACAAGCAGTAATGGTCTCAAGTTGCAGTGGGGGAGGTTTAGGTTGGATATTAGGAAAATCTTTTTCACTAGGAGGGTGGTGAAGCATTGGAATGGGTTCCCTAGGGAGGTGGTGGAATCTCCTTCCTTAGAGGTTTTTAAGGTCAGGCTTGACAAAGCCCTGGCTGGGATGATTTAGTTGGGATTGGTTCTGCTTTGAGCAGGGGGTTGGACTAGATACCTCCTGAGGTCCCTTCCCACCCTAATATTCTATGATTCAATGAATTACTGTCTCATAAATCCAGTCAATAGTAAATTTCATAGAACAATTTTTGAGGAAATATTTATTTCGAGGTTAACAGAATTACAAACAACAGGCGGTGTTCCAGGTTAGAAACAACCTTGCTGCACTTGATTGTTGGTGTCACTAGGATTTTTTTAAAATTGTGCGTGAGGTGAACTTCGCAGATAGAGTCTATTTGTGTTGTGGTAAGGTATCAAACCCTGTAATCAAACCCTGTACTCTTACAGGCAACCCTCATTCAAACTGCCCAATTGAATTGCCTTGTTCTTCCTTCTAGAAACCAATAGGACGTAGGCACCACACCCGCTTAGGTGCTTCTGAAAATCACCAGACGTGCCTGTCTGCATCCGTAGGTGCATATTAACTTTTGAAAATCTGACCTGCAGTGCCTCATACCTACAAAGCCCAGGTGGCATTGACTTCCCAGGTGTACCTGAACGCCGGCAGCAGGCTCCAGCTAGCAGGGCAAGGCCTCCATCGGAAGCCCTATGATGGTTGCTGTTTCTATTATCCTTCCTTTGCCTGCTCACATTTTGTGAAAAGTTGGGTAAAAGCAGTGAAATTAAAGCCTGTCATTTCTGCATCAGTTTGTGTCCAAGGAGAGCTGTGTAACCATTCCAGAAAAGCATTTCTCCACCCAGCAGGACAGGAGAACAGGGGCATTCTCCAAGGGATGAAGAGAGTTAATCTTAGGATGTAGTGTGTTGTATCCAACTTTTCAGTATGCTACGGGAACACACAGTCAGTGACTGAATGTGATTAAAGGCTAAAGAGCAAATGGTAGATTCTCTGTATGGTAAATAGTGTCTTTAAGAAGCAAACATGCCCATGTCGGGTTTGGAAAGTGTGTGTCTGTGGAAAATAATAAGTGGTTAGTTAGAAAGGGAAACCAAAGTGCTAAAGTGTCTCTCTTCTCACCTCCTCGAGACTTGTGATCCAAGATACTTTAACCTGGTTACCAAGCTGATCTGAGCCTCTTCTCGCTCTGTTACACAGTGTCATCTCTGAGTGAGAATGGAGCAGCAGTGCTGGCTGGAAACCTGACAGTGGAGATGAATGACAGCTGACTCCGTCATTTCATTCCTCCCTGAATGAGGAGGCTGGACTCATGGTCTCCATCAGCCCTGAAAACAGTTCCATGCTTCTGGGTCAACAGCCCCCAAACACCCAGGAGTTTTCATTGCAATTCTCTCAGGAATTTGGTGTCTCAACATGTCCCCTGCCCTGGCAATAGAAAATGAATGAAACAGAAAGGAACTCTCATATTATAAAAGGGCTCTTTACACCCACAGTATAGGAGCAAGAGTAACAAGAAATGATCATAAAGAGCCGAGAAGGGTGACCTGAAAACCTTGTCTGCCTGCATTCTGTTCAGCCGTCTTGGCTCTAGCGGGGGGAGGTGTTTGGGGAATTAAGCAAAGCACATCACTTTTTTTGCATAATTGAATTCTCTGCATATTTTTTTCTTTCTGTGCATAATCTTCCTTTCATGTTGTTCGTGTACTTCCTAGATAATTCAGAGGTTACTTTCCTTGAAAAGAAAATACTGAAAGAACCTATGGCACTATATCCTTAAGTATTCCACTTGTTGTAAGCTCCCTGAGGAACGTGACAGACACTAACATCAGTGAAAAATATTCAATACATTTCTAGAACAGCTCTTTGTACTTGAAATACTCTGGTTTATATTAAAATATTCTCATCGTCCTATAATTTATAAGAATTCATAGAAGTAATAGGACTCAATTTCCTCCAAATTCTAGTTAGCAATGGCCTCCGTATCGACAATTACAGTGTATCCTTGAAGGGTCTGGAGCCCTAAAATGGTAACTCTGCTAGCACCACGGGAGTGTTACACTAGTGCATGGGTGAGAGTGACACAGTCACTGAACAGGTCTAGTGCTGCCACTCTTTGTTCAAAACCCTACATCACCCCCAGGGGCCAAGCCCTGCAGCTCCCGTGCAAGACTCACTCGCAAGACTCACTCGCAAGACTCACTCCCGTGCAAGACTCACTCCCGTGCAAGACTCACTCCCATGCTCACACTGGGACTGGACTGGGCGGCACTAGGAAGATAGAGGAAAGGTTGGACCTTGACTCCTATACATTTCACCACTGGTAGCTGCCTCTGAATCAAACCTCCAGATCCACATTTGGGGCCTTTGTTCCCTCCCGAGCTGTCAACAGGATAGGACACTAGTAATAAGGCTGGAGTGTGCTTGTGTTGCGTGTCTCGCAGGGAGTGAGTCTCGGGGGAGCCCCAACAATTGCCATTCCTGGTGCTCCCCGAGAGAAGAGTGCATGGTTTGGGGCAGTGGTGAATCTGGGGCAATAGGTCAGTGATCACAGGCTATACAGCAAGTCTCAGGGTAGCCTGTCGGACGACTCAGACCTCACAGGGGAAGTCTACCCTGCAATTAAAAACCTGCCCCTGGCTGGCCCCAGCTGACAGACTAAGGGACTGGGTAACTGCAGTGTAGACATTCGGGCTCAGGCTGGTTCCCAGGCTCTAGGACCTTGCAAGGTGGGAGGGTCCCTGATTCGGAACCTCTTCACGGCAATTACACGGCCCCTTAGCCTGAGCCCTGAGAGCCCAAATCAGCTGGTACTGGCCAGCCAGGGGGTTTTCATTGCAGTGTAGACTTACCCCAAGTTTCCCAGACCGTCCTGAGTGTACTCGTGTCTGCAATGGCTCTAGCCAGGAAGAGCCAACGTGTCCTCCCCTCTCAGCCCCTTTGTGATGGTCGATGACGAATCACTGCACTTCACCCCCGGCCATTCCCCTGCCGTCTAGGAAGCTGGTCTACCAGGCAGCAGTTCTGCGTGAGGCTAGGGAACAGAGGCTAGGGACACCATCCCCGTCCATCCTGGCTAATAGCTGTTGATGGACCTGTCCTCCATGAACTTATCGAGCTCATTTTTGAACCCTGTTATAGTCTTGGCCTTCCCAGCAGAGGGGCTGTTCGCTTGTAGCACTGCAGAGGACTCATCCGGGCACACAGGAAACAGGCTACACTACGCAAGGCTTGTACAGAGTGCTGTAGGGCAGCCTGTGGGGATCAAACTCCACCGATAGGTACAAACAAAAGAAATCCCTGAGGAGGCACGAAGTGGAAAATTGTTTATTGACATTTCACCTGCAACGTGGAGGATGCTTAGTGACTGCTAGTGCCCAAGGGGAAATGCACAACCCCACCTGAGCGACAGCGCTGACATTGGGAGCGTGAAGTACAGGATGGGAAAAGAACAGGTGTCCATTAAAGGAGGGTCAAGACACACGTTGCCCATTGAACAACAAGCATGTAGCAGGGTGGGGATCCATACGGCAGCACAGACACAACAATGACCTGGAATCCCCCCCGGGAAGCACAATCATGCTACAGAAGTGAGATTCCCATGGCCCTGATAAATGTCTCCAGTTCCGGGGTAATGACTGTACATGTTTTCGTCCAAGCTGCTGTAACGGGCATGGCGAATTGCAGCGTATGGATGGAGAGAGGCTCTCAATGGGGGTAGCTCGGTACAAGTAGGGGTTTGCCCCAGGGGCAGGGAAGCCCAGGGTGGAGCTAGAGCCAGATGAGAAGAGGAACCTGATCCATGAAGCAGTACGTTGGAACTAACCAGCCGGGATGGATACCGAAGACTGTGAAGAAAATCAGCCACCACTGGTGAGCACCTCACTAAACAAAAACAGGGGCAGATTCCTAAGGCACATTCCAACGGTTACCCCGGGAGCACTGCGGTGCAATGGGAAAGGCAGTCACTGGAGATTCCTGGAGCATGGAGGTTTGG
Source organism: Sternotherus odoratus (assembly GCA_032164245.1). Classification (NCBI taxonomy): domain Eukaryota; kingdom Metazoa; phylum Chordata; order Testudines; family Kinosternidae; genus Sternotherus; species Sternotherus odoratus. The sequence continues at coordinate 24,542,336 of JAVMKO010000015.1, forward strand.
ACCTGGAAACATCTTCTCTGGGTGATCCACATGGAGATGCTGCATTGGGGCCCATCTCTGCTACTGCCTCAGCTCCTAGGGCGGGAAGAAGCTCTTTGCACTTCATGTGTAGATAGGACAACACTGGACACTGACCGAGCTCTGTCCCTCAGACTCAACCCACATGGCACAAAGACCCAGGGGCTTGAAGCAAACCACCCTGTGAGTCCAGAACGTTGGGTTTGTTTTTCACTCTGTTCGTTTTCCATTTAATCTGATCTCCAGTGGAAGAGAAGCACAAAGCCGTGAGGGATTCCCACAGCCAAATAAGGCACTGAGAGCCAGCTAACAAATGGGGGCTGAAGGAAATGGAAGGGTAAGCTGAACTGATTCCCTTGTATTTTTTAAAAAAGAATTTTCCATTCCTTTTATGGCTCTGACATGAGACTTTTGCAGAGAAAAGGAGCCAAGACAGTGCACTAAGCTCATCCTGCCTGGATCTGGTTGTTTGTAAAGCACTTCTTTCCCCCCTGCAAAGACAGATCCGTCTGGCCACTGCACCCAACACACATTTCCCTCCTCTCTGGAGCAGTGGGGGATGCAGAGCCGTGAAGGGCACATGGAAAAAGCTCACCAAATTCCTAGCCCCTCAGTGGTTAAAATGTTATCACTGTTATTTGTGTAATAGAGATGAAGTTCCTGGGCCTTCCAGGAGCATGAATCTCGAGATTTATTAACCAATTTAAAATACTATTGTCTTTCACTTCAGTGTGAGATTGAGGTGTGTTGTCGGAGGAATATAAAGCTACAATCAGCGAGCCGCTGTGCCGGGAGACGTCAGTACCTGGAACTCAATAGATATTCATGAACATTCTCGTATTTAGTGAAGGAAATAACTTAATACCGACAGTGTCGATGGAATAATAAGCCATTTCCTGGCTGACTTGCAGCCCTCAGAAAATGAGATTGCGCCTGCCTTCATTTTTCTTGTCTTTCCCGGGTTTCTTGCAGTGGAATGCACCAGCAGCAGGGATGCACTGTGCATTCCAAATCAGCGGCAGGGCAAGCCCTCCAGATTCCGAGGTGCCTTGTCCCCTCAGCCCCCCTGGGAACCTCACTGACAAAGCCCAGTCCCAGCTGGGAATAGTCCCTTGGTGCCTTCATTTCATGCATGTTTAGATTCTAAATATTCCAGTTATTATTCCAGCTGAGCAGAGGGCAGGAAGCTGCCCCACACCCCAGACCCACATTTCCCCCTTTAACGTGCATACACACACACACACACACATACACACACTATAAATATTCATAACAAAATCAATTTGCACCTAAAATCTCTTCTGAAATTACATCCACAAGGCAGTGTCCTGGCCCGGGTGCAGAGCTGGGGAGTCATGGGAAATGGTGTGGTCAGGTTAAATATACTGAATGGGGTAAATGTCTTGTAAATAATTGTTAAATGCTTCCTCTCTTCCCTCCCTCCTCACAACCCCCCCCTCCTAAATTGGTATGTGTCGTTTTAAAGGCTGCCGGCAGAAGCTGCCGCAAAAGCACAAGAGAAGGGCGAGCCATAGTCAGGCTGCATTTCTGAGCAAAGCCTGCCGGTGTTTTAACTATTCCCCATCTCTCATAGGACCCAAGAAACCGATCACTCAGCTGCTGTCTGAGCAGTGCACAAGCAGAAGTGATGTTGCCCAGCAAGCAGCACTGAAAAGGCCTGGGCTGAGACCTCCCTCCGTTCTAGCTGGTGCTAACGAGACTCTATCAACTTTGAAATCATTTCATTAAAAAAAAATAAAAGTTGTTGATGACACTAAATGTGCAGGTTGCCGAAAGCAGGAACATCTGAAAGCATTTACCACTTAATGCTCTAACTGACCTCTCCTTATTTATGCTGGGTGTTTCTTTAGACAAGGAAAATAGAGCCTGGTTTCATGTTATTTACAGCCAGTGTCCAGTTAATGTCACTCCCTCCTGCACTATCACAGCTCGGCAGTGTTTGGGCTGCGAATAATGCCAGAGGATGTGTAGTGCTAAAAACTGACCACTGGAAGTTGGGGAGCTCAGTTTGGCCTGTTTGGAGCCCACATAGACATAGGGAGTTAAAACTATATGTGAATTTCCTGGGTTCAGTGGTATCAACTCCTGCAGTTCTATCACCAGTCTTGTGATAGTTCTGAAAGCCCCACCTCCCGGAGTCATGTGACTCAGCTCTTGTTTAAAAATAATAATTATGTTTGTAGCTCTTTTGATTGTGGAGAAGAGCTTGAAATGTGACCGCTCTGGGTTCAAAAGCCAAAAGGCACATAAAAGACCCAAATATTAATTCTTTTAAAAATCACATGATTTTTAAACTAATCTGTAATTTTGGGGCCTTATTCATTATTTTTGAATGCATGTGATTGGCAATACTATGTACTTACATTACACTTAGGAGAGATTGTGGAGAGAGAGAGAGGGAACATCACAGTAGGATCTATCTATCTATCTATCTATCTATCTATCTATCTATCTATCTATCTATCTATCTATCTATCTATCTATCTATCTATCTATCTATCTATCTATGTGTATGTGTGTATATATATATAACAAAGCTACAGCACTTACCAATCATTTCTAGACTTGCTAAACAACAGCTGACAATGAGAATTTATTGCTTATAATATTACGTGAAGCTTAATTTAGACCATCCATAAAAGTCCCATTCTGGAGCATTTCTGAAAGACCCTCCATGCTGCCGAATAAAGAGGACAAATACCAAAGTGCTCTCTCAACATTATGGGACAATTTCCTTTTATGTTGCCATTCAGGGATATTTTCTCTCTGGCTGACACCCAACATTTCAATGAATTTTTCAGACTGTATCACATTCTCTCCCTCCCCAGCTGCCAGATGATGTTCGTATGAACAACCTCACCCTGGCAGAACAATAACCAACACTCAGCTTCCCTGGAAAGCCCTGTGTTCATTTCACTCTCATGCAGCTGGGCACCTCTTCCCCACAGATTCACTAGACATGGCAACGTGCCTAGGAACAGTTTCCCTGCCTAGCAATGCGAGAGCCCAGCCTTCTGGGCCCTGGTCGCAGCTCTGCCATGGTCGGGGTGGGGGGAATCGCTTTGGGCCAGGTTCTCTGTATCTCCCAAGCTGTGCAAAGCACAGGAAGGGGGGTGGAAAGCCATAGCCTCACCCCTACTGGGGGCTGCTACACTGACCTACATTCAGCTGCAACAGTCTACCGGGGTAGTTCTGTGCCTAGAACAGCCAGAGTGCCGTGCTCCAGCCATGCCCCTGCCTCCCCGAAACACCCTGGCAGGCCTCACGTGAGCAGGACTGTGCAGTCTCTGCTCTCAAAGCTCTGCACCACCAGAGAATGTCCTGTCACCCAGGGGCCATTACAGCTCCTTTGCACCACAGAGAGTCTGGCTCCCTCTCAGGGTGCCCACTGATGCATCCCCAAAACACTGGACATTGCAGGACGTCTGGGAACGTCACGGGCCTGCCTCCACCTGAATGTAACGTGTGCGAGGCCAAGCCAGCGGGGGCAGGGCGCTCTCCCTGGCATCCCTCATCTGAGATCAGAGAAAGCCACATCTCAGTGCCGGACGGGGGCAGGACTGTCCAGTTTTAATGGAAGAACGGCCAGCCTACCCCTCTGGCCATGTCTCAGCGAATTTCACCCAACTCAGCAAAGGGGGAATTCATTTGTGCCTGTGAGGGGGCTCGTTGGCGGTAGAGGTTCGGTGTTATTAGTTATTATCCTGGGGGTTTCCTTCGCTTCCGTCCGTTTGTCCATTTAACGCCCCCCAGAGAACACTGTTCCCGCTGCTGGGACATACCCCCTGTAATAACGCGTTCCCACCTCCTGGGCGCCCCCTTGGGTCCGGGGGCAGAACTGCATGGGGTCCTCATCTCAGGCACCCCCTCTGCAGTGGCCTTTCCCTGCCTCCCCCTCTGGGTGTTCTGAGGCTTGGCCTCCCGCCCAGTCAGGGGCATGTCTAAACCCCTGCCGGGGTAACGTGAACGAGTCCAAATGACTCTTTAACCTAATCCCCCTTCCACCAGCCTTAGTCTCCACTGTCCTGCCTCACCTGCTCCATTGTGTCCCAGCTGTTAAGCTATCCCATAGCTTCTCTCCGCCATAGAGACCTGTCCCCCCAACACAGCTCCCTCACTCTATATCTAAGGCCTAACTCCTCCTCCTCTGGCCAGGAGGCAATTAGTGAATCACCCCCAGGTACCGAGCAGGAGGAATTGCCTTGCAGGTGATGGGAGTAAGCCCCTTCCCACACAGCACAACCAGCTCCTAGACAGTTTGGTTCTCCAGCCTTTGGCTGCAGGGAGCATCCCGGACACCAGGACCATGCTCTGGATGCCCAAAGCCAAGTCCTGGGATAAATGGAGTGTAGAATATGGTCTGCTGTATGCAGAGCTAGGAGTGGTAGTGCAGTGATGAGTGGCATTGCTATGGTAACTTAATCAGTTAAAATCCTCTTGCTCAATCCACTCCTGTTACCATTAAGGTCAGGGAGGAGAGATTGGGGGGGAAAGAGATGAACTCACCTGAACACTGTGAGCTCAACCGGCTGATTAAATTAATAGCTGCAGATGACGGGGGTTCTATTTCAAAAGCACTATTTTAAAAATATGCATAATTTTAATTACACATTGACACACACTTTATTCCTAATGAAGAGGAACTTGACTGGGAGGGCAGGTGCTGTTAATTATTGCTTCTCCTGAACTCACCTCAGCGAGGAATGTAGACGCTCTCCAGCAGTCTCTCTCTTCATTATGCTGGCAGATATTTTCAGAACCTTTGCAGAGGAGTGTGCAAACAAATTCTCTTTAGAGAACTTTTTAGACTGGGGTTTAGGCTACCGTGGGGTGAATATTTCCATTAAAACCACCTGTTTTCAGGAGCCTATTCATAGACTCATGGAGATGAAGGCCAGAAGGAACCATACTAGACCATCATCTAATATGACCTATAGATCACAGGGCACCAAATTTCACCCAGCTACCCCTGTACTGAGCCCACTAATTCAGCCAGAGATATCCCTGGGGTTTGTTGTTTTTATAGTTTTGCAATCTATTTTTTCATTTGTATTTCTCAAAGTCAGTTTTGCAATGGGAAAAACAGAATGATCAGACACACAAATGAACACAATACGAGTCAACACGGCTTTTGTAAAGGGAAATTGCGCCTTACAGATCTATTAGAATTCTTTGAGGGTTTCAACAAGCATGTGGACAAGGTAGATCCAGTGGATATAATGTGCCTGAACTTTCAGAAAGCCTTTGACACCAAAGGCCCTTAAGCAAAGTTAGCTGTCATGGGGTAAGAGGGAAGATCCTCTCCAGGATTGGTAATTGGTTAAAAGATAGGAAACAAAGGGTAGGAATAAATTGTCAGTTTTCAGAATGGAGAGAGGTAAATAGTGGTGTCCCTCAGGGGTCTGTACTGGGACCAGTGCTCTTAAATTTATTCATGCATGACCTGGAAAAGAGGGTGAACAGCAAGGAGGCAAAGTTTGCAGATGATACAAGACTACTCAAGATAGTTAAGTCTGAAGCTGACTGCAAAGAGTTACAAAGGGATCTCACAAAACTGGGTGACTGGGCAAGAAAATGGCAGACGAAATACAATGTTGACAAAAGTGAAATAATGCACATTGGAAAACATAATCCCAACTATCCATATAAAAGGATGGGGTCTAAGTTAGCTGTTACCACTCAGGAAAGAGATCTTGGAGTCATTGTGGATAGTTCTCTGAAACCTACGTGAAAACTACCCTCAATGCGCAGCAGCAGCAGCAGCAGCAGACCGGCTAACAGTCTGGTAAAAAAACCGCTAAGAATGTTAGGAACCATTCGGAAAGGGATAGATAATAAGACAGAAAATATCAAGCCACTCTATAAATCCATGGTCTGCCCACAACTGGCGTACTGCATGCAGTTCTGGTCACTCTCTCAAAGATGATGTCTTAGTGACCTCGTTAGCATTAGGGTTAGGGTTAAACATTTGGAAACAAGCCCCCTGAAGTGGGGAATAAGTGGGCCCACCCCACATTCTTTGCTGTGAGGAATGTCACTGTTTCGCAAGCATTTCGGCCCAGTTCGCTGCGCATTTCATGAAGGCAGAAACGGGTGTTTCGGAGCAAGAAGGACCCAGAAGCCGTTGCAAAAAGCCTTGTACTGGTGACTTGAGGTGGGTTTGTTTGTTAATCTCCTCGGCGCAGTGAACTGGTGCTTCTAAAACACCCCTGAAATGCTGGTAAATGTGTTTTAAAATTTTGTGACAGTGCATGCACAAATCACCAATTAAAGACTCCCTAACTGCACATTAACATGATAAGTCGTAACAGCTCCGAAAGAGACATTATTGTTTATCATGTCAGCGACCCATGGATTAAGGACTCCCTAAGTACACATTGACAGGCGAGAGCGGAACGTCTCCGATGCTGTTACTCTGCGTTGTGTCAATGATCTGTGGAGAATTGGAGCACTTCCGCGGGGCCTGCTGTAGCGTTCTCTCTTCACCGGCCTGAACAAGGCGATTGGCTCTGGGAGGGCATTATGTTCACTCACGGACTGGTTACTGCCGACTTTACACCACTTTAAAACACACCTGGAAATGTAAACACACCCAGGCCCTACACTCAGCAACACCATTCTCCGCCGTAGAGTTTTGCCCATGCGACCGTGAGTGAGGGTTGCCAACTCTGACTGAAGCTATTCCGGGATATTTCCCCCTGCCCTCATGATGTGATGCCATTTTCTTAAAATATCCCAGTAAAATCTCCCGGGTTGCTTTCAGTCGTCACTGGGAGACCAGTGCAGATTCTGGGAGACTCCAGGCCAATTCTGCAGGGTTGGCAAACCCTCCCATGAGCAGGATTTTTATTACTGGGTAGTTTGAAAAATGGCCATAGAAGTGTTTTTTGAGGGAAAACTGAGTTTTTGACAAAATTATTTTTTTTGTACAAAAAGCATTTGCTTTCCTCTGAAAATATAGATTTTTCATTGAAACTCCCACACATCAAATTATTTGAGCCAACACCTGAAATAGTTTGAATGGGATCTGCTGACTCGGTGCCTTATGGGAGCTGTAGTTTGCTTTCCTCTTGGCCCCATTCTTCCCTGTGGACCAGGATCCCCAGCTGGACTTCATCTCCCATGATGTGTCATGCCACGGCACATCCGTATGCCCCACTTCCCCTCACCAAGATGGGAGACCATACTGCATAATGGGAAATGTAGTCCGACGAGGGATCCCAGCCTATAGAAGAGACTAGGAGCATGTGACAGCCAAACTACAACTCCCATGAGGCACCATGGCAACATTTCTAAACTGAACAACTTGGTTTCCAATTTTTTGCAGAAAAGTCAAAATTCTCCATGAATGAAAACCCATTTTTCCAACTAGCTCTATTTACTCCCTATTATTATCTGCATCCTGCCTACAGACGTACTGAGCACCTCACCAAACAGTTAGAGTAGATCTCTGCCCTGAAGATCTTACCATCCAGCATTCAGACAGGACAAGGCAGCAGCCCTCATGCCCTAACCTTCTTGGTGCACAACTGGATTATGCACAACAGACCCCTTGGGTGAGCTCCAGAAATCCCACTTGTCACAGCACGGTTAATGGCATTGAGGTCACAGAACACAGGGCTCTCTGCAGCTATGTGTCTGCAGGCATGCAGAATTTGACATGGTGTTCAGAGCCCAGGCCTGAACCTAGGAGTGTCCATTACCCTGAGGAGGTTTGTAATACCCAGGTGGGTGTGCGGGGTGTAGCCAGCAAAGAGACTATCAGAGTGGCCTGTGAATTTGGGTTCTCTGTACTTTTTACGTAATAGTGTGAGTGACATAAGTTGTGAAGACAACTAACCCACAAGGCATTATCCAGCAATGCCTCTTCCTTAACAGGAACGCCAGCAGTTCGCCGTTCACGATGTAATGATGTCTCTTAATTTCCAACAGCGCTCATTACAAATCAGGCCAGCTTATTATACACCATATACAACTTGTGTGGGGAGCTCAAATTCCCAGGCCTATAAACATGTCCTGATTCCAATTCCACATGCACTGACAGAGTTGTACAGTTCAATTTTTACTTAAAATCTCATCTGCTGTCTAGTCTCACGAAGAGCTCCCAGCTTTACTCTGCTCCTCCCCATTACTGTCTCAGTATTGTAAGTCAGACAGGAATCCGGCCAAATCCCCCAAATCTCTCCATTGAAAAGATCTCTTCTTGTTAGAACCTATTTATTCGAGATGCAAATGACAAGTTCACTTCCCAACTGAAATCATTTTCATCTGGAGCCAAAGACCAGACTATAGGCTTCTTGCATGAAGCAGCAGGCTATTAAAAATGGGAAGGAAATACAACCAGGCTACTTCATTCCTAGCTTCAGGCCTTCTTCATCAATATTTTACTTACGCAGGCATAGCTCTGTTTTAATGCGAATCCTATAACCAGCCAGATGGCAGCTTTGTCTGCCTGGCATTCATCAGAGAGGAAGCCAAAAACACAGCGGCACCTGCTGACGTCCGGGCAGGCTGCAGCCAACTGCACATCTGAGCACCGATTAATTCCGGCGGTGTGTGCCCAGCGCGGACGGCTGCTGTCTGAGCCTGCCAAGTCACTGCTGCTAACGAAGGGAAAGGGAAGACGCCATCGGCAGGCCTGAAGGAAAGGAGCGCGCTGCCATTGCTGAAATCATCCCCTCGCATCAGGAGCCTGGTGCCGGCAGACACCACTGGTTTTGTTCCCTTAATCACAGGAGCCCAGAGACCCAGGCCAAGCTCGGGGGGCACTGGGTGGTTTCTGTCTGTGCGAGCTGGAGGTGAGGCCCGGGGAGGAAGGTGCCACAACACAGGGATTTCTTCTGCAGCCGCTTTGAGCACTTCCAAAGATAAAGGTCTGATGAGATGATGTAACAAAAGGGACTCTGCGAACCAGCTGGCTCCCTGCTGCCAGGGCTGGCCTTATTGGTGGGCAACGTGATTCAGGGGCAAAGCTTTGACTGGCAGCACTGCCTGCGGGAGCTGAGGGGTGGAGCGTGCACATCATCACCAGGGAGGTGACAAGAGGGAGTCAGGGGCACCTTTGGTGCTGGGTCAGAAAAGAGACAAACTGGCATTGGGTTTCCCAATGCTGGGGACTGGGGAGGCCTTGGGATCCGGGTTCCGCTCAGCTCCAACGCTGCTTGTTCTTTGGGCTGGCGCTGTCGTTGATGGTGGGTTTGCACCGGACCCAGCGCCATGGCCCTGCGTTAGGCATGATAACAGCAGTGATAACCGTGGGAAGGAGGCAGGTGAAGTGGAGGAAAAGCAGTGTCAGGCGTATAAGGTGGGTCTCCACAGGAAAGTGCCTCTGGTAAATAAGCGTCTGCGGTATTTAAGAAAGCAGCACAAACCACAGCAGAGAGGGAAGGCAACTGGTAGCTGCAGAAAGGCAGACAAGACAGGACGGCTGCGAACCAAACTGCACATCTGCAGCATGGGGAACTGACCTCAGGCCCATCCGCAGTCAGGGGCGGGGGCACAGGCGGTCTGGCCATGCAGTCCCAGCGGGGCTGGGGCCCACAGGTCGTAGATGGCCACGAGGCGATAGCCAGCAAGCAGAGATCAAAGGAATCACTAGAATCGGGGTCAGTAGCCAAGAGTCAGGGCAGACCCTGCTGGGGTTGGGGAGCACAGAGCGAGCTGAGGTCTGGAGTCGCAGGGAGCCAGAATTCTGCCTGGTTGCCCAGACAACTCCCTGGGGCACCATCTAGGGTGAAATGGTGCTTTGCAAGCGCAAGGCCGTGGGGTGCTGTCACTCTGGACCCTCGGGGCAGTACTTCCTGCAATGCCTCATTTCCACAGCGCTCTTTGGGTAGGACTCTGCATTGCCTCCTGGAGGCAACATGGGAACGTCAGCTGTCTCCAGCTCCATAGACCTGGGCTCTACTGCCACGGATCCTACATCTGCCCTGTAAACACTAGTCCAAGCTGCTGAGGCTAATGGAAAATCAGCTGCCAAGGCTCTTGGAACAATTGCTTGCCTTTATTGACAGGCCTGGGAGAGTCTGATTCTTATGATTTTGTTATCATTTGATGGATAGTGTTTATTAAGCGGTTTAAGATTTTCATCTATTTAAATTTTGCAGTTGCAGGAAATTATGGGTGGTGGTCAGACAAAAACTAATTAAACAGAGTTTGAGATTTAAAAAGTTACAGCTGTTAACTGTTAAAACACAAATTGTCAGCATCACATGTCAAAATATACAAAGAAAATAGCCTTAAATCAAATCCTAATGCATTCTCAAGCAGCATTTGTCTGACTTTGTCCATCTGTAAATTTCAGTGACTACAGGTGGAAATATTTTCTGCTGCTTTGTGTGTGTTCAGTGAAATTGACGTTGACCGACATTTACCAGTAAAGATCTCATCCTTCCAAGCCTATTTCTAGACCTTCATGGGGTAAAGAAACCCTGGGGGCGGTGTGGTTCACTCCAGCAGAGGGCAGGCACACAGAGAGTATGCACCAGAGGAAACGTTGCCATTTACCCTGGGAACAGCAGGGAGACAGGACTGGGGAAGCCAAGGTATTTCTCTTGTATTTTTTGGCCCTGCTGGCTTTGAAAGAGCCTTTTTTTCTGAGTGAAACTTGATGTCTGAACAATAAGACAGGCAATAAGCACAGTTACCACTGAACACAAGCATTCAGGGCCGGCTGCTCAGAACACCCTGCCAGTGGCTTGCGTGAGGCTTCACCCAGCTTTCCATTCCACCCAAGAGGAGGCGGCATGTTTCTGTGGCATCCTGCTATTTCCAAGTGCTTTCCCCAAACTAGTGAATTTCTCACCTAGGCAAAGGGGAACAGGAGAGAAAAAAGCAGCCAAGGAGATAGTAGGCTCTATTACAATGGAAGAAGAGCTTGTTATTCAATCCGAGAGCTACAGGGGCATAGATGAATAATGAGTCTACAGCACTTTCCTTGTTTTCCTCAGTAGTCAGACTTGGCTTCTTTCCCTTAGATCCAATACTAACAAAACTGTATTTGAAATTCACCCAAGTGTACAGTAACCATGCCAATGTGTTAGCAACTTACTTCTGGCACACTGCTGGTAACGTATAATTACACCTGACACCATACTATTTAGTAGGTTTCATTCAAATTAAACTGTGCTTTAGCGTGTTTAAAGGCAATGGGTATTCTAAACCTCTCCCAAGTGTATGGCATGTACTTTGTGCCAAAAAATACACACACCTGTGCACACACACCATTTGCCTGGATCATGACGGTCAGTGCTCTTATTGCTATGTCATAAACCGCCTGCATTCCCAGTAGCCCTGCAGCAGTAGCATCCAGTTCTCCATGGACGCGGAAAGTGCAGCGCTCCAGGGAGTGTCACCTCTGGGATTATTTCAGATCATTATAATTAGCTTTCAGCCTTGTCTGCCTTGCTCCAGGTGACCTGACCCTCTCTGATGGCCCAGAACACACCTCAGGGAGAAGCGAGTATACAGGGAGTCACAACTGTGACAACTTTGGCCCAAAGACTCTAACCATGTAAGTGGTTTCTAACTAGTGATTTTAAACTCTGGAACATGCTGTATTTGGATTGGAAAGCCTGTGTTTGGTCTGGCTGGCCAGCCTACCGTTTCCTGGCAGGGTATCCAGGACGCAAAGAGAGGTCCGTGGAGGCGGCCTGCCAAGAAGAGATCAGCCCGGTAGCAAGGTTGAATCAGAGTAGTACAGTTAACAACTGTCTTTCGTAGAATATATGCGTAATCAAAAGTCTGATTCCCAATTCTCATGCCAAGGATCGTAACAAGAATAGGAGATAGCACATTACAAATCCATTCGCATGCTAATGATTGCACAGAGAACAGGAGGTGTTTACTTAACCAACTCTCATGACTCTCTCGAGATTGTACTCTGACTGCTGTCTCGGGCTCCGTCCTGAACCTTATGCCATGGGAAGCATACCTCTGCCAGGAAGGGGCGAATTTAGACTGGAAGCTCTTTGGGGCAGAGACTGCACCCTTCTCGGAGTTCAGAAAGCATCTAGCACATTTCAGGTACCACGCCCGCCTGGATAATAGAATAATTTCCAGTCACAGCAGAAGATGCACTGATCAGGCAGGGATGCCGATAGTGGCAAAGAGGTGCTATGGGCTGAGCAGGCAGGCAGAGGAATCTTACCTCACTTGCACCAGGCCCAGCCCATCTCAAAAGCATGTCCTAAGTAGAGAATCCAGATAATGTGTGGACGAGCTTGTTAATATTGGCTGAGCATGGAATCTCTGATCTAATGACCTTTAAGCTGTCTCTGGTCTAACCTCATTCATATCCCTTCACGGACACTTCTTCTTCTAGACAGGCCAACAGTATTTACAACCCTGGAGTTCCTCTGAAAGCGTTGCTCTGTAGTATTCAGCCCTGTCATTCAATGTTCACAAATGTGACCAGGTATGCTGTCACTGAAGGAACGGTGTAGACACAGTTTGACTGGCACAAATCAGGATGAGGCCCTTTGTAACACTGCAGCTCAGCGAAACAACTGTATGTTTACTACAAAACAAGATTTAAGAGCTATTGAGTAAGAACAATAAGTGCAAACAGAAATGGTTACATATAAAACTTCACTTTAGCTGGCTGTTTGTCTAAATGCACTCAGCTCACCCAAAGCTTTTCTAGAGTCTTTCCAAGCAGGACAGGTTGGGATCTGGTTTTCATGCTGCAGTCACACTGCCGACTACTTCCTCAAGTGCAGGAAGTTCTTTTGCCTTCTACGTATATCCCCAAAGTTCTCTGTCTTTGCCCCCTAAGACAGGACAAGCCCCTGTGGGTCAGACTTAAGTGTCTTCCCATCCTGCTGTATACTCCATCTGCAGATTGGCTTACAAGGTCCATGATTGCCTTTGGACTGAAGAGTCGCCGGATGGCAGCCATTAGCTCCTTTAACATAGCAATCTATTTATTCCTTTCCTTTCTCCTTTGGCATTTTTTACCCTTGCTGTGAAATATGCAGGGTCTTTGCTGAAGAAGTGTTTATGAAGGGATCTGACAGAGAGGTACACGGCTGGAAGAAACCTGTCTGTCTGCACTGCCTTAATAGAGAGGTTTTAAAGGATAGATTTCCAGTTGCTAGACATAACTCTTTATATGGACATGATACATGCATCTCTCACCCATTATCAGGTCAGCCTGACGTAACCTTTTGTTAGAGACCTTCCATGATATGCTTGATGGCTGAATTCCAGGAAAGCCACGTGTTAGGTGCAGTGATCTTGTCAGGCCTGAGAGGAGCTGCTGGCCCAGAATAGTGACTCCTTTGCCAGTTGGCACCAAGGAGCCTCTGTGTCACTGCAGCGAAACACCTGAGCTGGGGGGAAATATGTGCACTGCCAGCCCAGTGTCTGCCAGGCTGCCACTCTCCTGTGCCCACCACATTCACTGGCTGCTAATACTCAGGGGGCAGGAGCCTACAGTGAGAGTTGGCCAAGGGAAGGACCAAGAGGTGGGGTCTAAATTGCACCTTTCCACTGACTCGCTGGGCTTGGGCTCAGGCTCTGTGATCAGTATGGACCTCGGGACCCACCTCCTAGTGAAAGACTCAGATCCCCCCTGTCATAAGTGTAAAGTGCTGGAGAGTGTTATTCTGCCTGTATGGGGTTAATGTTACCTGAGAGGGAGTGACGTAAGAGCCCCGGACCACGAGGCAGAGGGAGGGAGGGAGTTTTGAGTTTCAGTTTCCTGCCGTTCCAGCGTTGGCAAGAGACCCAGTTTTCGCCTCTAGCTATGGAGGATGAAAACTTCTATTTTCCTGCCTATATTCATAACTAGCTGTGCTGTGAGTAATATGTTGATTTCCATAAGTTTCTGTACCTATTTAGAGTGTCGCTAACCTTTTCAGAGGGGAAGTTAGGGAACTCTAGATTGTGAAGTTGTATTGTAGGTGTATGCTGTATTCTCTTTTCTTTATTAAATCTTTTTAGTTATAAAAAGGTTTGGTTCTTCTCATAAAGGAATCCTGGCTTTGGATTTAACCCAGTTCCCAGATACCATGTGTCTAAGAGGAAGGCTCACTGTGAAAGCCTCAGGGCGGTTTCTCATCTCTATCGGTAACAAACGGGAGGGGGAAGGGGGAAGGGGGAAGGGAAGCAGTCTCTGAGTCTCCCGACTCTCAGGAGAGAGAGGAGGAGTTTGGGGGAGTCCGGGTGCCCCCCTCCAGGGTTTTGAAGATACACCCAGTATACAGATACCCAATGTATATCCAATGCCGGATATCGGCAGCGGCATTGTTCGGGGCCGGTTACTGGCAGGAGGGGCTTGCAACCCCCACAGAACTGTCCCGACCCCCACTTTGAGAACCAATGCTCTAGCAGGAAACAGAACAGATGGAATCTGAGAAAGAACAAAAACGTGTATGTGTCTGTGTGTGTCTGTGTGTGTCTCTCTCTCTGTGCATGTGATAAAGAAAAGCTGCCCCACCGTAGGCGCCTGTCCCTCTGTCAAAGTGGCCAGTACTTGCATTGTCCATTGGAGTCCGTCTTTAGACCCTTTTGTTGTTTTGGACTCGACTTCTTAGAGAATTTGAACCTGCAGGGTTTGAGTTTCAGTCCCAGGAGAGAATCCTGCACTCGGGGTGGAGAAAACCTTCTAAACACAACCGCACTTCAGTGAATACAGCAGAAAATAAACACACTTTGAAAAGAAAGAAAGGCCCAAAGTGGGCTTTGAGAGAAATTGCTAATGAAAGAGTGAGATAAATCCCTCCGTTTTCATGTGCAAAGTGTGCACCTGGTTGTGAAAGCAAGGCCCCTGGGTTATCATTAAAACCAACAACACTCTCATTTCCACCCGTAACAGCAGAGGGGAGAACAGTCCACTGGGGTGTGGAGGAGACGGGAAGGTGAGAGCTCAACAACGACCTCCAAACTGAGGACTGACCAACCTGCCATGAAACATGAGCATCCTGCACATTAGAACCAGCAGGCCCCTAGTCTGGGCAGCACGGTGCTGTACCCGAGGAGTTAAGTTCCAGATCTCATGCAAAGTTTGCAGAATCATAGCCAGGTGTCCAGGTGGGGTCATTGCTATCCTTCAGCAACTGGGTACAGTCATCTGGGTAGACAGCCTGCTGCCCTCTCTGGTTACCTCTGGGGCCTCTGCTCTTATTGCCTTGCAAGAAGATATTAATCAGTATCCAACGAATACGAGAGAGCAAGGTAAGAAATGGACGTGACCCCCTGTGCTCAGGCCTCCTCGAAACAACGTGATCAAACAATCAGAAGTGTTGTAGATGGGAACGATCTGTTAGCCAGAGAGCCCCTTCTAAGGCCTAGGGTTCCTTGGGGGTCATGAACTCTCTTTCTAATGGCTGGTGCCCAGGCCAGCGCCAGCATCACACTACGCTATAGCTTCACTGGGGTTTGAATGTTTCCCCTGGCTTCTGCTGGCGTGATGCCTTCCTCCTCACTTCAGACACCTTCATATCGACTGACTCTCCTGAATGCATATGAAGTGCATGAAATGTTATAGGACAATAAATACATTCAGAAAATGGGAATGCAGCATGTCAGCCAAGTAATTTCCCCGCAGAGAGAGGTGCCAGGAAAGGGATGAGCAGAGGGGTTGCTGCTCTCTTATTTCAGACTTTATACTGTATCTGCACTAACATCAGTGCAATCTAAAAAGAAACAATACATAGTTTATGAACACCATAAGTGCCTGTTGTACATGTATTTACTCCATTAGGTTGTGTCACATTGCATTTGAACTGGATACTTGGTATCTAATTCTGCTCTCCACACTGGATGAGACAGTAAAAATGTGTGGAGCTAGGGGAAGGATCATGCAGCGTTTCCCTGCTGTTGTTATTGCTAAGGAAACCAAGCCCCTGGTATCCATAGACTCGGAACATCCATCTCACTTTGTCTCCTGCCCTGAGACAGGCGACATAATAGAATGGCATTAAGAGACAGAGCTGAGTGGCACCAGGAAAAAGGGAGTGGAAATTTAAAGCAGTGGGGAGATGTATGTATATGAATGTGTGTCACACAGAGAACAAATAATGAACCAAGCACCGCAGCACAGTGGAAAATTATTGCCTCTTCCTTGGGTTGAAAAAATCTGCAACACTAGCCCAGTATCTAGGGCAAAAGTTTCCCCATAGGCTGACAGTGCAAGTCAGTCCCAGTTTCTCAGTTAACCAGGATGAAGAGATTGCTGGGGAGGGCACGGGGGTGGGGCGGAGGGTCCTACATTGTCAGTGGGGCATTTGTCACATTGCTGTTTGTTTTCATTCTGATTTCTTCAGGATGGCGAGTCAGTCTCAGCTCAGTAGTTACATCTTTCCAAAAAGCAGCTTAATGAAAAGCGCCCTAAAAGTGTGTTACTCTAGAGTATGGCTTTATAGCACGGATCCCTGCAAGCTAGCTGCTTAGACTGGACTGCTCTCCTAGGCCCACTCCGTACACGGCTAGGGATAATCAGCTGATGTACTGACCAGCTGAGAGCAAGTGTATCTGAATACCCTGAAGGAGCTAGAATATCAAACCTCTAGTGCAGCTCGGGACACAATGAGGCAGGATTTATTAATTAGGGATAGTGAGCTGCAGGGATAGATAATCGTAATTTGTTATAAATCTGAAGTAAAAATTAACTGTGGCACATTGAAAAATATCACAACTATCTCTTTAGGGGATCAGCCAAAATGCCATAGAATAAAATTCAAAAGGTACTAAAAATGCCGAGAGACTCTGGTGATAGACAATTAGAGGGGGTGTATAGGGAGGGAGAGAGAGAGAGAGGGTGTATGGGGATAGATAGATAGATAGATAGATAGATAGATAGATAGATAGATAGATAGATAGATAGATAGATAGATAGATAGATAGATAGATAGATAGATAGATATTTTGTCAGAATGACAAACTTTACTGAATACATTATTTGGTGAAAACTCCTTGCTCAGCTTTAGCGGGTTATGTTGGTACAAGACAATAAAGCCCTTATTTATGCCTGTGTGAAGAGATGAATGATACCGCCAGTGCTACATTGCACACTGTTCCCATGAACTTTGCTAATATCAGTTCATCCAAACCCTGAACATAAGGCTTGATAAATGGAGACTCAAGCAGACACTTGACCTGCCTGACATGGAAGCTCTTTCAGAACAGGAAGGCATTCCCAGCGCCTGCTCCACCTGCTGAGTATTGATAACCTTTCCAGGCATTCGGACAGGTGCCTCGAGGCTCTGGGGAGCTCACTGTTCCTGAAACCGGCAACTCCAGGCTCCTCCTCCTGCACAGCCACAAAGTGCCCTTGCGTAGCAGAACCTACTCATATCCGTTGGGCAGTGGGGAAGTGGGGCCTGGATGTGGTGAAGGTCCAATGGGCACAAGCCCTGCTTTGCAAACAGCTCTGTCCTTGCATGGGGTGGCACGAAAGATCCATTACTGGGCAGGTACCAAACATGACAGTCCCGCAGGGGTTCCCTGGTCACTCCATGGTCTGAGGGTGAGGGCTCTTGCCTCTGCCCGCTGCCTGGCAACTGGTCTGGATTTTAGCCCTCATGCTTAGTGGCTATAGCATCCTGCCTGGGACTTGGAGGGAGGAGCAGAGGGTGCAGGAAGGGAGAGTTGGGAAGAGGCACTAGGAAGTTAAGGTGACCGATGTTCTCTGTCTTTCCCTTCCCTTGTCTCACATCCCTCTTCTTCACGCAAAAACATCTCTCTTCAGGTGGCCATCTTGTCATTGCCGGGAGGCAGAGCTGGAGAAAAGGCTTCTCTCAGCCCAGACTTCTGCACATTCTATACAGTTATGGTTCCCTTCTGACACGGTAACAGCCAGCTGCAGGCCGACGTTTCCTCTCTGGGACATTAGCTCCCAGTTACGGACCGGACGGAGGAGCTTGTTATTAGAAGCAGAGAGTGTTACCCCAGGACTGAATCCAGCACAATGAGTCAGTGTATCCCAGTTTCTGCTGAATTACCTATTCCCAGGATCAAAGGGCCCAAATGGCACAAAGGAGGGACTCGCAGATTCATGCCTGTGCTGGTTCTGAGCTAATGGCTGTTATGAACGTGTAACCACAGAAAACCCCCGGGGTAGGGTTTGAAGGATGGTTCCCCTGCCAGAGCCGTGGGGTGAGCTCTGCTACGCTTATTAGCCTGCGTGCAGGCACTTTTATGGTTTTCATATTTTCTCTGTCATGCTGTCACCTTAAGAATCAATGTGCTTGCTTAGAAAGAGCTGGGTGGTACCTTAACTGCAAGAATGACACTATTTAGCGGCTCTGAGGAGAAAAGTAAAGCTGGCCTGTGTCATAAGTGTAAAGTGCTGGAGAGGGTTAATGTTACCTGAGAACAAGTGACGTAAGAGACGAGGCAAGGGGAGTGTTAGTTTCAGTTTGAGTTGGGCTGGCCATGTAGCTTGGCAAGGGTCCCGGAGCGTCTCTGGCTTTTGAGAATGACTCTACTTCCTTCTTATATTCCTACTTAGCTGACTGTAAGTGATCTTTTGATTTCATAAGTTCTGTGCCTATTTGGGGTGTCTCTATCCTTTTCAGAGGGGACTTGTAGAACTCTAAATTGTAAGTCGTACTGTAGCCTATGTTCTAATTTCTTTTCTTTATTAAATCTTGTTAGTTATAAAAAGCATTTGGTTTATTTCCCGTAAGGTTTTCTTTGCTTCCAGACTGGGAAGAGAGGAGGGGGGGGGGGGGGGGAGTAAGTATAAGAACCAGCTCAGGGTAGGAGCTGAGGGGGGAGGCTGACAGAGTTAGGCTTTGGGGAGTCTGAGTACCCCACTCCAGAGCTTTGGAGATCTACTCAGATGGTGGCAGCAGGGGGTCCCCAAGTTCCCAGCTGGTAAAGTGTGGGAGTCTGGGGGTGTAGAGAATTAACTTAAGCTGGGGAACAGTTAAAGTTATTTGGTCTGGTTTAAAAGAGTCCCTTCTCTGTACCCGGGGTTCAGAGAAGGGGGGTGACACTCTTTACAGCCTGCGTAGGCCGTCTGGTTTGGTTGGGGAACTCACAGGGTAGGCAGGGAGCTTTGAACCTGGAAACCTTCTGCTCAAGGAGAGTGACACAGGTCTCCACCCAAGAGAGGTGACGGCTGGGGAGCCGGAGCCTAAGAGCGCATGGCCTGAACTGTGACATCTACACGGGGAAGAGATTTGTCACAACAGAGGGCTCTTTCATCTAGCAGACAAAGGCACAATAAGCTCCAATGGCAGAAGCTAAAGCTAGACAAATTCAGTCTAGAAATAAGATACTATTTTTTAATAGAATCAGAGAGGTAGCCGTGTTAGTCTGGAATAGTAGAGGTAACAAAGTCCTGTGGCACCTTAAAGACTAACTATAAAGTTTTGAAGCATAAGCTTTCGTGGGCTAATACCCACTTCATCGGATGCAAGCAGTGGAAGCTTGCATCCGACGAAGTGGGTATTAGCCCACGAAAGCTTATGCTTCAAAACTTTATAGTTAGTCTTTAAGGTGCCACAGGACTTTGTTACCTCTGCTATTTTTTAATAGTGAGAGCAATTAATTATTGAAACAACCTCACTAGAAATGTGTTGAATTCTCCATCACTTGCAGTCCTTAAATCAAGAGTGGATGTCTTTCTAAAAGATCTGCCTTAGCACAGCTAGAATTTATGGACTTGATGCTGAAATTACTGGGTGAGGTTGTCCAGCTTATATTATACAGGAGGCCACATTGGATGATCATAGTGGGTCCATCTGGCTTTAAAAATCTATGAATCTATAACAAGTTTACTTCTCTGCTCTCTTCCTCCTGTTCTTGCCTTGGGTTTCCACCAACGTTAAATTATCGTGACTAGTTTAGCAAATGTGTATCTCAATTAAAAAAACAAACATGAGTCTGTTTGTCCAGAGTTAGGCAGATGTGCGTCCAGGTAAAATAATCTCTGGTAGTGTTGTAAGTGACAGAGAAGAGGTGAGTTATTCTTGTCCTTAACTTGCGAGTTTGTATTACACCGGAGTAGAGTAGAACATGTGAAGTCATGCACCACTGGTCATATAGCAAAGGTGCCCCAGTGCTATGTAGGCTGTAATTAAGAATAGGACCCATATGCTTGAAAGAGCTGCCAGGGTTAAGGAATGACCTTGACAATTTTTGTAGACAATAATTTCTAAATTTTAACAATGGGCAAAGGGAAAAAAAAGAGACATCTAATTAACAAAACCGCACAGCCTGGTTCAGCACGAACTTGGGCCAACTTGTTCCTTCTCCTGCTTTGATGATTTCCCAAGAACATGAAACATCCAATTATCCAATCAGTTTTACACAGTCTGAGTAATAGCTAGGGAAGGTTAAAGATCAGCAGATTCCAGAGAGCAGAACTAAAATGCCTTCATTTTCTCTGATATTTGTCTGTTTAATTACGGGAACGATTGTTTGAACATTTTAATATATTAATTTAGCAGGAGGCTAATTGCATGATTACAAATTCACTTTGGCCATGTTAAAATGAAAAGCCAAAGCTTTTGCTAAAATGAAATCCAGGATTTAAAAACCCACCAGAATGAAGCTGGGTTGGGTTTTCCCTACTCACTCACGAGCATATAAAGTGCCTAACTAATCCTGAAGAGACAGCAATACACAGACAGTTTACTCTGCAAGCCCCAAGGTACTAGCCAGTGCTGCTTTGGTGACTGAATGGGGTCCTGACTGGTAGAGTTTTGGAGCAGTCACAGAGCTACATTGCCTTGGTGTTATAGTCCATTCAGAGAATCTCAGGGTTGGAAGGGACCGCAGGAGATCATCTAGTCCAACCCCCTGCACAATGCAGGACCAATCCCATTTTTCCCCCCGTGCCCCTAAATGGCCCCCTCAAGGACTGAATTTACAACCCTGGGTTTAGCAGGCCAATGCTCAAACCACTGAGCATCCCTCCCTGCATGATGCCACTGAGAAAAACTTAAGCTTGGCAGAAAGCTCTCCTTGGCCTATATTTCCAAAAGCGACTGGGGATTTTGGGTGCCCAACATGAGGTACCTGGAGAGGGTCTGATGTTCCGAAGGCAGGTGCTCAACCCTTTCTGAAAACCTGGGCCCTGATCTATCACTGGGCACTCTGGTATCCCGCTGGCATCAGAGTCAATCTAGTGTCATTAATACTTGTGTGGACATCCCTCGTCACAGCCACAGCCGTGTGCAGACTGGCTTGGCAAACCACTAGGGATAAAACCATGATTTCTGATTTCATAAGGGATGTTTCTTTTGCTTCAAAAACTACAGTGCTGGTAAATGACAAAAGAAGGGTGACCAGATGCCCTGACTTTATAGGGACAGTCCCGATTTGGGGGTCTTTTTCTTAGATAGGCTCCTATTACCCTCCACCCCCCTGTCCCGATTTTTCACACTTGCTGTCTGGTCACCCTAAAAGAGAGTGGTTAGTGAGACAGAACGAGCACAGGATAATGCAAGCACCATCCATGAACTTATACCAGCAAAACACAGGCAGAAACTTTTTCCCTAAAACATGGACCAAATGTTCGAAGGGGAACAGATAGTAAATGTTTTAAAAATGAAAGTGCTAATGTTTTAGTGGATGCACTTTCACACCTCTGCAGATCAAGGGCTGCCTTTTGTGTGCAAGGGTGCTTGTTACTCAGATCCACTGAGGGAGCAGGAAGAGTCAATTCTTGAGGCCAGCATTGCAGAAGGAAAAGCGTTAGTGGGCTCTCTTTATAGCAGGACGTTCAAGCCATGGACGGCGAAGCATCACTGCGAATGTAAAATACCATGAGCTTCATTTTCAAAGATGCCGAGTCCACCCATCAACGCCTGTTGGTTTTACTGGGTGTTTTAGATGCTCGTTACCTCCGACAATTGGACCTTTGAGATGCTGGATGGAGACAAAGGGAAGTTTCTGTTACACAACCTGTGTCTAACTTCCAGGGACAGCAACAGAACAATTCCAAAGTGAACACAGACAAGTAATCGATCTGGGGTGTGTGAAATACTCAGTGGACCCTAGTACACACTCATTGGGCCTAAGCCTCCACTGGTGGAAATCACTAGCTCTGATGAGGTCAAGGGAGCTTCAAGGATTTGCCCTGGCTGGGAGAACATGCCTGAAATAGTGAAGAAAGAGGAATGCCTCCCATGTTCCAGCTCCGTCCTGTGTATCCATCACCACATCTGGGAAATACCTGAATGCACAGACTGCGAGATCATTAGAGATGAAACATGTCTGAGAGCAAGCCCCAGAGGAAGAAACAGAACGCATTTGAGTCTGGATAGCCATCTCCACAGGAGCATTCGAATTTCACCCTTGGAACTTTGGGTTGCAATTTTATGGAAGCTTGAAGGTGCGTGAAAACACAGGGCTGAAAAATGGGCCTTTGAGATGGTGCTGTAGAGGCTGTAATTGGAGCTCAGTCTAGCAAAGCTTTAACTGGGACCAAGGCACCAGAGGTCAGTTGGTTAAGCGGAGATTGAAAGGACTGCAAGGATAGTCAAAAATGGCTTTTAGGAACCATAATCTGTTAACAGGATTGAGAGGACTGACAAGAGACAGAAGTGAGTTTAAACTACAAAAGGGCACATTAAAAGTCTCTCTTAAACCCGGGGGGGGGGGGGATTTAAATAGCTGCCTCCCATTAGCGTTGGTGGCAGATCTGTTTTTCCAATCAGTAAATACATAAATAAAGAAATGTTCACCCAAAGAAGTGTCAGTTCCCTGGAAAGAGAATCTCTCGAAAGCAAACAGGAGCGGAAAAGTAACAACTTTCGTCTGAGGAAGAGCAGCATTGGCTGCCTGTAATTTCAAAGAGCAACTGTCCACCTCTCCAGTCATCTGCTGCATACAAACACTGCTAGCTCCCAAGGGAGAGTCTGGGCGCAGATTTCAGGAAAACATCCATATTATTACCACAACCAGGGCTTAATTTGTAATGAAAGAGGGCCCGGGGCTCAAGCAAGTTTTTTACTTTCATAACTGACACAGCAAGTCCAGAGCTGCCGGGCTCTGAACCACTAGGCACAGAGGTGCCAGGCTCTGAACCGCCGGGCCCGGAGGTTCCGGGCTCTGAACAGCCAGACCCGGAGGTACCAGGCTCTGAACCACCAGGCACAGAGGTGCCAGGCTCTGAACCGCCGGGCCCGGAGGTGCCGGGCTCTGAACAGCCAGACCCGGAGGTGCCGGGGCTCTGAACTGCCAGGCCCGGAGGTACCAGGCTCTGAACCTCCAGGCCTGGAGGTGCCGGGCTCTGAACGGCCAGGCCTGGAGGTGCTGGGGCTCTGAACGGCCAGGCCCGGAGGTACCAGGCTCTGAATCTCCAGGCCTGGAGGTGCCAGGCTCTGAACCGCCAGGCCCGGAGGTGCCGGGCTCTGAACGGCCAGGCCCGGAGGTGCCGGGCTCTGAACGGCCAGGCCCGGAGGTGCCAGGCTCTGAACCTCCAGGCCTGGAGGTGCCGGGCTCTGAACGGCCAGGCCCAGAGGTACCAGGCTCTGAACCTCCAGGCCTGGAGGTGCCGGGCTCTGAACGGCCAGGCCCAGAGGTGCCGGGCTCTGAACCACCAGGTCTGGAGGTGCTGGGGCTCAGCCTGGCAAGCCCTGGCACAAATTAAGCACTGCCATAATGCAAGGCAGCTCTAGTCATGTACCAGCCCCACCGCAGCAAGAGAGGTTTGCCTTTGAACGTGGACATTAGTGTAAATCATACCCGATTTATTGTACAGCAATTATCATAAGCCAGTGTGGGAGCAATGCCCAGAGGGGCTTGCTGTGCTCTGCCATGGACTACAAGCCTCAGCAGCTTCAAGCAGCTGCAATATCAGCTGCAGAGGGAGGCAGGCTAATAACTGCTTCCAGGTCACCTAGGCAACACCCTCTTGAGGCTAATGGTACTTGAACCAAGCGACCTCCCTGATAAGAGCCATTCCAGAGGCAGTCAGCCGGCCTGAGTGCACCCTACTCAAACAGCTCAGCTGGCATTTCTGCAACAACTAGTAAGAGAGAAAATTGGTCTTTAACAGCTATTCATCGAAATGTCACAAAGTGTAAACACCAGCGTCACCTTTGCTTCTCTCCTCACTCCTTTGGGAATGAGCAACAAATTCAATAATGCAGCCGGTGGTTTCTAAATGATATCACCTACCGTTTTAAGTAAATTAGTATCAATTCCCTGTGACCTGGCGGCTTTGCTGGCCGGCAGACGAAAGCCAGCACTATTAGCACACATGGATTTCAACTCTTCACATCTGTCTAAAGCCTCTTGGCCCCCCCTCCACTCCCGCTCTATCACCAGTCCCAAAGTGTGCCGAGAATCTGACATCTACGGCGGGATGGCAGAGATGTTAACATCTTCCCCACCACTGGAAGCTGCATGTTTGTGAGCTGCAGCCTGCAGCGCATCAGCCTCTGGCTTGCGGACCCTCGCTACGCAGAAGGACCCTGCACTAGTGGGTGTCGTTATGGGTCCGTCCATCCTAGACTGGTTGAAAGGAACATTGCCCAGCTCACACAGCAGCACAGATCGCCAGCTAACACATTCACTGGGCAAAGCAGCATTTCTGAGGCCCTCGGATCCCACTTCCCAGAAAAGCATCCAGAGGGCTCTGCTCCCAGGGAGCCAAATCATGGTAACTCCCGGGGAACAGGGACTGGGGTTACCCAGACGGGAACCCCAGACCCTTGCACACCACAATGAAGCCTGCTGCCCGCTCCAGCCATCGTGCAGGGGCTGTGTGGATCGAGCTCCGGGAGTGATCACAGGCTCACCCTGACTATGGGACAGGAAGCTCTGTGCAGCCCTAGCTAGAGTTCTGGCCTCTCCTTCTACAGAGTGAGCACATTGCGGCACTTGGCAGATCCCTGCCTGGCCAGGGATCCGGAGGGTCTGCATGGACGTTACCTAGAAAGCCTGGCCTACAAAATACTGCGGCTGCACATCCATCTTTTCCAGCCCCTTTCTCTCCGCTGGGCGTGCCAGGCACCAGGGGACGATGCCAAGGGGCAGTCTGTGCCACACAGCAATCTCCTATCCCGTGCTCGCGGCAGGATGGGCAGCGTCTCACCCATGGAGCTTCTCACCCTTGTCACAGCAGCTCTTCATGCTAATGTGACTTTCAATTATCAGTGAAGTTCCCAGATTTCCGCCTTTGTCCAGTATCTTCTAGAGTATCTCATTTCAGACAACAATTACATAATCCATCCATGACAGGACAATCAGTCACACTCTAAATTAAGCATCTCAAATAAGGATTTATTAGAATTAATCAGATAATTAGTGTATGGTTATTAAAGACAGTTTATTAAAATACATTTAAGTATGTTAACTATTTAATAAGATTGAGATCGGTTAAAGAGCTGGTAAAAGGCATTTGGCTCATAGTTTTTCATTTTGCACACACACACATACACACACACACACACCTCTTTATGTCAAGACACCATAGAGAATCCAGCCTGTACAAAGAAAACTCACTGCATCCAGCATCTATATACACTGAGCACAGAGATGATGGACTGATCCTGCCCCTTTGAAATAAAAGGGAGTTTTCCATTGGTTCCTATCAGGTCTTTAAGAGCTCAATATGTTGACATCATCGGAAAGAAGATGGAGGGGTGTGCAAGGATCTTCCTGGGGAGGAAATGCTGGGGGGACTCTTTTATCTAGTGGACAAAGGCAGAACAAGAAGTAATGACGGGACGCTGAAGTCAGACAAATTCACACTGGAAAGAAAGCAACATTTTTCAGCAGCCGGCGTGATTAACAATGAAAACAAACTACCCACAGCCGTGCTGGAGTCTCCATCTCACGGTGTCTCAGATCCAGACTGGCTGCCTTTCTGTAGATGCTTTAGTCCAGCGGTCGCCAACCAGTGGTCCGTGGACCACTGGTGGTCCGCGAGAAAATTTTGGTGGTCCCTGGAGAAATTTGGACATTATTTGCAATTTTTAGGAAGATAAGTCTCTAGTAAAGGCTTCTTATTTGATAGCACTTCAAATCGCGAAAAGTAGAAAGCCATATACGATTGGAGAAGAATTAATTAAGCCTTGCTTGTTACAAGCCTGTGAAGAGGTTTTGGGGAAACAGGCTATCCAGAAACTGAAAGTAATTCCTATGTCCGCCAACACTGTGAAGCGCAGAATTGAAGACATGGCTGAAGATATTGAAAATCAAGTGATTGAAATGGTGAAAAATTCTACGTTTTATTCAATTCAACTCGACGAATCAACAGACATAACTAACAAGGCAGTTCTCCTTTGTTTTGTGAGGTTTGAGTGTCAAGGAGAGCTAAAGGAAGAATTCCTCTGTTTGCTCAACTTGCTGGGTAGAACAACCAGCTCTGAGATTTTCGATGCACTTAATGGTTATTTCCTGAGACACGGTATTGAATGGAAGAAATGTGTTGGGATATGCACAGATGGTGCCGCAAGCATGACCGGGCATCGTTTAGGAGTTGTTACAAAAGTGAAAGATGTTGGACATCCAGACATTTTGTTTACTCATTGTATTATACATCGTGAGCAACTTGTGGCGAAAAGAATGTCTCCAGAACTGCACGAAGTACTCTCTGCTGTAATTAAAATTGTAAATGAAATTCGGCGCAAAGCGCTCAATTCTCGAATATTTGAGGCACTTTGTGAAGAAATGGGCTCTCAATATACTCATCTTCTTCTTCACGCTGAGGTGAGATGGCTGTCGGAGGGGCAAAATACTAACCCGATTGTTCGACCTGCGCCAAGAAGTCAAGTTATTCTTCCAGCAGCAAAATAATTCAAAATTCCAAGATCTCTTGTCCGACGATGATTGGCTAGCCAAGCTTGCATACCTGGCAAATATTTTTTCACTGTTAAACGAGCTAAACACGTCCTTGCAAGGACAGCTTATGGACGTGTTCACACTGTGAGGTAAAATGGATGCATTTCAAAAGAAAATATTGCTGTGGCAAATGCGGTTGGCTAAAGAAGATCTGCAAATATTCCCGAATCTTGATGAGTATATGAAAGAGGAGGATGTCAACCGACAGGTAATAACCATTGTTCGACAGCACTTACGGTCGCTCACAGAATCTTTTGGCCGTTATTACCCAAAGGAAGAGGACCCCAGACATGGCAATATGTGGGTAATGGATCCATTTTCGGCGAAAATTGAAGATAGCAATTTGAGCATGAAAGAAAAAGAAAGCCTAATCGATCTATCATCCGATGACAGTCTCAAAGCTAAATTCTACTCGTCCTCATCAAGACATCATTTTTGGCCCTCCGTAAAAAGCGAGTACCCAGTGCTGAGTGAAAAAGCCATCAAAATTTTGATTCCATTTGCAACAACCTATCTGTGTGAAAAGACATTCTCATCTGTTACGGCAATCAAAAACAAGTACTGCTGTTGGCTTGAAATACAAACGGCTCTCTGTGTTGCAGTGAGTCATTGGAGCCAAGAATCCATAAACTTATTTCAAACAAGCAGCAACAAATATCACACTAATAATTTTGTTATAATTAGACAAGCTTTAATAATTTTGTTATAATTAAACAAGTGCATTTCATATTAATAAAATGGAACTTTTATGATAATAATTTTATAGATGTTTGTACCTTTTTAAAAAAATTCATGTTAGTGGTCCGCGGGATTCAAAATTGTGAGTTTAGTGGTCCGTGAGGTCCGAAAGGTTGGCGACCACTGCTTTAGTCAAACACAAGCTACTTGGCTCAATACAGGTGAAATTCTTTGTCCGGTGATATACATAAGGTCAGGCTAGATGATCTAATTGTCCCCTTCGCCTTTAATATAGGAAGTGCCCTCTAATGACCCCCCTCCCCACTTCCTCCTTGTGTGGCTTACAAAGTAGGGGTGTGTGTGTAGGGGGTGAGGGGCTAGTCAGACTGATTTCCCCTGGAGTCTCTCTCTCTTGTGTCCCTGTCATCTCTGCAGCTTGGGGCCATCGCGAGCTAATCACCCGGCACCTATTTGGTGTATTAATGCATCATTGTAATTCTGTGTATGGATGAGCAATCTGGAGTCCATGGTGGCAGAGAATCCCAGGGATTGAATCCCAGGGCATGAGCAGCATTTGGATGAATTCTTGATGGCAACACCCGCCTGCACCTTTCCTTTCTGATGCTGTTACACATCAGATTCACTCACGGCAAATGGGTGAGAGTTATCACAACTTCATTTACTTTTTGGTGTCAGCTTCTCATTCAATGCGAAAATCTCCCAGTTAAATAATCCTCCCTGCTCCACAATCTGCACCACCTGAGATGGAGACCTTAAAAACAGCCAGGCCCTGTTTTGCTCTGCAAGCGCGCTGAGTTGGGGTTTGCCCTGTTAGCCCTGAAGAGTCCCTTCCCCAGCTGCTGTGCAGGGTAGTGTGTCTGACTGATTCCCTTCTGCTCCAAAGGCAGCTGCGTATCAGTGGTTCTGTATGTAAATAGTCGGGTGTTACATTTACTTGTATCATGATAGTGAATACAGAGCCAACTAAGACCAGAACCCCTGCTGGGAGGTGGGGGGGGGAGGGGGCATAGTACATACATGCAATAAGAGAGCTTCCCTGCCCTGGTAAGGGGGCCAGACAGCAAATGGGAAAAATCAGGACAGGGATGAGGGGTAAGAGCCTATATAAGAAAAAGACCCAAATTTTGGGACTGTCCCTATAAAATCAGGACATCTGGTCACTCATGCCCTGGAGACCTGACAATTGAAACAGACAAGACTGACGAAGAGGGGCAAAGGCAGGTCCTGTTATCACCATGATGCAGATGGGAAGCTGAGACCCGGGGAAATTCAGTGATGCGTTTGAGGTCACGCTGGAGTTTGCAGCAGAGTTAGGGAAAAAAGCACTAGACCTCTGGAGACCTAGTCCAGTGCCTTAATCATATGGCCAGCCTTCCTCTCTTTTGGGCTTCAGTGCAATTCAATTCTATTTCTAGGTTCTAGTTAGTAGAATTATGTATAGGAATCTTAGCAGCGAAAGATTTGAAAGGACCAAAGCAGGCATGTTCTCTAGGATCTGGATGTACTGTCGAGGGATGGTTCAGCAGAAGGAAGGGTACAATAAACCAGCAAGCCTCACAGCCTTGCTCTCTCAGTCTGCTGAGCACAAATTTGCCCGTGCCCTTTCCTGCACTTATGGAGGCGGAACTCTTTTTGGGGAACGGTTGTTCCATTTGGGGTATTGTGAAACAAACCTTTCTCTCGCTGTATGGATTAGCCTTTGAGGCTCTGCTGGTTATATCAGTAAGAGCCACTATTTTGCCAGTCAATCCCTGCCTGACCTAGGGACAATGAGGTCTTACAAGGCACTAGATACAAGAGTAGAGTGAGTTCAAAGGTGCCAAACCATCAGATTCTTGTCAGGCAGTTTAGAACATAAAGTGCTAATTAATTTAGCATCTTCTGTTCCCCTGAGCACAGCTGCTGTAAAATGCACCACTCATTTAACAGGAGATAAACTGTTTCCATTCCTGGACATTTTTAAAAAGGCTAAAAACAAGATTGTTTCATTAACGAACTGTGATAAAAATCCAATCAAAATACGACATCGAATTAGTGCAGGGCTCCAAAGCTTTTCTTCTCTCCAGGATAAATGTCTATCAGACCTCTTCCCCCACCCCAATCATACAGAGCCTGAGGAGATAGGAGGGGGAGGATAGGAATCAGGTCTTCTTCCATTCCGTCTCCCTTTGTCTTCCATCTAACAGCTCCCTCCTTTGTTCCATTAACCACTCCGGGGAATGTTGGCCTTTCCCGACTCAAGCTCCTCCAGAGTGAAAGGGCCTGCCTGGGTGGGATGGAGAGCAGAGCTTGGTCCTGCTGGTCTTCGCTGAGCCACTCGTCCCCAGGCCCTGAACAGAAATGGGCTCAGGTGAGCCACACCTTAAACACGGGATGTAGAGTGACCACGGCCGGCTCATGCTGGCAGGCAGTGGCTGTCAGCTCTGACTAGACATCAGGTAACTGGGGGGGGGGTATTTGGAGCGGAAGGAATTAGGGACTGGGCCGGATGAGGTTCTGCAGGGAAATCCCAGGAGCATTCACGTTTAGGAAGAAAGTTTAGGCGGGAATTTCGTTGTGCTTATTTAAGTTATCTGTAAAGCCAAACTCCGGGAAGAGGCTGAGACTGGAGCTTATGCGGAGTGTGCAACCTCTGCTCAGAGCACAGTGTGAATGTCCACTGGCTTACAAGAAACAGAGGCAATAACATTAGTGCCCTAGGAAACAATCCGAAGCGTTTGGGATAAATCAGTAGCGTATGGCACTTCTGCATGTGATGGTTCTGCGGTCAGTGTGGGGTCAGCGTGCATGTTACCGCAGTGATGTGACCCTTGGGCAAGTGAGCTCCCTGCAGCCATGCACGTCTGCATGTCCCCTTCAGCAGCGCTGAGAGCCTGCCTGCGTGGGCTTGGCGAGAGTGCAGGAGGTCCTTTCCTACCCTGTATTTCTCCAGCTGGTTGCATTTCAGCCTTTCCCTCTTCACCCCCTTTCTCCCAACACACCTCCCATTATCTTGAGTACCACTGCCAGCTACTCCAGATCCTAATCCTGAGCACTTATATATTATTTTACACCATCAAAGCACCACACAGACCGTAACTAATTAATCAGATGTTAATGATTCCTCCAAGGCGTAGCGGACCAGACAGCTATCAATCTTTCCTTCTGCCTTTGTACCCCACCACCTCTACAATTACATTGCTGAAAAGTTTTCCTCCTCCTGTGCTGTTTTCCCTGTGGCCCCCGCTTTCAGGGAAGGCAGACTTAACAAGCTTCCATCAGTTCCAGGCTCTCATTATGGGTGCGTGGTAAGCAGGGATTTGGCTTTTTTCTGCGAGAAACGCCAGCATGTGAACAGGACGAGTGCACACAGACCTCCAGTTTACTCTCTCTAAAAGCTGAATTTACTTTCAGAAAAGTCATACTGCTCCGGGAAACAGCTTTGGCCTCAGGTAGTCACTGACTCGGTGCGGAGCTCATAAAAAACACACCATGTACCACCCAATATAGGGTGTGGTGGAATGTTGCACAAAGCTCATGGAACTGAGAAGAGGGGGGTCTAGTAGGTAGGGAACCGGTGGGGAGGGATAGCTCAGTGGTTTACGCATTGGCCTACTAAACCCAGGTGTGAGTTCAATCCTTGAGGGGATCATTTAGGGATCAGGGCAAAAATCTGTTGGATGATTGAGTTGGGGATTGGTCCTGCTTTGAGCAGGGGGTTGGACTAGATGACTTCCTGGGGTCCCTTCCAATCCTGTGAACTGGAATAGGGCTCAGGAAACCTGAGATCAGTTCTGACTCTGCAACTGACCTTCTATATGACCTTGGGCAAATCACTTACTCCACCCTGTGCCTGGTTCACATCTGTAGAGTGGGATTAATACTTCCCTACCTCCTTGAGAGATAAAATCCTCTAATGACTATGAGGCACTTAGATACGATGGTGATGAGGGACATACAAATACCCAGAGAGAGAGAAAGA
Source organism: Sternotherus odoratus (assembly GCA_032164245.1). Classification (NCBI taxonomy): domain Eukaryota; kingdom Metazoa; phylum Chordata; order Testudines; family Kinosternidae; genus Sternotherus; species Sternotherus odoratus. The sequence continues at coordinate 24,573,786 of JAVMKO010000015.1, forward strand.
GAATTTCATCCACTGAAAACGTCACAATAGTCCATACTAGTTTCACTTACCCGAAGTGATCAACTGATGCAGAGAGTGACTAATGCTGGTGACTCGCTTTCTCTTCTGCGGTGATGAGACCTCTAGACACTGTGGCATCAATGATTTGCTAAATCTGAAAATGGAGTTGAACTTTGAAGAATATGTTCATGAAACTCTGCAGAGCTGGCTGTCACCTGCAACTGACCCACAGGGCCCTGAAATCTCCTAGGCAACAAGGCCCTACAGCGCAAGTTGTAGTTTCCTCCAAAACCTGCCACCATCACGGGGGGGAGGGGACACACAAGAGAAATGCTAATTTGTTCCCTCGCCTTCTTAGCAGGTGAACATGCCAAGCCTAGAGGGGCTGGTGGGGCTTGGGTACCATAACCTCCAGAGAGGTGAGGTCCCTCCAGGCCGGTGCATGGTGCGGTTAATCAGCCTTGGGAACTTTGCACTGAAAATACCCCAGTGAAAAACACGGGGAAAGCAAAGCCTGGGTTTTTATTAAATGCAAAAATATTCCAAGACAATGCAAATTAAGCAATTTAAGCCTCACTGGCGTTCCTCTGAGCACTATCATTAAAAGTTCCCAATCCGAATCACAATTTCTAATCACAAACCTGATCCAAGCCAGGGCTAGAGATGGAGTCTGGTGACTGAGAACTAGATCAATCAGGAAAGTGCCCACTCGATGGGCATCCATTATTTACAGTATTTTACAAATCAGAATAGAAAATGTTTAATGCAAAGGAGCCGATCTGCTGGAGTACAAGCGCCACCTTATTTTCAATGGACTGACCTCCCACTGGTTAACGTCTTTAGTGGGAGCAAATATTCAAGTCATTTTGATAGTGCATTGAAAGAGACAGAACAGAGGGGTCTGAGAGCTAATTAGTCCCAGCTCCCAGATCAACTCACTCTGTGACTATGGGCAAGGCTCTGTAACCCAGCCTCCCCATCTCTAATTTGGCAGGGAGAAGGGAGGGGCACAATGGATAAAAGGGGGGGGGGAGAGGTGTAGATTAATTAGTTAACAATCATAAGATGCTTTGAGGAAGAAAAGTGCAATACCAGATTATTCTAATTAATAATAGTAGCAGCTGTATGCACAACTCAGAGGTGCTGAATTTACTCTGGAAATGCTGCATGACACAACTTGACAAGATTTATCACAAGGAGCTTTATATCCTATTAGCAATTAAATATGGTGCAGCCACTGTATAAAACACCCTTTGTGTGTCCATCAACTCCTGTTGGTAAATCCACGGCCTTTTACCAAATTCTTGAACAAAAGGCTGAAAGCCAGCTTAGCAGTATAACACCCAGTCGTGACTCCTGTGTGTTGAAGAGTGTTTTCTAGTTCAAGGATACGGTTTTGTTTGCCCCTCCTCCTGCTGCCACTTGACAGAGACTGGCAAGGATTTGCAGCAAAGCATTGAACGGGTAACCTTGGTTTCTGCCACACCGGGCCAGACCATCACGTATCTTACTTGCCATCCTGCTTCTGGTAATGGCAAGTCATTTCTTGCCATCGAGGCAGCTGGAGATACCCTGTGATACACTTCAGAAACGATGCGCTGCACACAGGGGGGACACGTCCCTTCCTGACCGGGGCAGATACAGTAGGTGCAGCCCAGAGCTGAGGTATCCCGGAGAAGACCCAGCACTGCATGCAGAACCTAGCTAAGGGAGGAAGTCCACTCAGCTGTCTGGACAACCAAGGCCTGATCCAGGTCTGATTACATTCAAGGAGAATCTCTTTACTGACTTGAATGGGAGCTGGACTGGGCCTGAAGAGGCCAGAAACGCAGAAGAGTGACGGTAGTGCTGTTCCTTCATGAGAGTCAGATTGTGCCCTCATCTCATCCAATGACTACCTTGTTCCTGAGGCTCAAATCTGCCCCAGAGCATCCAGGCTTGTGTGCACAGGATGTTCACAGATGCACAGGGGTCCCCCACCTCCCTTGAATCCTTTTTTCCCCTCGGATCAATCAAAAACGGCATTTAACAAAATGTCATTTGTTCCTCGTGCCTATTTGCCCAGGCAGCAAATACGACTGTGAACCTGAAGTGACAACTTGTCAATGGAGGGATGACCTGGGTAAAAAAGAAAAGGTCTTCTAATTCGGGTTCATGAATTTTTACAGGGTTATGTAAATACATATCTAAAATGCTCAGCTAGTTTTATATGTTGATTCACATACACAAATGCAAGTCAGTATTTTTATGCATTTGGGGTCTCTGGTAGCTAATATCAAACCAACGTAGAAATGGACAGAAAAAACACAGCAAGAGCAAAGGATTCTACAATCCAATATAACATTTGCTTGGAGTGAATATTTGAGAATTCAAGCTAAAATTGTGCTTTTCATTAATATTATCAACAAGAAAGGAACAGACTATCTGAAGGTGTCTCTGAGCCATTTAAGGGACACACGGGTATATAAGGACCACGAGAAGTCCCTTGGACATAATCTTACATTTGTAGGAGGCAGCAAATAGACAATTGTCCATTGGATTTTCTAATGGCTCCTAGACAGCTCTCAGGAGCAACTTAGCATCCGCTGTCCTTGCCGTTAGCACAAGGTTCCAGTCCTTCACCATGGACTGGTCTGATTTATAGCAATGTCACAAAGCCCCAGCTACAGTGAGCCCAGGTGGTGTGCAGAGAAAGGAGGTGGACAGACTCCCCTGAAGCAATCCCTGGTGTGAGAGCCCAGATCCTGATTCCAGGCTTGTGAATGCAGCCCCACGGGCTGTTTGCCTGTGATTCCCCTTGTTCAGAGATTTATCACTTGTGTAAGTGTGTGAGAATTGAGACAATTTTTAAGACGTGTATTATCCACCCGCCAGACTGTGACGGCTCTTTGTGAGCTGGAACGCTCAATCATATACCAGCAGTATTTAGGATCTATTTTAAAATTCACATTTTCTACCACATAGAACTTAACAGCTCCTTGGGAGCCGATTTCCTGATGATCAGATAGATACGTTTTCCGAGGTGTTTTTTTAAGACACACATTTATTTAGAGACCATTTTTAAAATGTGTATTATGTACCCGCTCCCTGGCAATGCTCCCTCAGGCTTTGCCAGGCCAATTGAGGGGTAGCTCCTTTTCTAAAAAGGCGTTATTAAAATCTGACACCACGACTCTGACGCAGACATGGTCTTTCTTTGTGTTGCTGACTCAGTAAGCAGGGTTGTTGCCCTTGCAGCACAGGGGTTCCTGTCTGTGCCTCTGGGGCACATCCAGACCAAAGCAGCTCAAGGAGACACAGTGACCATCTCAAGGAGGGAAATGGATTGAGAGTTGTATTTATGTGAAAACTAAATATTTGGTGCCATTCCTTCTATTTTAGGAATCTGTAGCATTTACAAGCTTTCTGAACAATGACCTTTGAAGTTTGGATGAAATAAGAACTAGACAGGAACGCCTGGGCTGAACTTCCCTAAAGTCTAAGGAAGTTTGGCTGCAGATCCAGATCTGGATCCAAACTTTGGTGTGCAGGGAAATGTCTAATAAGAACCAACCTAAACCTTCATCTAAAATTCAGACTGACCCTGGACCATTTTCTGATGGCAATAAACTCCTGGTGAATTTTGCATGTTATTAATTTTTCTGCATCCTGCCTGTCCAAGGCCCAGACACAGGTATGATAAAATAGGATGAGAATGTCCATGTAAAAGTTTGGCCCAAACCAGGAAGTGGTGGGAACCCCTCCAAGAAGCCACATCTGGACATAATTCTAAATGGATTTTCGGGAGAAAGAAAAGAGGCCGGGCATTGCAGCGTTTGGATGATGTTCATGCAAATGTACCTTTGGAGCTGTCTGAGGTCTGCTCCACACCCCACACTGCAGACATGCAAAGAGCTAGGTGTACAATTTAATATAAAGTGACTGAACATGAGCAGCAGCTGATCTGCTCAACCATTCACTGCCTACTTGACTTTTACTCTTCAAACTATCCAGAGCCAGAGTCCTACACTTTCTGGACTGACTGCCAGAGCTTGAAACACAACGGGCCACTTTCCGCCCTCAGATGCACAGCCTCAGCAGGAGCTGGAAGAGTGCCTCTGGAGGCAGAATTTGGTCCAGCCTTGGAAGTGCAAAGGGAAGGCAAGGACAGTTAATAGGGGTGAACCTGCATTCCCCAAATCTGGGCTCCTGGGTCCCTCTGCTTTTGACAGCAGCCCTAGCGCTGGAGTTGGTCTTCCCATGTTAAATGTATTCTTTAAACACACCCTCATTTATGTATGAATAGAGGGATTAAAATTTGCTGAAGAACCTGGAAATAATGATCCCGGTTTGTTTGGCTAATCACCACTGTCTAGTCCCTGCTGGCAGGAGGAGATATTTGAAGCTGTGTTGAAGGTTTTTTTCCACTTGCACATTAGAGTTTATTAAATTCTCATTCCAACCTTGGCATATTAGGTTCCTAATCCCATTAGAGCCAATTAGCCTGTCCTCCACCTATTAGCGGAGTGGGTGGGCCTCACAGTTCACTTCATTTCACCATCTCACAGAGAAGCAGAGAGGGGCTCTCTGCCCCCCCGCTGGGTATGTACTTTGCTCCTTTGCAAACCTCGCCAGTGGGGGTCCCCTGCCTCCAGACAGCATGTTGGATCCTTCAGTAGATAAGTGAAAATGTTGGGGGCTGCCCCAGATCCTTCATTGCCGGGGCCCAAGGCACGCCAGGCTGCCGAAGCCACTGGTCTCAGTCTGGGTGGAAAGGAAATACAGACACTGAGCTTAACACCAACACTAGGGAGACACCAGTGGCTTTGGGAGACAGATACTGTGGGGAGGGGGCAGATCTAGAACTGCAGATGGGGCACAGGCCTTTGACAGAGGACATGGAAGTGTTGTCCAGTGGCTAGTGCAGCTGCCTGGGACCTGCCATCCCAAGGTTCAATTCCCTGCTCTGCCCAGACTTCCTCTGTAACCCTGGGCAAGACGCTTACCCTCCCTAGGCCTCTCTTCCCTCTGGTCCAGGATCGATACATTAAAGGTATGAGATACACAAATACCATGGCGATGGGGGTCAGGTGAGTGTGGAGCATCCCCCCCACTTCCCAGCACCGGGGCCTGTTAGAACCGGCTGCCTGGCTACTGATGGGGGGCTGCAGGTGCAGTCGGGCAGCAATTGACCTGAACTCTTTCCACCTCACTGTTGGCTTTGCAAACGTCCCACCCTTATTGACCTGGCTTCTGCATCGGGGCAGCACGCCTGCTCGGCGCCTCCTCGGGATAGGCGGGGCCCTGGACACTGCTCTTTCATGGCACGATTCCTGAATGACGAGGGTGGTGTGAAATGGCTCCCATCCCAATGTATGACCATCAGATCAGTGAGCCAGTGCATGCAGCAGGGCAGTGGTGCGCTCTAAATAACAAATAATAAGAGCAGTAAGTTGGAGCACAGAGCACACTGTGGGAAGTGTTCGAGAGAGACAGCAAGGGGAGAAGTTGATGCAGAAATGAGAGAAAGATACAGAGGACTTGCTTTAAAATGAAAGTTAAAAATCCCTTTTTTGGACAAAAATCTCCTTTGTTTATAGAGAAAGACAGATTTATGGGTTAATATACATCTACAATTAGCCTCTGAAGAAATATACTCAGGTAGACAGGAATTATTCATTCAAATTAACTATAAATTAAGATCAACCTAATTTATGTCTATTAAAATGGAAAAGCATATTATCTCCCATTCAAAGGAATTTGTATTTGATGCAAATAGAACAAATTCAGAAACTTTAGAAATGTTCTCTGATTGTTCATTTGCATCGTTAACCAATGTAGAATGGGACTGTGATTTAAAAATGGGAGAACAGAAGGAACGATAATTAGTTATGTAAATAATGTGGCATTCTTGTTTATAATTAGTTCAAGAATAAAATAAAATTCACGCATGTCACAGGACTAATTTTCGTATGCAAATTAACAATCAAAATTATAAACGGTAATAATGCAGCTTGGGAGAATGTGGCATTTTTAATTTATTAGCAGAAGCACGAGGTAAAGCTGATTCCGGCTGACATCGGGAGATTTCAAAGGTACCTCCAGGACGAGAAAAACATGCAAAAGCAGAGAAGAGAAAAGAAAAGCGAAAAGAGAGGCTGCCACCTGTGTGAATTTCTTGCTGGAGTAAATGGGGTACCAGACACATCAGAACGTCCCAGAGGGAGAATTAAACCAGGCAGAGATGAACCTGCCAGTAGCCAGGGGGTGTTTGCCTTCAGTAATATTGGGAAGGAGTGTCACTTACCCCCGCAAGAGGAGCCTGCTGGCATTTCAACCCAGATAGTTCAGCACTGATGCGCTCTGAATACCAATGACTAGAGGGAAGGGGTGGGGAATTCACAGGACTAAAGGTGAAGAAATGCTTTTGATCTTCCACTGTCACACACCCATTCTCCGAGCCGCTTTGCGCTATCCATCGCTGGGGTCCCTTACTGCAACTGGTGTTTCCCATTTCTCACATCTCTGATTTACAGATCTCTAGGAAGGTGCAATCAGTGGATTCAGTGCAGCAGGATGGCAGGACTTGGCAGAATTCACAGCAGCCCTAGAGTATTTTCAAAGCAAACCCCCTCAGGTTCCTTGCAGGATATTCCTTAACTAGAATGTGCCTGCTTGGGAATCCCTGTGTAGTGCTGCTAGTGTGCTATACCAAAACACACTTGGCTGGCGGCTTTCACAGACACTCCCTTGACTTCCAGATACTTTCTTCCACGACCAAGGACTGGAACGCTGAGCTAGTAAGGAAATGCTAGGCCTTCTCCACGAGAAACGCCCAATGAAATTTGGTTCAAATTTTATTGCAGATGTCAAAAAACAAAAAATTGGTTTTTCAATTTGTATATTATCTACCTCATCCCTTCCGGCCCCCCAGCACTTTTCTCTCTACTTCCCTCCCCCTCCCTTCCCATTCAGAGCAATTTTTGTCTAGTCAAAGAACCGGAACATTTCCATGAAAATTATTTTCTTTGATATTTTTCCAATGGGTTTTGCCGGGGCTGAAAAGCCATATAAAAAAACTTGATTAAAAAATGTTGACTTGCCATAGTGGCCATTTTCAGTGTGGTCCCTTGCTGATCGGGACCACACATCATGAAGTCACCAAGCTACAGAAAAGTCTCCTCACACTTTTTGTGTTAACAGATGAGATCTTAAAACAGAGGCTCTGTCTGCACATTAAACAGGCAGTACCAAAGACTTTCTGTACCTGGGCCCTTCTCTGAGGGAGCTCTCTTTTTCTGCACACCTGCTGAGCATATCCTTCCCCACATCTCTGCCCCCAATCTCCTGCTGTAGATTTAAAGAAAGAGAACACATTCTTACCCGGCCAAGGGAAGACTAGAGCAGGCCAAAACATTTCCCATCAAACCTTTTTTGGGGGGTGGAGGGAGTGAACTAAACACTTGTTTCTGAAAAGTGCCTGCTTTCCACAGCAAATGTCCTGTTTTAATTAAAACTTGTCAGCCAAGAACTGGAAATTTTCAGCCAAAAATCAAAAACGTTCAGCTTTTTCAACAATATTAAAATACTATTTTTATATTTTTTTCATTGTATTTTTCTGTAGAAATAAAACCCCATTTTCCAACCAGCTCTACTCTGGGGTGAAATTCCACTGTCTTCCCTGAGCAGAAAGGAAACAATCTCTCTGCATGAATCTTGTGAATGTGTCGATTTAACTCACGGGGAGAACTGCAAAGTAAAACTGGCCCTCGCTCCATACCTGTTGTCACACTCATCACACTTATTACTCTTGTGCCCGTAAAATCACACACCATGAAGGGGAGCCTAAGAGCCAGGCCTGTCAGGATCCAAGGACAATGCTTTGGAGAGGATGGTCCCAGTGCTGAACCAAAATCTGAAAGTTGTCCCTCCAACACTAGGTGGAACTAGGGAAACCCAGTTACCATGGCACAGAGAGCCAGCAGCTTCTGAGTAATGGGGAGGGATTTCTACTGTGACTGCGGCTCTGCCACCAGGGGAGGAGGAAGGTCTCCGGGCTATGTTAGCAAACAGCCCGCAGGGAATTCTCCCTTCACGTCTGTGATGTGAATCTGCTGACTAGTTAATCCAGTGTGATCTGATCCGACCCAGCAAGCAGAACTGTATCTCTAACCCCCAAGCACCAACCAAGCATTGACCCACGTTCCAGAAGCTGTAGCACATTTGAAGCCTTGAGGATTTGTTCTAACAGGATCCTCATGCTTCCTGCTCCTTTCTGTTTAACAGAGGCTGATTACACGGAAGGTAGGGCTCCATTTACACTCACCTAGCCCCGCCCAGGGCACTGCTCCAGATCAAACTGCTCCACCTTAAATGCCTTAGCATCAGTTCACCAAATAACTCAGCAGTAGAGAGCTCACAGGCCTGGCCTTGCTCTGTAAGTGCTTAGAACATGTGCAATATGCACCTAGCAAAGGATCCTCACAACACAGAGGAAATGACGCCGGCTGAGCTCTTCTGATGAAATATTCCAGCAGACTCTGCTTGTTACTGGGGCTGGAAGCCCAGAGTCCCTGCAGAGGGCTGTTCAGGACAGGGCCTTGCTTTGGATTCTTGACCTCAGCCTGGGCTTCTGGGGATGGAGCAGAAATAGTTCCTTACCCTTCCTTTGCACCCTAAGTTCCCCATGACAGCTATGCGACCCTTGTATCACAGCTGAGAACCCCGGGTGAGGATTCAAATATGATGCCAGCAAACTGAAGCTGCACCTCTGCCAAAGACTCAGGAACCCACTGATGTCCCAAGGCCTGTAGCCTGCGTGAGTGCTGGAATCTCCAAGTCCTTCCATCCTGGATCGATGCTCAGTGCCCGGGTGCAGGAGCTAAGCAGACAGAGCTTGCTCCTCTTTAGAAACCCACTTGTGCAGCGTGGCTGGGGCAGAAAGCAGCTGGGCTGCCCTCCCAAAGGCAGCTGAGTCTCCTAGCCATGGCTGATGTGCTCTCTGAACAGACGCTCCGAAAAGCATTAGCATTGGGCGCCTTCGGGGGAGTGGAGCTGGCGGGAGAGATGGGGTTATTTGGTATTAATTACAGCCTATCATGCTTCAACCTGTGGAACAGACGTCGGACTCTGCGTCAGGGAGGATGAGACATCCCAGGGAACAGTAATTCTCACACTTCTCACTTAAAATATGCCTTCCACTCCCGCTCAACACCAGAGCTGGAGACTCTCAGTGGAGCTGAGACAAGCATGTTTTATAATAAAAGCAAGTACGGGAACTTTAATGAAGGTCCGCTTAGCGGCGTGCTCCTGGAGAGTTGTGGGAAAGGCAGGGAGCGGGCGTTCTTGAACAATTGCAGCTTGAATAATGAGTTGCAGGGAGGGCACCAGAGAACCAGGAAGTGAAGCAAACGTCCTCCTGCTGATACACGTGGCCCGACCCCATACAAACAAATCCCCCGCCTTGCGACAGCCACGCAGGTCACTGCAAATCTCCTGGGGCTGCCCCCTGTGCTGGCCAGGGCCCAGGAGAGAGATTCTGTTAGAGACGCGATGGGACCATTCCCTGACCTGGGCAGTCGTCAGCCGTATCAGGCGGATAGATGGGGCACATCATGCGAATGAAAGGGAAACCGCCGAAGAAGCCTGAGGTATCAGGAAGAGCATGGCAGAGCCCCCAGAGCATGCTGGTGTTGATGTATCCGCCTGTCCTCTGCCCAGCATCGTGAGCACTAGAGCCCACAGTCCTTTCCAGACCCAGAGACGGACAACACAGCCCTGTCCCCCGCGGTGCACAGCTGGAAAACCCATCTGCACCCCCGACTTCTCCCTCAGTCAGGGCCAGTGCAAGGATATTTTGTGCCCTAGGTGAAACTTCCACTGTGCGCCTCCTCCCCTCCCCCCGGAGCATTGCTTATATAAACGTTCAAAATACTTTCAAAAATACACCCTATTTACTCACGTGAGCTTCCTTCCTTCATTCTTTCATATCAAAATCTACATATTATTCTAATCTTAGAACATCCAATTATTGTTATTAATAAAACTGATCAAATTAGAATGGTGGATACTCTGTTATACAACAACAGACAACATCAATATGACAAATTTCAACAACCTACACAAGCATATTCTACACTCAAATACTTCACATACACACACAATTGACACAAGTATTAGCGAAATGATGCAGCAGCACTTGCCAGAGTCTTAGATCTGAAACAACCGACGAAGTGGGGATTAGCCCACGAAAGCTTATGCTTCAAAACTTCATAGTTAGTCTTTAAGGTGCCACAGGACTTTGTTACCTCAACAAAAATAGTTCACCTTGGTCGACAACCTCTCAAAACTAGTAAACTGAGCATTATAACCAGCCTGTCCGAATGGGGAACGGGAAAATGACGTCATTGCCACTTTGTACCCTAGTGGAGCAGGACGCTTGTGCCCGCACCGCAGAGCTGGCGTAGGCTAGAGCTGTAATGTGGGAGAGAACGACAAGTTAAAATGCACATTCAACAAAGTTTCTCTTTTCATTATTCACCATTTTCCACATTTGCTGTCTGGTCCCCCTAACTGATGTAGATTTGTGGGTGGGATCAGTTGGGGCCACTCCTGGCTCCAGGAGCCCTGCCAGGAATTAGAAAACAAACTTACCTTCCTGCAGGACACGAAGCTCCCACCCCCCACATGTATCAGAAGCAACAGAGACAGAGAACCACGTGCCATCAGCATCCCAAAAGCCCTGCTGCCTCGCCCCGCCTCCCCGGTGGACGTTAGATTTCTGGAGTGAGTTCCCACAGAAGAGTGTATTTAAAATTCAAGCCTGTGAGCCAACATCCCCAAGCGTTCCTGGGAGCCAGCAGAACCCCTCCCACCTGGCTGCTCATGGGAAATGGCAAAAAAAGGGCAAAAGAGGCTGCAAACAGGGCCACATAGACGAGGACCTGGGAGTGTGAAATGTGCAGAGGGATTCTGTGCAGCATTCAGCTGATTCTAGCTTTCCCAAAGAGTGGTCTGAGCACATTCCTTGAGACTGGGCTGGGATGGAGTGACGCCTGTCCCAGGCCTGCCGGTGAACTCGCACAGGAAAACTTCTTCCAGGGACAAGGGAGCATAAACTAGGTAAATCAGAAAATTGAAATCCTGTTAGTCTGAGGCTTGTAAATGAGATCCTTAGAAACAGAACATATGTCACTGTTTACTTTTGTCCCTTCGTTTTCTGAACCACTGAGTGAACCTGTCAATCCAACACTTTTAGGGTAATTTAACTTAATAATACCTTTGTCTGCACAAGCATTTGTACCTGAAAGGTTATTACCATAGAAGTTATTTTTGGTTGGCTAATGGTATGTAGTCGATTCCAAATTGACAGAGCAGATATTCAGGCTTCTGCTCAAAGTGTTTACCTTTCAAATCTTTTCCTCACTTTACGAAACTTACTGCCCTTACCCAGAAAAGCCGTAATAACTTAGAAGCAATTCCCTACCCCATACCTCCTCCACCCCCAGTGTTCACATGCATCATTAATTCTTTGTTTTTCAAAAAAAAGTTCAAATGGTCCAGGTCTTAATTGTTCTCACTCTGAGAAGAGTTTGAAATGGGCGCATGGCCTGTTATTTCTCTCAGCATTTTTGACGGATTACACTTCATATTTTATCTGTCACATCAGATCCTCTTGAGATGAAAGAGCAAACAAAAAAGCAAACTCCTTGGAAGGAAAGTCAGAAACCGTTTGGCAAAACAAAAATACCAGCCCCAAACTAAAAACGTAGATTAGAAGTAGTGTGTGAAACAGATAACACGAACTACCAGCACAGGCATGCACTGGGGACTGCAAGGACAAACCTTCACGTGTCAGAGTTATCCACTGGGTTTACATGCCGCTAGTCTGTCTGAATGCACGGCGTGGATATTCGAGTCTGAGTAAACGGTGTCTTTTCCCTTTTGGATCTGGCCGTCCCAGCCCCAAGAGGTCTAGATTCAGTGTTGGTGTGGTTGGGAATTCAGAAATTTGGTCAAGGAGAAGGAGTCACCATTTTGCACTGGTGAATGTGGCTACTGGTGAGTTTCCATTTGGCAAACATCAGGGAGCCTGTTCTTACCTCATTTAAACCAGTTTCACATCTGTGTTCCTCCACAGAGGAGTTACTCCTGATTTGCACCAGTACGAGCGAGAGGAGAACCGGGCTCCTAAAGTGTGCACATATTTGATTTGAGGAAAAATTTGCCATTTGGTAAGACAACACTCACCTTTTTAACAGCAAAACCAGCACGTACAGTGGCTGGAATTCAGAGGCAAAGCTGCCTCGTTGTGCACTTTTTCACATATTTGTGCACACAGGTTATCACAGCGATTATACTCAGGGGCTTGTTTCTTGCTCTTTCGCACTGAGAATACTGTCTGCAAACCCTGCAGTATAGAAAAGTGTGAATGGGGACTGCTGGTGGCAAGAAAATGAGGCTGCCAAATGTCTGCCTTGATCTGGGCCAGAAGGGTTGTGAGCTGGTCCTATGCCAAGTCCAAAGGAGATCCATGGTCCCATCCACATTAGAGGGTGGGAGCATTTGGATGGCTTCACTTTCACTTTTCAGCTTTGCCATACATTTTGGGGGAAAATCTTTCTCCTCCCTTTCCGTTTGATAGAAGAGTTTGGACTATATCTGTGAATAAGGACAAGGGTTTCTTTTTAAGGCTTTGCCATTGCAAACATGATGTCACAGCTGCATTTTCCTTTTGAATAAGCCGTTTAGGGATTTAAAAAAGAGAGAACATAAAAACCTTTGACTGGCTGGAGGCCAGGATTCAGGAAGAGAGACAGCCAAGTGTCTGCCTGGAATGCTAACGCAAGGAAGTGACAAAGAGTCCTGTGGCACCTTAAGACTAACTAAAGTATTGAAGCATAAGCTTTCGGTGGGCTAATACCCACTTCATCGGATGCCTCTGCAGCTGTAGCTCCCACAGTGATTTAAAGGGACAGGGGCTCCCGCCCCACCTCTTCTGGTGGAGGCCCCGCCCCTTCCAGTCAAGGCTCCCCCCCCCCCCCCCCCCCTCAGGACTCAGGCACTCCGTTAAGTCCTGTACATTACTTTCACCCCTGGTCACTGGTAACAATTAAAACCCGGGCCAGGGGCCTAGGAATGGCAATATGCCGCCTTTTTCCTCTAGGGTGCTGGTTTGAGTCTGTTCTTGAGTTGGTGTTTTCTCCTCCCACCCTTCTGGGAACAGCCCCCTGTGTATTGTTACAGCTACATAAAAGATGAAACTCAGTTCTCCTTCCCCTCAGTTGACTTTCCTCCTGCCCATGTTTGTCTGTCCTCTTTTCCCAACCCATTTTCAGTTCTCCCTTTCCTTGGCATCATTGCAATGCATCAATGCCTTATTTGCAGCGAGGTGCCCAGAACCGAGAGCTGCCCCCTCCCAGATGCACCCCCGTAGGGGCTAGATAGGACAGCTTATGTGTCTTACGTGTATGCAGTTCTTGTGTCCTAAACACACAGTGCATAGAGAGTGCACAAGGTTGGTGGTAACCTTTTATATGCGGCTGCTACTGCCCAACCAGGCTTTTAAAGCATCTGCTACAAATTCCACGCTGCCCGGGCGTGGACAGGCTTCCACTTGGGCCAGGTAACCTTGAGATGGCTTTGGCCTTTGGCTCAGCTGCAGTGGAAAGATTAAATTCTGTTCCTGTCCCAGGAATTTGATGATAAAAGTCCCTTCTAGACAGAGCCCAGATAATGAACAGCTCCCTGGCTCCGCAGCAGGAAGAGAGCGTGTGGAGTTATTACTGCATTAAAAAATCTCCAAAGTCAACTAAATTCACCATGGAAGCTGAGAACCAGAATTCTTCTTCATTACAGCAAGGCCATGCATTAAGCATTATAAATAATGCTATGCTAATTGCCAGATGGGCAATATGGAGGGCTGAGGGCTTTTACAGTGGGTCTGCCAATCTGCAAGCAGAGAGGAGCACACATGTATCCACATACCCCCAGCCAGACACAAACACACACAACTTGTGCTGTCCTTTGTCACTATGCTATGCTGCAGCCACCAAATGATTTGGCCAGAAATGTTTATTGTGAGTTTCAGAAATCTATATTTTCAGAGCACCAGAGGGTGCAGTATGTGTTATGCTGCCTGGTAAGCACTGACTCATATGGCAAGAAGCAAAGCTGAAACCACCTCATCCTCTACAGTGCGTTTCTGCTTTGCAAATATTCGCTGTTTGGATGGCTGACACCATCCTGAATTGTTCTCTGTCTCCTGGAGAAAGCATGCTCTCTCCCTCTCTCATTGGGCAGATAAGAACAACAATATTACACCCTCGGGTGTGAGTGTGGATGTGTGCAATATTATTGGGTGTTCACAGTGTGCTCAGGACATGATCAGGAAGTTGGGAAACTGAAGTCCTGGGCAAATGAAACAGCAAGATTCCTAAAGGGGAAAAACAACAGAGTCCAGTGGCACCTTAAAGACTAACAGATTTATTAGGGCATAAGCTTTCGTTAGTAAAAACCCATTTCTTTAGATGCATCGATGATCTGGGGTTTTTACCCATGAATGATTATGCCCTAATAAATCCATTAGTCTTTAAAGTGCCACCAGACTCCTCATTGTTCTTGTGGATACAGACTAACATGGCTACCACTCTGATACTAACAGGGAAAAACTTCTCTGGAAAGCTGTTTTGTCTCCAGCTTGTTCAGCAAGTTACAAGCAAGAAAAGTTAATAGAGGAATTTAAAAGTTTAAACAGCAACTAATTTTTTTTAGTATATGCAATAAAAAGGCTCTTCGTTAGTCTGGCATAGTAGGTGACAGAGCACAGATGAAAGAGACCGCTGTGGCAAGTAAAACATCTGTTGTCTGCCCACAGTGTCAGAATGTCAGCAGGAAGCCATCGATGGTCTCAAACTTTAGAAGTATGGGGCTAAATTCTTTGCCAGAGTAAATTGGGGCAGCCCTATTGACGTCAGTGTGGTTATAGCCATTTAAGCCAGCATAGCACTAGGACCAAAGTCTTCTTTCCTAAACTCACCACAACAGTACCAAAAATATGATCCAAAACGATGTTGGCTCTTCCAGCTACTGGCTTGTTCAGCAGCCTGAATGGAGAGGAAGGGCTCAGTATCCAGACAACCCACGGAGCCTGGTATTGTTCCGCTCCTTTGTCTGGGGTTGATGGATGAAGGTGATAGGCAGATGGAGAGCTTTGTCTTCCTTTCCCCAGACTCTCAAGGATTTGCTGCAAATTGCATGGTAGTGACCACTGGAAAGAGAGACTTCACTTCAGCAAAACACTTTAGCATGCGTTCAAGTCTGATTGACATTCAATGGGACTCAACACCAAGCGTGTGCTTAATGACTTTGCTGGTGGCACCGTGCTTAGCGCTGTGTGTGTTTACGCACTTTGCTTTATCAGGGTCTTAGGCTGTGAGTTGATGTTTTCCCTAGTAAGGATCATCCTCATTTCAAAGAGAAGAGGTTGATGAAGAGAGGTTGAGTGATGTGCCCAAAGCCACAGAGGAAATTTGGTGTCAGAGACTGGACCAGAGTTCTAGAGTTCCTGGCTCAGATGTAACATATAAACATTCTGTTTTACTGATACGGCACAAAAGGCAGGGAGAGGTAAAGAGACAGTATAGCCACAATAAACAAGGCAGTGACATGTTTTTGGTATTAGTCATAGAAAAGTAGGCAAGTTGACCATATATCTGGAAAGGTATCAAGGCTATCTACTAATTAAAAAGCCTCTGACTGCTGGAAAGCGTGTTAATTCATTGAGCGTACAGTCCCATCGGGCTGTGTTCAGGGAAGGCATGGATTTACAAACTTATCCTTTTTACTGAGGCTGCTCTTAATGGGGATTTTTCCGAAGAGTTTGGTAGCTAAAGAAAGGGATTCATGTGGTCCTGTGCTTTCTCTCTTGCTTCCATTTGTAATTCAGTCCACCCTGGTTCTCTCTCTCGCTCTCCCCTCAGTAACTTTCATTTGTACTTTGCCGAGGGCCTCGGAGCCCAGAACCCTCTACTGTCCCCTTGCATCACCACCGGCTTCTGGGAGCCCTGGGTTAAACATTTGGGATTCCTTTGGCTTTGGTCATTACGTTCCTTCCCTGCTTTAGGAGACAAAGGGGGATGTTTTATAAAGCGAGTAGCTTAGACTAATCATCGGGGCAAGGCAGCATCCATCCACTTTCTCTGATGCTCTGTGAGGAGGGACCAGAACAGCAAGATGCCGAGTGGTCTGTCTGCCTTGCCTCACTTGTGATATGAAGCAGAGAGGGATATTTAGGGATGGCAGAAACTCTCAGCAGAAAGATGCTCTCTGACCTTCAAAAACATCTTCGCAAAATTGCCAGAGAACAATCCAGCGTTCAAGCTGAGCCCAATCAGAACTTCCCGAGGTTCACCCATCACTACGTGCAATAAAAGGACGTCTCTGACAGCACAGAATAAAAAACAGAAATAGCAATTCCTCACCGAAGATCTCGTCTGACATCCGTCTGACCTGTAAGCAGCAGGGACTCTCTACGCACAGGTACAGCCTGTTTGTTTACTGTTGGTTCAGTTGACACTGCTGATTAGAGAAGACAGCCAGACAGTTGGACATGGCGCGAGGAAACAGACACTCTGGCCAATGATTGGACAGCTCATTCTGACCTTAAACCTGAATGCGATTGCCCTGCATCTGCAGCTAAATAAATGAAGTAAATCATCCTGGCAGATAGATAATTAAATAATTATCAGCCACTTAATAACAAGGAGTGGGTGTTCAGAATTAGCATATTAGACAGTGTCTTTAAGGGCTAATTGTTGCATTACATCAGAGTTACTCATTCATTATTCTTGTCATTTCGGGTGATAATTTGCACTTTAGGAGACAGAGACAATTTTAGCAGGCAATTAGAGACATGTCAGGCTTGGCCTAGTGAGTTACTGTCACAATTATTGCATTTTTTTTCCCAGTGTCCTCATTTGCAGAAGTGTATTTAAGGGCAGTCTCCTAATTTCATGGTTAGGCAAAATAGGCAACTAAACCACAGCCCACATTTCGAACAAAACTTGATTTCCCAGCACTTTGGCTGGACTGGATTGATTTTGAGAGTGCTGTGCCGGTAACGTTCATTCCCAAGCAAGACAATAAAATGTCCATGTACCAATTCAACCTATAGCTCTGCTGCACACACGCCATTTTTGTTTGTCTGTTTGTTGGGGGGAGGGGTTAAGGGAATTCTTCATTAAAAGAAAACAAAGTATTTTACCTTCCTCACTGACATGCTCTTAAAATAGAGTCTGGTGCTGCCATCTGTTCTGCAAGCCCTACCAACTTCGCCCAAAGCTCTTTGGGGCTAGTTCTTGCATTTATTTCAACAGCACCCCTGTCAGGATTGGGGTCCCATTTGTGCTAGATATACAGCCACTTCAGAATCTTTAGGGTAACTCCAGGTAGCTGTGTGGTATGGTGCACCCTTCACCCCACCCCCCAATGAATGTGCACTGGCCTGTAGACCTCTTCTTCTGGAATGAAAGAACATTCTCAGGGGCCCTTTCATTTCCCACTCCTTTATTATCTGACACAGATTCGTGCAGCTTAGCGAAGTCTGTTGTGACCGTTTTGTGATGGATATGGCCCTAGCCTGATAAGGCCACAGGCAAGGAGACTGCAGGTTTGTGACTTACACTTGATTGGGATTCAAACCACAGTCCCTTGCCAGGAGAACAAGAATAGTGTGATAATTCATCACACGAGTGTACTCAAAAACTTAGCATTCCTTTGCCAGTTCTGCCTTCCCAGTGAAATAACTACATCAAAACCTGCCTAAAAATCACCACACAAGGACCTAGTAACAAACAGTATCTTACTAGGGGCAGACTACTGAGTAACCAGGGAGCAGAATTATACTCCAAGGGCTTTGGGGTATTCTGAGGTGGGTTCTTAAAACTGGAGGTTGCCCAGTGTGAAATATAGCTTCCATGTACATGTCAGCTTGTATGTCCTGCCCTGCCCTGCTCTGGTTTCTATCGCTAATGTTTATGCAGCCATAACCACTGAGCTCTGAGCTGTAAACTCTGCCTGGCAGAAATATAGCAATGGGAAGCCATCTACACTTGTGGTAAGCGCCCCTCTTCCAGGCATGCAGCTAATCTACCTAGTAGCAGGACCCTCTTGAGGCATAGGCCCAATCAGGTTCGTAGGGTTTTTTTTCCCCCTCAGCCTTTTTACTCTAGGAATTAACACCAAAAGTTTCAGAGGCGTTTCGTATCCTATCCGGGCCTGATCAACTCGGACAACACCTCTCCCGCTCCCGTATCTCCCTCCGAGCGAGTAACGATTGCCGGCCGAGTTCGTAATGCTGTTTATGTTCTCAGTCTTGTAAGAGTTTATTTTAAAGTTTGAAGTGTTATTTGTGTGTCTTTGTGTAGATTTTTACCTCAGGATTTGTACTGTTACTTGTGTTCCTCATTTCTGTAAGTGTTCACCTCAGAGTTTAAGGTGTCACTCGGGTGTCCTTCTTCTGTAATTGTTTTACCTCAGAATTTACCCCAGCATTTGAAATACCACTCATGTCTCGCATGCTATAAAGTTTTCTCATGTAAATAGTTGTGTCCCCTTAGTAGTAATAGTAGTTTTTCCTTGCTATAAATGTTATATTAGATTAATCAATCAATAAGAAAAACCTGTTTAATAGAATTGTGTAATAAGAACTCATTTATTAGAACTGTTTAATAGTCACCTGTTTTATAGAATTGTTTAATAGTTAATTACTGTAATTAGTCTTTAAATTCACCCATTACCCCTCCCCTTGATAAATAAACAAGTTGTTAGATTGCCATCAGTGTCCCTGTGAGTCCTTTCCGAAAATTCTTATCGAACCTTTGACATTTACACCCAGTAAGTGTGGACTTGCTCATGTTTCACAAGCTGGTTACATCCCGTTTGTTCTCATGTCCGAAACCTCTCCCTAACAGACCTTATTTAATTCTTCACTGAATCTATAGGATCAACATTTTCAAACTTGAGCGCTTAAAGTTAGACCCTTCAATCCATCTTTAGGCATCAAGATTCGGATTCAGCCACCCATCCCTAGTCAACGAAACACCTACCGTGCTTACAGTTGAGTGTGTGGTCAAATGCTTTACTCAGCAGGGAAATACGTTAACACATACTACCTGCTTTCCTGGGCTGGGTCACTGGATATATGGCCTCATCCTCAGAGGTCCTAAGTACTCACCACCAGTCCTGCTGCCTTTTTGTGGATGTTGGCTTCAGTGGGAGCCATGGTTGTTCAGCACCACAAAGAATGAATTCAGGCCTGTGCTACACAGGAGATGAGACTAGATTATCACAGTGGTTCTTTCTGGTCTTAAAAGCTAAGACTTAAACCACTTCTTAAGGCGCTTAAATATTCCTTGAGGAGCCCACATCAGAAAATGTTCCCACAGAATTAGAGGCAGAGACTACAAAATGGCATTAAAACACTGTGTGTGACTTGCAACCCATGATAGATTCTGTAGCCTTCAGGGCAGGAAGTAACTGACCTCGCGGCAGCTAGAGTAAGCTCCCTCTGGCCAAAATATAAGTCTAAAAAAAGATCCACTTGAAAATAACTTGCTTCCATATTAAAAGTGTGTAACTTGTATTACTGCTCTGTCAGCTAAACTTGCTGCAAAGAGACATCCCATGGTCCTGCAGACCAAACTGCGTCTTAGAGTTATGACAAGGATTAAATATTTCGTAAACTACAGTTGAAGGGAAAAGCTAAATGTATAACGGATGCACCTTGGGATCCATGCATTATAAGGGTATATACAGTCAATAGAGTTAATTAAGCTAAAACCACAGTAAATCTGTCAGACCCATATTAACACTATAGTCAAAATTGTGGAAAATATAGTATTTTGTATAATAAATCCCATTCTATTACAGATTTATGCTGGCATCTGCATAGTTACCATAGTTTTACAATAATCATTGATCAATCAAAGTTTTATGACAAAACTATAATTTTACTGTTTCTTTCTTACTTAGTTTCCTAGTTTGCTTAATTCCCAGAATGCAATACAGTAAATCTTTTGATCTGAGATATTAAGTAGATAATAAGAATGCCATGTAAGATTTGCTTATATTTTAAACTGTCTTTACAAATGATTTATAATTAGGACCAACTCTAAGACAAAACATTATTAAAGTTGAAACCCTCCATAAATTACTAGCGTTTGCTTATGCCTGTAGTAATTCATTAGTGTTTTACTACAGTTTTTTCTCTGGTGAGATCCAAAGCTTTATATGTCATAAATGGAAAATATTTATGATTAAGTAAACTATTTGGAAAATAGGAACTCTCCCTAGTGACCTGGTATGACAGACCTCTTGCTCTGATGT
This sequence comes from Sternotherus odoratus, assembly GCA_032164245.1. Classification (NCBI taxonomy): domain Eukaryota; kingdom Metazoa; phylum Chordata; order Testudines; family Kinosternidae; genus Sternotherus; species Sternotherus odoratus. The sequence continues at coordinate 24,594,150 of JAVMKO010000015.1, forward strand.
CACCGTGAAATCATTTTTCAATGGAAATATATCCGCTCCGGGCTATACTTCTGCCTCATCTCAAGCCATCTCGCTCTTTCCTTTGTTCAGTTGGATGTTACAGAAACGAAGTAGCAGATAGACATGCAGTTTGGATGAAATACTTCATTTGTATTTCCTGATAATGCCCAAACTACTCCCATTAGAAAGAAACTTCGTGTATACACATGAATTTTTAATTGTGTTTTAACAATGTGATTGTAAATTGCAGTGCAGACACTACATAACTATTTGTTACAGAACACATCCTGTCTACATTAGGAATCTTCAATCATGTTAGTTAACCTGTGTCAATTAATGTGCTAAAATATGAATTAAAATTCAGGATTAGACTACCATAAATGTGTGTGACTTGTTCCAAACAGATTATAAATTTCAGTACTTTGCTAAATTTCTGATCAGCTTGTGAATAGTAAGCACACGTTTCCTGATCCAGATCAACTGTTGGATTTTGTACATACCAAACAAGCTAACAAAATTAACTGTATCTGTGACAGTCACTCTAGTATATGAAGCCACTGACCCTGCAGATTATTTTCAAAAATTGTGGTTTTTTTAGGCTTTCGTTAGCCTTATTTATCCTCTGATGTGCTATGCTGATCCAGAAATATTGGATTATTTTTCCTCGTTGGGTTTCTCAATAGATTAATTAGTGGATTTATTATGGGTGCCCCCTATTTGTGTAATATTCATAACTGGGAACGGTTTTAGTGTAAGTGAATTTTTTTATTCATAGTAATCATTTTGAAAATGTTTTAATTAAAACGACTACATACATCTTTGCTCCTTTCATGAAGAATGCCATTCAGGCTCTCAGCCAGAGATAACACACTCATACACACAAGGACAGATCCTCAGTGGGCGTTAATTGTTGTAGCTTCATCAAAGGAAATAGAGCTAAGCTGATTTATACTAGCTGAGGATTGGTTCCAAAGTATTTTATGGTTCATGGCCCATTCATGGCATTTTACTCTCCATCAGTATCCTGGCTTTCTGGGATGGAGACATACTGTAGTGTGTGATAACAAACATAACTCATGTCGAACTCATTCGCATATTTAATGTAAAAACCACACCAGACTTTTAGACAGACAGGCAGGCATATAGGAAGCCACAGTTAGTAATAAAAATTGCTTAGGTAACTGGAAACAGCAACAAATAGCATGGAGAGTACCACTGGGAAACACGACAAGAGATCCCGATTCATCGCTGAACCATGTGGGAAAACCGACTGTCCGGGAGGGTAGGAAATCAGAATAAAAGAGTTGCCACTTGTTTCTTTGCATGCTTTTCCCCCCACAACTCTCAACAAAATGTCCTTTGATCTTAAAATAAGCCACAGACATTTTCTCCATCTAGTAAAATAAAACAGAATAAAATAATAATGGATAGGAAGAAAAAAGATTGATTGCAAAAGCTGTAATAATCCACTGTTCAGCTCATCCCTCAAACTGGGCCATCTCCTTGCTCCCATATGCGATACCATCAGAAGCTGCTGATTGAATTGCGGGTTTGTTATCAGTCTCTTGCTATCCATCACCCTACAGATAATCCTTTAGCTCTGACATCAGATGGCGATAATCTTGCAGTTCTACACCTGATACTATGAACGCAAAAGCCAGCAAGGCTGTTTTACCCAAGTTACACTGAAAACAGCCAGACAATTTGGGAATTGGACAAATAGCCCTATGGAGCAGAAGACACTGCACTGGGAACTCAGTTCATAGAGGAGGATGGTCTTGGCGATGCAGAGGTACTCTCAGGAGCCCACATTCCTCTTAGGAACATCATTCGCCTCAGTCTGTCTGTCTATTTAGATGTATACACACATAAACGAATGAAAGGTCTGTTTGAAACCACTGCAGAGTTAATAATCTACAAGGCCCTGAGCTGGAAGCCACAGGCCTCTGCGTGAGAAATGCCACGCAGGTGAACTGAATGGAGTCGTCCCTTTAGATTTCAATTCCGCTTTCATTTTGTAGAGGCTGAAGATTTGGTTGCATTCTGCCAGCCCTGCCCCTCACCTGCACTTGTTTTGCTTTGTGCTTCTCTCTCACTGCAGCCAGTAATACAGACTCCCTCTCAGCCGCGGGTCTGAAAGTGCTTTCTAAAGATGGGTATCGCTCCAGGTGTTGAGGAGAGGGGGGAACCGAGGGCTTGATTGGTTATGAATAGAGTTGCATGAAACATGTTTGATGGAATGCCAGACAATGAAGCTTTGTCCCAGTTGAAACACTTGCAGGAACTCGTTGATTGGACATTTCTCTGGGAAAATTTCAAAATGATTCATTTTGACTCTCTCATTTTGTTCCAGTAATGCCAGAGCCTTCCATTTGGACAGCCTCATTTCATTTCATTTCATTTCAACTTGTCTTTTATATTATAACAGTAATTGCACTGTTAGCTATAGGGCCTTTCTCACCATCGTCAACACACACCTGTGCAGCATGATCAACAATGAAATGTTTCGGTGCTTCCAGATCAACTTGGCCTGGGATTGATGCTCTATTGGCCATTTCAAGATTTTGATTTTTAGTCCCACTTCGGGACAATTTTTTAAAAATGTTGGAATTTTCCACAAAATAGAAATTCCTTTTTCTGATGAGCTCTTGCTGTGAGTTGCCAGTGTCAGGTTTGACTAGGGTTAGCGTTACTATTCGGAAGTAGGCCAGTATTTCAGCCATTTTTGAATCCTCTTGAATTTCAGCCCTGGTCCAGGGCTTCTTGCTCCCATATTCTCAGCCAATTGCTATCCAAAGGGAAGAAGTGGCTCCAGGACTAATTCCAGCAAATGTTCTGGTCTGGATAGCAGATGCTCCAATCAGAGGCTAAGAACCACAGAGTTTGGTGCATAGATCCACCAAAGAGATTCATTAGGCATTTGAGTATCTACCAAAAACATGTAGTTGAACACAAAGTAGAGAGAGGAAATGTGTTGAGACAAATATTGTAGATACCAAATCAAGTGTGAAGCAAGAAAACAGGCTGTCTGTTTACCTGGCAACTGAACATTTCCTATTGAAGAAGTTTCTTTGAATTCATGCTCATGTTTAGTTTGATCAGTTTTGCCCACAAGAAAAAGTCTATGCTTTTGTTTTAATTTATGTTTCCTGAAACACTTCCAAGTTTACTTTTAGATCCTGTCAATATTAATGACATGTGGCATTTTAGGTACTTTATGCTCTGTGGCCTAAATTTATGATCATTGTATGTCACGATGTAAAATTCACAATGTGCCAGAAGCATTATAAATGGAGACAATTTATGGACAGGTTGGGATAAGGTTAAAAAGAATGAATACAGTCAATTTTTTCAAATCAGAGACTTTGTGTGGAGGGCATGTATACAGGGGCATATAAGCCACAATGTAGCTAGATAACTTCTAGATACATCAGATGTGGGTGCTTTAAGAAGACTTTTGATAGGGAGGTAAATAGAGATAGATGGATCAATCTAAGGAGTATGCATCAAAAAAATGGTGTGCCCTGCGCTAAACATTAAGCCTGTAATTTATTGTTAACACAATATTTTGCATTTATTTAGAATTCTAGGGACCCAGTCACCATCACCTCAAAATATTTGTTTCACAATTTGCTTTCTCTGCAGAAATAATAACCTTAACGCTGCCCTTATTGGAATGCCAGCTTGCCAGCAGAGCCTTTACCAAAGACCCACCCCTCCTGATACAACACAGACACATCCATGGCTAACTGCCCGGGGAAGAGCTGGAGAGGGGTGTGTGCTGTGGATGGGGCTGCACAAGGCAATAAGTAGGGGAGTGAAAGTCCATAGTCCCCATGACTGAATCCAGACAAGATTCTCCTTTCGAAGGCTCCATGAAGCAGAGAGCATTGGTGCTTACATATCATAAGGAAAGGGTTGGACATTGATGGGGGCCTGGGGATGACAGAGGATGAACCCAGTCCACTGCCACCACTAAGGCCCAAAGCTGTATATGTACAGTAGCATTAACTGCAATGCATTAGCTATTAGCAGATCTGAAGCAACAAGACAGTAACTCTCTCCCCTGGTACTGAATATCGATGCAGCTCTACAGCGCAGGGGAAACCATCCCCACCCAGGCCAGGCCAGAAGGAAAAGGTTCCCTGACATTCCACACAGAGAAAAGCAGGTGTCACAGGAGGCGAACTTTCCTACACTCCCTAAGGCACATCTCTAAAGAGAGGGGGCAGAGTACAAGGCATGGCGTTAGTCTGGCTCACTTCCCTTTCAAATGAGCTGGGGCACAGGAGGGAGGATAAGTTCCTTTCTGGAGTGTTCCTGCTTCTCTGTTCATGCACCTCAAGAACCCGCAGGGCAGACGCTTCACTGGGCCCTTATTTGAATTGATTTTCCTCCCGGAAGGAAACGGCTGGTTTTGGCAGGGTGGTGATCAACATACTCAACAGAAGCTGGCTCCGTTTCATTACGGCAGGAGAAAGAGGGAGTGGGGGAACCTTGCCGTACTTTGATCCCTGGATGAAACAAAATCGTTCCCAGACTGAGGGATGTTTTGCATCTTTTATAGGAACCAGTAACCACATCCTTTCATCCTTCAAACAAAACCTTCAGATCTCCCCTCGATGTCTCCTCCGCTCTGCTCCACCTCCTAGGGGCCTTTTTATTTAAAGCTAACTGGAAATCCCACTTATTTGTAAAGCCCTTTCCCCCATCCCAAAAATGATGCTGGCTTTCCTGCCATCCCGGTATCAGGCGTAGAACCAACACATGGGACAAGGATAATAATCCTTAACACTTGTACAGCAATTGTCACCTTCACAGTGCTTTAGGGTCTTTAAGTAATTAATCCTCAGACGTGGGGGCAGGGAAGTAAGTGTCATTCACCCAATGTTACCCATGCGGAAGTTAATACTGAGAGGTGCAAGACCCACGTTCCCAAAAGGAACTGTCCTTTTTGGGTGCCGAAATCTGACTCGATTTGCAGAGGAGTTAAGTACTTGAGATACCCACAGTGGGAGCTGTGTGCGGTCAGCCCCCCTGGAAATCATGGCCTGGGGGCATCAAGTGGGGGTCGTAAAAATCGGAGGCACCCAAAATTAATGGCACTTTCAAAAATGCTGGTTGAGGCTGAAGAGATTCACTGTCAGAACCAGTATTAACGCTCTGGGCTGCCCTTCCTGCTGTCAGAGACTAGGTGATTGGTGGCAGCTGGCGGATTAGCCCCTCGACTGTCCATAGGGCAGGTCTGTCTCCACTGTCCATAGGGCAGGTCTGTCTCCATAAGGGACCCATTGAAAGTAGCAATAATCATCGTCAAGGTTCTCCAGATTGAACCCGGCTAGTCTGGATTTTCCTCCCACACATCTGGACTCCTCTAAAATACCAATGCTTCGGGCTATTCCTATTCATGACAACCCTGCCTGCTCATCTGTTATTAATGGATCCTTTGATGGCAGCTCTCTGTGTAGTCAGCATTCTTCCTGGTCGTTATCCTTTGGTAGAGAAAGCCAGCCGAGGGGGGGGGGGCAATTGAAATAGAGAAGTATGCAGATAATGCCATTAAAATTTTATGTGAATTCAAAAATTCAGTGTTGACTTCATGACGCAAATAGGTATGAAAATTCTAGTGAGCAAGCTCATCGTTACAGAAATCAAATGGCTGAACAGCCACTAATGAGGCAGACAAGCAGCTTCACTCATCCTCTGAGGATTTGAAGGCAAGACGAGAAGAAGGAACACACTACATTATTCATGGCGTCTTGTTTGAGCTTCAAATCCAAGGAAGTCACAACGAGGGGGGATTTGGATCATGCCAGTGACCTGCTCAGCACAGGAGTGGGGGAGACTTTAAAAGTCCTGTCACCTAATTGACAACAGCTCATTCCAGATTCAGCTTGCGCACTGATCACGCTCCCGCCTGCTGGTGCTTCTCGTTAGTGCACACACCGGCGTGATGGTCACACGCATGTGACACCATCCCCTGGAAGGGGAGGGCGCCCCGGGAAGGGAACCCAGTGGGAGAGCCTGGTTGGTGTTACCCACTGAACTGCCTTCGGCCTGGGCCCACCACTGGACCCTGGCTGTGCTCTGGGGTTCACTCAGGCTTGGGCACAGCCAGCAGGGGAGGAGTGTGGTGCTCGTTCCTTCTCACACTGCCTGCCTCTTCCTGCCCTTTGCTCCCACCTAGACTAATTATTATTGTGTATTAATTGCATTGTGGTCCTGGCCAGCAACCCCAGCCAGGGCCCAGAAGCCCTTGTGCCGGGCCCGGTGCAAACACAGAACAAAGAGCCAAACTCGACCTCAGCGAAGTACTAACCCTCCCCGTCCCTGGGTCCAGAACGGAATGCAAAGCCCTGTCCGGCAAGCGCTGGGGTGGGGCGGGGGGTGAATTCAGACCCTGCCGCACTGCAGGGAGGAAGCAGGGTTAGATTGCTCACCCCCTGAAACATCTTCCCCCTGCGCCCAGCAGAGAAAGAGCAAAATCCTTTAAAAGAAAAGAAATGGGAAAGAGGGCGAGACAGATTGCTCTGAGCAGGAGACTTATCTGGGCAAGTGTCCCATAAAGCAGGGGCAGCACACACAGTGTAACTGGTGACCAACCACACACAACTAATAAACAGATTCCCTGAGTACTTCTGCATTTTGTAATTATTACTGGGCCATAAAAATCCCTTCTCCCTCCTGCCGACATTATCTTAGTAAACTTTATGAGTGCTCAGGAGGTTAATGCAGAGCCATAAATCTGCGATGGGTCGAAGAAGTGAGAGGAGAGGAAGTGTTCGTAAATCGGTTGGAATGGCTCCAGTTTGTTTATTTAATAAAATACAGTTTCATAAAACTGCTCACAGACTCCTGGCTGGGCCCTAGGCTGGCATTTTAGGGCAGTGGGCGGGGGGAGGCCCAGCTCGGTGGAAGCTCTCCTCTGCACACAGCTGTTTATCTGTCCTGTCTGTCTTTCAGATAGATCATGCAGGCTGGAACCATGGTCCATTCCACTCATGTGCTGTTTGTTCTCTCTGCAGCTTTTAATAGTTCTATTCAATATTTTAAATTGTGCTACAAAACCAGAACATATGTAGCGCAGCTTGTAAGCAGCTCTCAGCAGCTGCTCTCTGAGGCAGACTTTGAAGATACATCTCCCTGGGCCCTTACCACATGGATTTCTATGTGAGGGAGGCACCAGTCTTCCCTTTGTTCCTCCTTCCCTGGCTGGAAATGTTCAGTCTGCAGCACAGACAACACAGAGTGCGCAAAAATCTTAAGTTCACTCGGGCTTGGGCACAGCTAGCAGGGGAGGAGTGTGGTGCTCATTCCTTCTCACACTGCCTGCCTCTTCCTGCCCTTTGCTGCCACCTAGACTAATTATTATTGTGTATTAATTGCATTGTGGTCCTGGCCAGCAACCCCAGCCAGGGCCCATAAAGTCCATGATTTCGATCTCTTGCAAGAAAATAAACCGGTGGTCCTCTCTCTTTGCATTCTGGTTCTACTCCGGACATGATTCCCACCTATTCCCCGCAAACAGGAAAGCTGCAAACTCTTGTTAAAAACCAAAGCCAAGGTTCTCACATAATCCCTTCCCTCCAGGAGCTGGGGCTTTCTGGAAAACACCAGCTAGTGTTAGCTTTGGGACGGGAAGCTAGATGGGTGGGTGAGGTGAGAGCTCTTGAAAGGCACCCTGGGGGGTTTCTGCCTCTGGGCCTATGCAATGTGCCTCTGGGAAAACCCTGCAACTTTTGGTCTCCTGATTCGTGGTGTTGAGCTGCCTCTACCTGCTAGCTGAGCTGGAGTCTGAAGGGAGCAGAGGGAGATCTGGGGAGAGCAGTGGCTCTGGGGGCAGCAGTCACTCCATAGTTCTGGCTGCAGAGGTGTGCAGGACACACCCCTGCAAAGCAGGCCCTGCTCCCAGAGCCCAGCCCACCCCAGGTCTCTAGTGTCTGGCAGTAGGAGGCAGACACAGCATAGGTCAGCAAGAGCTGACCACTGACAAGCTAGCCCTGTGGAAGGGCTGGGGCATGCCCCTCCGCCACAGAGCTTCCCCCTGCCCCTGGGATAAATGGGGAGTCTTGCACAGAGAGGCCTCTGGAGGTTACTGCAATATGAATAATAACCCTGGACATAAGCATTTAGCTTCTAGTCTTGTCCACCCGCCCTTCCCAGAGTCTTTTCTGGGGCACTGCACTCTATTACACCTGGGCGTGGGTAGAAACCTTGCTCTGGTAGAAACCATGGGCACGTTTGGTAGAAACAACCACCGCAAGACTAGCAGAAAACGATTCGATGCTGTAACAAGATGAGGTCCTCAGTGGATAGTCTGCACAAAACCCCAGAGGTAGTGCCGAAGGCAGTGTGAGTAAGAGTCAAGGAGTGAGCTGACTGATTTCCAAAGTCAGCACACCCAGGGAAGAGTTAACTCTGTACACTTGCTTGTTCACTCGCTGTAGTCAGGATAGATTTGCTTGGATTTTACATTGAAATTTGAAATCCACAGTTACAAGGAAACATTTATTTTCTTGCCCTTCAATGATCAAACAAGTGGTGCTGAGGCACAAGGAAGCGAAATTTCCATTAGTGGAGCTGTTTTCTCTCTGCTGCAAAATATCAAATATTTTGACATTTCCATCAGAGTTTTCTTTGTATCAAAGCTTTAATAGCACAATAATCTCCAGGCTTTTAGACTTCATAGGTTTGATATTTCTCAGTCCTCCCTGCTTTATAAAGGGACATTTTTAAAATTACATGTGTTATTCCTTTTACAAAGACCAAAGAGAAAGTAATAAAACAGGAACCTTGTGAAGGAACAAGATGGAACAAGCTGACGGGCTGTTTGGGGGTTAAATTTCAGGTAAATCTTCCATTACCAAAGCAGGCTGGGTTAATTCCATAGAGTACCACATACAATGCTTGGCAATGGCTTTATGGCAGTAATCCAGTGGTTCTCAAACTGGGGTTCAGGGGTTCCACGAGTCACGTCTGGGCCACCAGCCCCACTGATCAACTCCTTTCCCTCCCTCCTAGTGCTACTTGCATGCTGCAGAAAAGCTGGGCAGGAGTGCTGGGAAGGGGGTGGGAGGGGCAGGGATGGGGTGCACTCGAGGGACGAGCGGAAAGAGGCCATAGGGAGCTGGGCAGTGAAGGGTGCAGTTAAAATGTGGCTGATTAAGGTCCTCATAGAAACCTCAGCAGAGGCGTTAGCAGCTGGAGCTCTCCCAAGCAGCAATGTGTTGGCTCTTCAAGGCTGAGCAAGACACTAAACTCATCAGTCCCGCCAAAGGGCTCTTAGAGGTTTGCGATCTGCCTGTGTAGGGAAGATAAGGACATAAGGACAACCCTACCTGCCCAGGAGAGATGCTGTTTGATTCTAATCTGAGCTACACTGGATGTTAATGGTGCCGCTGCTGGTTGAAACTGAGATTAGAATCCGGTCTGGCATGGAAATCTCATTTGATATTGTAAGAGTCAGGTGTGTACGCTCCCTCCTCCCCTCGTTAAATCTGATCTCTGGGTGGGGAGACAGAGACATAATGAACATCACATTTTTAGAACCAGCTGAGTTTAGCTAGTCATGTTTTTTTGATGGAAAAATGCCTTTTCCCACCAAAACAAACATTTCCACAAAAAATGAGGGTTTAGTAAATCCCCCCACTCCAACCCGAACCTTTTTACTGAAAACCAAAAGTTTTACTGAAGATGGTTTTCAAAAACCTAAAATTGGTTTTGAAAACAAAAAATGCTGGCAGAACACTTTAAAAAAATGAAAATGTTTTGAAATGTCCTGCAGAAAATAACTGGGTTTTTTTTGGGAGCAATTCTAGCCATATTTCATTCTTTGCTTAGTAACCCCCCTATATTGATGGTATAATCTCACCTTTGCTTTTTATTAAATAAATACCCGGGTACCTGTGTGAAGAGCTCTGAGTCTCCATGGGCAAGCAGCCTGCAGGCACCACAGCTTGTGTAGCAGTCTTAAGACGGAGTCCAAGCCAGTATTAAATGGGATTTCCCCATTGAATTTATATCATCTCTGAGCTGCTGATTATCTGGGATTTAGTTTGTCCACTTATCCCACATCCCCCCCACCCCATCCTTCTAAACCAGAACATGTTCCTGAAATAAGCTTCTGTCCAATCTGTTGGCCGAGCAGAATACAAAGACAGGAGCATGTAAGGCTGTTGTAGTGAAACTCAGCTGTGTCTGACTCCCAACCAGCCAGGTACAAGAGTCCCCATTCAAGATGTCCAGTGGCAAATTACTCTTGTAGGAATGGCTCAGAACAGCAGTTTTCGCTGAGGACCTTTGCCTGCAGGGTGTTTTTTGGAGGAATGGAGTGTTTTGAAGATTTTTTCTCTCTCTGTTTTTTTGAGTGGAGTGGGACGGGGGGGGGGGGGGGGGGGGAGATGTTATTGAGCCCTTGAAGAGACATGGCTGAGTTTGTTTGTTTCAGTGTTTGTAGGGGCTCAGAGTTCATTTTAGACATCAAGACCTTGGTTCAGGATTACAGCCTTTTCAGGACATCAGTTTAAACACGTTTAAGTTGTGTGGCAGCCAAGAGGACTTAAGCATGTGCTTGAAATTAAGCTTGTGCATAAGTAGTTTCCTGAACCAGGGCCCTAATAAATATGTATACATCCATGTGGGGCACAACACCGCCATACAGGAGCCCTCAGGGACAACTCGGTGGTGCCGGACTACAAGAGACAGAGTTCTCTCCTGCTTCCCCACCCTGCGGGCACACTGTGGAGCATGCAGTAGGCCGTGCTAATTGGTAAGGCATACGTTGTTCCCAGGCCCATTTCCATGGTCTGCGTGGGCCTGGAGGGGGAATATCAGAGAAGTCACAACTGGAGAGTTTGAAATGATTGTGACAGCTGCAAATAGCCCCGACAGAAGCATGTTCTTGTGGGCAATGCCCAGGGGTTCGGGCATCTTAGTTCTACTCAGACTGCTTCTGGGTGGCCTGGGCCAGGTCACGTCACCTTCCTGGATGTCTGGGAAATGGATGCGACAACCTCCAAGGATCAAAACTGGGCTGTGAGGCTGGACTCATCATTCCTCTCAAAGCGCTTTGGGATTCCCAGGGGGCGTTAAGTTTATAGCCCCATAACTGAGCCGGTCTCAATATCCCAGGCTAAAACACATCACAATCGAACGGTAACAAACCCTGGTGAATGAGAGAAGTGGGAACAGCTTGGTAGGGGTTGGGGGAGGGTAATTGCTAGTATTGGGAGTGGCCAGATGATGCAAAAATGATTCTAAACAAAATGCACCGAGTTTGGCTGACTGAGATTCCGGGGGGTAGGTGGGCATCATGATTTCTAGACCTCCACTGAGGTCCTCTATGTTTGCAGGGTTCACAGGCCCCCAGTGCTAGCTCACACATCCCATGCATTCCTGCCAGGCCTCTAAACTCTACTGAGGCCAGTGCTGTAGGTCACTTTGCTTCTCCTGCTGTGTGATTCTCTTTCTAGTCTCCAGGGTGCAGTGGTGTCAGCCCTATGCAGTGTGAGCTCTCCCTGCGTGTGCCGCCTGATCTCACATCAGGCAGTGAAGAGACAGTGAGCTGAAGTGGGTGCTTGAGTCAGATTGATGGGAACACTAGTGCTATGGAAAAGAAAGGCTCAGGGCAGTGGCTGGCCTGTTCTCCAGTTGTTTGTTTTGGTTCTCCAGTAAGTTCCTCACAAAACAAGGGATTTGCAACTCCAATCCAGGTTGAAAGGAAGTGGAGGCATATTCCTCTGTGCCTTCCCCGGAAGGCGAGACATCCAATGTGCTAACCTGTGTGAGCTGTGAAATGTGGGGGGAAGTTTCACCATGAGACATGCTGCTGGGGCTAGCAGTTCGGGGACAGATCCTGCTTTGGAAAGGGCCCTCTATCATGGCAGAGGGAGGCTGAATCCAAATACCTAACTGTGCTGTCTGGATCTGGTCCATTTGCAATGCATGCATGCATCAGGACCTAGGCATGGTTTCAGAGACACATAGTTACTGCACCATCATGCAGAAGACATCTGCATCTAGGGAAGAAATCACATGTAACTTCACAGGTGATAACACAGGTGGGCACATGTTGGCTCAGAGAAAATCATTTGCAGAACTGTGTGTGCTTCTTGACAAACGGGTTACTAAAGCTCAGGTTATTAACTCCGCTTCTGCCACTAACGTTAATTTCTAAAGCTGCTTCCCATTCCCACAAAATCCAGATCTGCTACACAGGGCTAGAAACAACATTTTACTGACTTACAAAGTGCCTCAAGTCAGGACTCCACTTCCCTGGTGGCATGCAAATGTCTCTTTTTAGAAGGAAATTGCTTTGAAGTTACTATTTCCCTCAATTTGACAATAATCTGCTTAATGTTTTGTGTCAAACTAATTACAGCATAATTACCCCTTTTAAAAATAACAGGTATTTTAATTGTTGCAGGGTTACACAATTCTGTTGTAGAAGTAGCTTGTTTACACTCACAGCCTTGATTTATCAAGTGCAGAGGTAACCTTCAACTACCAACTCATATGCTGTACTACAGTAAGTCGTCCCCATGTCCCTACCTGCCCCTTGGTACTTCCACTGCATGCATCCGACGAAGTGGGTATTAGCCCACGAAAGCTTATGCTTCAATACTTTAGTTAGTCTTTAAGGTGCCACAGGACTCTTTGTCACCCATGTCCCTAGTTCGTGACACTCTTCTCCTGCTTCATCTCCCCCTTTCTCTTGTCCTGTTCTCCCTCTCAGGCTGCATGATTCTGAGCCTGCAATTCTCCACTTGTATCTCACTTGCATCTCTCACGCTTAGTTCTTCACAAGCATTCAGCTTTCTCCTCCTCTGTGTTTTTCTCTCCTTCCCAGCTGTTCCTCTCCACCATCTCTGGCTAACATCTCCTTCCCAGCCCTGTATTTGCCTGTACCCATGCAGTGGGCTTTTACCTTATGTTCTTTCAGCGTGTCTGTCCTCCCCTCTGAGTTTTCCACATATTTCCCTTTCCCTCTTAATTTTGTGTCATTACAGCTGTATTTTAAGTGTTTGAAACCTCTCTTTTTCTCCCTGTTTTTTGATGTGTTCATTTTCTGGTTTTCCATTTGTTTTCTGCAGAGAGCAATCTTTCATCTTTGGAAGCAGGAATAATTAATAATGATTCATAGGAATGCTATGGTTATAATGCACTATTAGGAGATGGTTTGCAACCTGTTGCAGAGACAGTTATCAGTGATTTCACAATAATTAATAGATGATTGTCTAGCACCTGGTACCCTTGCAGAGTGGAGTAGATACAGAGATTTATACCTTTCTCTGCAATACCAGATAACATACTTTAAAACAATTTATTCAGGGGCAGTAGGAACATAGGAGTAAAGAATGTCAGCCATTACTGGATGGGGAACTCTATCCTCGGAAGCAGGGATGCTGAAAAAGATTTGGGGGTTGTGGGTAAATTAGTTGAACATGAGCTCCCAGCGTGATGCTGTGACTGAAAGAGCTATTCAATCCTGGGATGCATAAACAAGGGAATCTCAAGCAGGAGTAGAGAGGTTATTTTACCTCTATTTGTCACTGATCTGACCACTGCTGGAACCCTGTGTCCAGTTCTGATTCCCACAATTGAAGAAGGATGTTGATAAATTGCAGGGCTCAGAGAAGAGCCACAAGAATGATTAAAGGATTAGAAAACTTATTTTATAGTGATAGACTCAAAGAGTTCAGTCTATTTAGTGTAAACAGAAAGTTAAGGGGTGACTTGACTACAGTCCTTAAGTATCTAGATAGGGAACAAATATTTAAGAATGGCCTCTTCAATTGAGCAGAGGAAGGTGTAACATGACCCAATGGCTGTAAGTCGAAGCTAGACAAATTCAGACTGGAAATAAGATGTACATTTTTAACACTGAGGGCAATTAACCACTGGGACAATTTACCAAGGCTCATGGTAGATTCTTCATTACTGAATTTTTAAATGAAGATGGGATGTTTTTCTAAATGCTCTGCTCTAGGAATGATTTTGCTAAGTTCTCTGGCCCGTGCTATATGGGAGGTCAGACTAGATGATCCAACATTCCCGTCTGGCCTTGAAATCGATGGATAATCTTCTTTATCCAATTAGGCCTCAATTGTGCAATGGTCTCTCTGCAAATTCAGGGCTCTACCTCCAATGAGTCCATTGCAAGATTGGGGCTTTCTTAATGGAAAGAAGGAAATGTTCCTACCCGTAGTCTGAATTTCCCTCCTGTGCTGTTCTCTCTCACTTTCAGTGAAAGGACCTGAAGTCAATCTCTGGCACATGCCTTCTTTGTGATAAAGCTTTAGTATTTTCACTGCACGGCTCCTATATTCCCCCCCCCCCCCAACGTAATGAGTGACAATTAACATAAATAATGTGATTGTTCCATTTAAGATAATTTAACCTGTCTTTAGTTTTGTCACATAGAGATCTGTAAAAATGAAAGTGTTGCCACTGTTTTGTTTTCATGCTGGAAAAACCTTAAGCTTTCTCCCTCTTAGCTCAGTTATTGATAAGCAAGTTGGGGGGAGCAGTTTGGGAACATTTTTCTCAAATAATTTCTTGCCAATTTTGCAAACGTTTTTATTACTTTTTTGTCCTGTGTCCGGCAGTATCAATAATGTGATCACTTCACCAGGGGGTTATGGCTTCCAGTGAATATTCATGAATAGCTTTTGCAAAAATTGCCCAGTTCTTGTGATGAGTGAACTTCAGAAAGTTTGCAGTAATTCAGCTGGGAGACTCCCAAAAGTTTATTTTTTTCCCTAAAGACACCCAAGCTTGCTAACAACAACAAGAGGACCCAACCTGAACACTCTATGAGCCTCTGATAAATCCTTATAAACACAGTCAGTAAAACCAACCAACAAAAATACCAGGACACAATACAATAATAGTAAATAACTAGGCAGCACAAGTTTAAACCAAACTCCCCATTTGTCTCTGAGCATCACCCCCAATAATGTTTGCTTCTTCCGCATCCTCCTGAGAAGATGTGCCCTGAAGTTCAGCTGATCTGCAGTGTTTTGGAGTGCATGGCAAGAAGAGGGCTCCTGACAGAGAACACTTTACCATCAATCCCCTCTCCTTTATCCCACATGGGGTTCCCTTCAAATTCCTGTGCTGATCTCCGCTGTGTCTCAAGGAGAGAGGCATTTCAGGGAGGAATCTGCCTTCCTGAGGTCTCTTGCTTCTCCTCTCCGTGTTCCATCTCTCTCCTTTTCTTTCCTTCATGCAGGAACAGCTGTGCACTGGAGTATCACAGCTCTGTGCCTTTGGCCTTGAGCCCAGTGATGCTAAGGAAAGTCACTTAATGACTGACTGGCTTTGCCTCCCGGCTGCAAGTTAACACTGAGATCTTACTCAGCAGAAAGTCAGTGTGGGTAATGGGGATCCCTTCCCTGTGACACACTTTAGTCTCTTAGTCCCATGTGCTTTTATCACGGATCTGGCACTATACATGGGGCATGAACTTCTTTTCTGATCTGGATGCAACTCCAAACTGCAAGTTTATGCATCCTAAAGAAATGCTACTTATCCCGTTCACATTCCATGTGTCACCTTTGCTGCAGAAAGTACAAACCAAATGTGTTTGCCGGTCTCTAAAATCAACATTAACCAAGATGATCAGGGGAGCTCTAGCCTTGAGCCAGACCAACAAGGGAGAAGAGCTGATGAGAGCAGGGTAAGACAATCAGAGAATACTAGAGAGAACCTGTTGAAATAAAACATTTCAATTCACCCAAACCTCAATTTTTTTCAGAGTTTTTGTTCGTGAAAAAAATTTTTTTTGTCCTAATTTGCAATGGACTAGAAAACCATTCTCTATTAAACATGATTTTAATCAGACCGAGTTTGTTCTGTCTGAATTGTACTTTTCAGAGTTTGTCAAGAGTGCTCAGAGCTAGGGATGGGTGTTCTTTGAGGTAGTTAATACAGAACTCCATAAATAAATACATTAATCAGTGATATCTCTGGAGAGCTAAGAGTTTCCATTTCCCTTGCTTTTACATATTCAGAAATTTGGAGGAATCTGAAGAACAACTGACAGTGAGAGTACTGGCAGTTGTCTGTGGCAAAGGCTATTTTGAGGAAGCAGGAGTCAGCAGACCCACTGAATAAGAGGATTTGTAAGATGGAATAAAGTAAAGCTGTTTGATAAATAGGAGGAAAAAACAAGGCTGACCAGATGTCCTGATTTTATAGGAACAGTGCCAATATTTGGGGCTTAGGTAGGCACCTATTGCCCCCTGCTTCTCCCATCCTGATTTTTCATATTTGCTATCTGGGCACCCTAGAAAAAACTCACAAATATTTTTGAAAATGAAAAAGCAACTGATTTCAAAAATATTCATGAAATGGGTTGGTTTTTTTTAGCAAAACCATTTGGTTTCAAGGAAGATTTTTGCCTCCTTTCCCCATCTGTAAATGGGGCTAATAAAACTTATTCACATTAAGAAGCTCCCACAATGATGAATGTCCTAGAAATGACACAGATGACAAACAAAGATCGATTGAGAGATGGCTCCAGGTTTAATGAGGTAACGTATGCAGAGCACTGCGTAAATGGAAATTGCTAAATTGCTACACACACACACACACACACACGTATTAAATACTGTAATTAGGGTAGGTGAAGGGGATCCCAAAGTCAGCAGGCTCCCACTCAATCTATGATTGTATGGCAAAATTTTGTGCTGTTAGCTCAATATAAATATCAGTGGGGTGCCCAGCTGGTGGAACTCCAGAGTGCCTTTTCTGCACACAATGCAAACAAGAAAAATCCAGTGGTGAGACCAGCCCTGCTTTTCTGTTGTTAAATGGACTTATACAGAACTGTTTTCCTCTTCACGTCTCCCCCACGTAACGTGATTTGATGCTTTTTTTTTTTTTGCTATGCCTCAGGGTTTTAAAACTAGTCTTCCTAATAGGGCTAGACATAATTCAGAGCCTTAATGATAGATTAAATACCAAATACCTTAACATTTGAGAAATGACATTTATTACACAGAGTTGTAAATAGAGAAAAAAATTACAATAGAGCACAGTGTAGATCTTACATAAACGGCACCAGTTCTGTGTAATGACTATGATAATGTCAGTGCTAACAAGCAGATAATTGGCATCATTGAGATAATTTTTGGCACCTTATGCAGAGGGGAAACTGCTCTGCATAATTATTTTACCTAGGAATATTCTTTATTTAACAGATCTATTTGCATAACGGTTGGAACTTTCTGTAAGCTATAAGAAGTGTTTAAAATGTTGATTTGTTTTATCCACTAAATAATTGCTTATTCATGAGAACTGGCACTTCAATACTTTAGTAATCGAGCTAAAGCAACAATCACATATTGGATCTACAGGTCCAAACAGAGGCAACATTTGTGGACCACTGACAACGGCCTAATAGACTTTTCTTCCTGTATAAGGCTGCCATTTAGTGAAGCAAAACCTTATTTTTTTTACTTTTTCAAAATTGATACATTCACTGTTGAACTGTATGTAGACTGGACTTGCCGGGCTGCTCAGTGTCCTAGGTACATACAGGTAGAATACGCCTGTTTGGCTGCTCAATACCCCAGTACAAACCAGTAGAACACACCTGCCGGGCTGCTCAGTGTCCCAGGTACAGTGGTGACCTGAATTTGATGGGTTAGTTCTTATGGCTGCCACTGATTGCATCTGACCAGATGATTTATAGGTTCTTGTCCAATTCAGACGACAGGGTCCAAGAATTCAGAGTTCTATATCGGGAGAGGACTCTCAGGGTGCTTGACAAAAACACTGAGGACAACACCAAATTGATAAAAGTTTTATTGAGATTAACAAAAGATTAATAAATGCTATGAAACTTATCACTGCAAAACAGCAAACAATTCCAAAACTCCTGGTGGTAACACTCCTATTCTGAGTACCTTAACTCAACATACTCACACCCTTCCTTGAGGACCTGGTAATCGGAGGTGAAGGACCAGCCTTACTCCTGGCATGCCCGAAAACACGATGGATCTGGCTTCCCCAATAGTTAGGAATGTTGAGTAGTTCTCCTGTACTACACAAGCTGAGCTGAGAGCAGATAGTCTATAGAATACAGGAGAACAAAGAAAAGAAAGAGCTACAAGCTAAAACAGCTCAAGATTTCTTCCTTATGAGGTATTTTATAGGGTCCTGACATTATGTAATTCAGGCCCAATCTACTGTACCCGAATCTTATTTCCGTACCCTAAGACATTTATGGGTATCCTTATCCTATAGGTTAGTGGATTATGACACTTACTCGTTATATATTAATAAGGATTATCTCTCTCCAAAAACTGCCAGCCTAGGCTCTCTTCACGACTTCCAGGTTTGTGGTATTCCCCACGGTTACCAACCAGTTCCAGACCCGGATAAACCGGTTCAGTGATGTGTCTAGTTCCTCCCTTCAGCTCCCCAAAGTTCAGGGACCGGTCCTATCTGTGCCAAAGGTTACCAACTTTTATGCTGACTTACTCTTAACTGATCAGACTTTTAGCTATTTAGCGGATCTTACTGGATACAGGCCTGTTGTGCTCAGAGTGGCCGTAATGGCTTTAGTTGTAGTTTCTCCTGGGACTGGATTTGGCACTTATGAATGACAAGGATCTGATTTTACCAACACACTTTTGTGACTCCAGCCCACTAGCCTGGTGCCTATGGGTGGCTCTTTAACTCCCATTAACCAGTCTCCTAATGCAGCATGAAGCCACCTGTGAAGTATGCCCAAGTATTAAGAGGGCTGCTAGTTCCTTTAGTTGCAAATCTAGATTGTATTCCTAATACATCCCAGAATGATGTTTGCTTTTTCTTTTGCAACAATACAATACTATTCACTCAGATATAGTTTGTGATCTACTGGGACCCCCAGATCCCTTTCTGCAGTACAAGTGAACAGTATTACACTGTTGTTAAAAAAAACCCAAACATCATTCTGGGGTGTATTAGCAGGAGTGTTGTAAGCAGGACACGAGAAGTAATTCTTCCTCTCTACTCCGTGCTGATTAGGCCTCACCTGAAGTACTGTGTCCAGATCTGGGTGCCACATTTCAGGAAAGATTTGGACAAATTGGAGAGTGTCCAGAGAAGGGCAACAAAAATGATTAAAGGTCTAGAGAACATGAGCTGTGAGGGAAGACTGAAAAAACTAGGTTTGTTTAATCTGGGGAAGAGAAGACTGAGAGGGGACACGATAACAGTTTTCAGGTACATAAAAGATTGTAACCAGGAGGAGGGAGAAAAATTGTTCTCCTTATTCTCTGAGAATAGGACAAGAAGCAATGGGCTTAGATTGCAGCAAGGGAGGTTGCACATTAGGAAAAACTTCCTGACTGTCAGAGTGGTTCAATATTGGAATAAATTACCTAGAGGGTTGTAGACTCTCCATCATTGGAGATTTTTAAGAGCAGGTTCAACAAACACCTGTCAGGGATGGTCTAGGTAATACTTAGTCCTGCCTTGAGTGAAGGGGACTGGCCTAGATGACCTCTCGAGGTCCCTTCCAGTCCTAGAGTCTAGGATTCTATATTAAAGCCAGCATTAGCATTCTCTCTGAACTGCAGGGCCTCTCAACTGGGACACAAAGCAAGCTGTTCTCTAGTCTATCTGCATGACAAAAGGACATAAAATTGATAAGTTACACTTTACAAACTCAAGGGCATAGTCTCTTATTTAACTTGAGTGTTCAAAATGAAGCCTGCATGTATGTGGTATGTGTTAGAAATGCCATGGATAAACATAAGACACTCAGAGGAGAACACTAATGGGGCAATGACGGGCACTAATAAGGAGTGTCCTAATGATCAGTCCAAGAATATCCATGGGATGTCTGCTTGAGGAATTAACAAGCCACCTATTTATACCATTAAAAGGTAAATTAAATCACTGGTGTCACTCCTGTGCATTCTCTGCACCCAGGCATTTTACAATTACTGTATATTATTCAGCACCACATCAGGCCAACTGTATATGGTGGATGATATTTCCCTAATGAAACCTTATCAGCTCTTTCCCATAAGAACCCGCAGTTCAGTGGTGCCACTGGCCAAATGGAAATAGCCAGGCGAAGCAGTGAAAAGCTTACTGCTAAAGAGAAAGAATTGCTGCTCCACCATGCTCTTCGGGGGTCAGAGGAGGGCTTGTCAATTCCTAGTTCTGTAGTGGAGAGGTGTATTTTCCTTAGAAGGGAACAATCATCATCCCAGGCAGAAGCTGAGTACAGACATCACAGGAGAGAGAGGTGACCACATTGAATTGACCCTGTCCTTATGGATACTAACGATCAACTTGACCATAACCATTATTATGGTCACATTATTTTGGCTACATTCTGCTGAAGAGTCCTCGGGGACAAGGGAGGAAGGCAGGAAAAATAAGGTGATTTCAAAGGAAGCTGATCAGCAGCTCTGAAAATCAGGAAATGTGGATTGATCAGCTCAGCTTCAAAACTGTCAGCCTCAATAAATGGAGAAGAATCCTGCACGGCCAGGAAGATGGATTACTTTGTGCTTCCCCAGCTCTAGCCTGCGTGGTTCTGTGGGTGCAGTTCTTGCCCCAGGAATTCACCCTATGGGTTTATTTTGCAATGTAGAAAGTGCTAGTGGGCAAACACGGATAAACTTGCTTACACAATTAATGCTCTTGAACGAATGGCTTGTTTACAACCTAGCTGCCTTGGTTGCCCCATTTGCACAGATCCTCATCCCAGTGCTGTCTCTGTGTGGGTGAGTGAGAGAGAGAAAGAGAGAATATTATTCCCTCAGGCACTTGTGAGCTTGCAGAGAGTAGTTAGTTATGATCCATGTTACCTCAGTTCTGAGATTTGCAGTGAAAGGTAAACCTCTCTTTAGTTTCTCAAGGTCCAATGCGTTTAAATTATGCACTTCATTGCATTGCAATTAAGCAGGGATATGCAATAAAAAGGATAATTAGTGTGATTCATACATACAAATGCACACTATTTATAATTGGGTCAATATATAGAGAACAAGTAAATATTATTAACATATTTAACTATGGAGACAAGTGATTTTTTCATTGCCCAAGATCAGTCCTGACATGTCAGCTCATTGGGCTTTGCTCAGCATCTATGCAATGTCTCTTCAATTGCTTTCCAAGACAGTTGAAAACATTTAAGATGCTAGAAGCAAACCGTGGACTCTTAACACAAAGACATGCCTGGACCAGCTACAGGTACATACTGGCGCTTTCCCTGTAAATCTCTGAGACTGCAACCACAAGGGATTTTTTCTTTTGCAGCCTCTGACTCAGTGAAGCGCGTCCGCATCCCTGACAGACTGTGCAATATCCATCACACCCAGATTTATCCCCATACAATTCCAAAGCATCGTCGGAGTCCGGGCTCAAATGGAATGTTCTTTACCAAAATCACAGAATGTTCATCAACATAAACATGATCAATGGGCTTCTGAGCAGTTCTGAAGCATAAACCCCGCACTGGAAAAGTTCAACTTCCCCACAGGTTACTAGCTGACACTTAGTTGCCTTCTCCATCACTGTTTCTGAGTGGGCTGGTAAACAGTTTCTGTAACTAGGAAAGCACCAGATAGTCCCCTCACAAACACTAGACATCCAGCAAAGCATCCTTGAGCCTTGGAAAGAAGAAAACACCAAAGGAGATTCTTGCACTGTCTTGGTTCCAGGGTGCCACTGAAAGCTGAGGGTCATGCCTCTTGCATCCCTGTGCAATCTCCGCCTATGTCTCTACTTTGATTTAAGGAGATGAATCAGAACTCTCCCCCCCCCCATACTGTGGAATCATTCTAACTGTGGAGCTTTGTCAGAAATAGATCTGACTGTAAATACCACCTGTCCAAAGCTCCATCATATCCCCAAGGCCCCCATTCAACGAGGTACTTACACACCCTGGGTTTGCAGTGTGTGAGCACCCTGCTGACATCCGAAGTAATTATCTGCTTAAATATCTTGTGGAATCAGAGCCTTAGGGATGATTTGCTAGCAGTCCTTTCCAACTCTGTCCATATCAGGGGGCAAAGCCCCTTTGCATTGAGCAGCGAGGGATTTCTGATGTGATTGGTTCCTGACATTTGTAAATGGAAACCCTATTTCACAGTCTGGCACCCAACACCAGGCCTCCTAGTGATGGTGAGGGGAACTACTCCTTGCCCAATAAGTCCAGTATGTAGGGCGGATTGTTATGGATTCACAACACAGACCCTTTCAGCTCTTAGCAGATCATGGGTCACTATCTGGCTAGAAGGCAGAGTCTGTTTTGTAATTGCTGACATAATACATATTATTACTTAATTTAACTTCTCTTAGGTTTTCTGTGACCCACTGAAGCAAATCATGTGTGGAAAGCACACTACAGTTAACAGCAAACTCAAGGCACAAGTGCAGGATTTGCCCAAATTCACAATGTTGGCAACTGTAGAGTCCAGTGTGCAAGAAGACATTGATTTTGAACGGAGCCCTTCAAGCACCACCTGAAACAGGTTCCACACTGTTACATGTAGCCAAGTTAGAGCCCTGCGGCCAATCACCTAACTCAAAGGCAGCTCTGGCCTTTGCTCTGCGTGGCTTTCTACAGGTGTACACACACAATGGGTGGGCTTGGACAATGGTTAGCAGAGATTCTTTGGTTGTTAAACTGGGATGAACAGTAGATGTGGCCATTGGTAAAGGGGAGGGACACTTCCAGCCGGGCTGAATGTCGCCACATATGCAGACATGAAACCACTGCTGTTTGGACCCCTCCAGTGTGGGAAGAGTACCCCAGGGCTAAGACATCAACTGGGGCTGTCGCTCACAAGAGCTAACTGCAAGAGGGAAAGAGGATGGTTGATCTTGTGGTTAAGGCACCACTGGAGACCTGGTTTCTATCCCTGATCTGGCCATAGACTCCCTGCATGATATTGGCCAAGCCATTTAATCTCTCTGCACCCCTCTTCCACACCTCTGACTTGGTGACAATACTCCCTTCCCCACCCTGTGTCTGTGGTGTGTGTTGGGTGGGGACTGTCCTTACACTGCCTTGCACACTGTAGTTCTCATCTCTGTTGGGTGCTAACATAACAATCAGAAGTAGAAAGCTGTTTGTGTAGAACCTTGAAGGCAAGGACAAGAAACTGGCAAGTGATGAGGAAGAAGGAGTTCTTGCCCTCCTGCGCTTAGCCTTCACATTCAGGGGCACCAAATTCGCTTGCTGAGTTGGAACATTGTGACATTTAGGAACAGAAAGATTTGCTTCTTTTTGCTATAAACACCTGTGAGGCTTGAAAGCTGGAAAAGATGCAGACCCATTTCAAACAGGGATGGAGAAAAGAACTTGATGAAAGAAGGCCTAGTGGTGTGATATTCATGACTTGCAACACAATGGATGGGTTTCCATGGGAAACAACCAAAGCTGCAAGAAAGAATTGAGAGCAGGGAAATATGGCCTCCCTGTCAGTTCCTGGAGCGGTACATAACGGAACATGACAGGAACAAAGACAGGCTTACGGCATGAGGAGCATCTGTATTTCAAAGAAGGAATTTGTTCAACATAACAGAGTACACTGAAAACTTCAAACAATCAGAGCTCATGATAAACAAATGTCACCGATAGCAGCCGTTAAAATAGTGCAAGAACCAACAAGCTTTCCGGGAGGAATAGCTGATGTGGAGTGGAGTAGAAGTCTTTTGGAGGAGAAATAAAACCCAGGCCCTAATTATTTAAGACCATTAAATAAGCTGGGTAAATCGTAAGTAATCAATAATACATGGGAAACGTCACCTCTTTGGCCATTTGTGAATGGCCAAAGCGTGTCTCAGATTTGTTTGTGAGGTGAAGATATTTGGCAAATAATTTTGATGACTGATTCATGAGCTGCAGCTGGTTTCCAGTCTTCAATGTTCAAAATTCACCAAGTGGAAGCTGTTTGGACTGGTGAGCTGGTGGGATCCGGTTCGCCCGGCTGTGGGAGCCGGTGTCCTGGAGTGAATCCTTGTGATTATTCATTTGTCGTTCACTTTTTGTGAATGTTTGCTTAAAATTCACGGTTTCTGTCAAGCCTGCTCCCTAGGGTACCCACGAAACGTGAATACCATTGGGGCCAAAGCAAATCCACAGAACAGTGCTCATAAATGCTGATGGATATTGTTTGCACCATTTATGGAGCTTATTGTTAATATAATGGACTCATCAACTAGTAAGAGAATCCCCAGGAAATGAGTTCAGGCAGCCTTGCCAGAGACTCTTGACAACGGGTCTCTGCAAACGAAGTCTGTTCCAGCCCTGGCAATCTAGCCAGGGTTGGCGCTCAGAGCAGAGGGCTGGGCTAACAATGCAAGAGGCCATGATTCAGTGATTCGACAAGAAACAAAGATTTCAGTTGATTTAAGTGGTGCTGTTTTTGGCATGGGAGACTGTTCTCCGCAGGTAGGGGTCAGGACCAGGTAGCTTTGTGTTCAGTTGGCACGAACATCCCACTGTTTCCACAACTGACTGTGTCACCATTTCCATGGCTAGGGACTCGCTGAACTATGGTACAATAGGAAGGATATTAATCAAATTCTCCTTGAGAATTGAGACATGTCAAAGCCTCTAAGATATAGTGTCTCAGCTGCGGCTCATTCATCCTTCTAACAGCTATAATGTCCTTAGCATCTTTTGCATGAGGATCTCCAAGCAGCTTAGACTGCATGCTACTAAAGCAGTAGCACTGCATCAGGAATGCTGAGTGTGCATTCATTCCAGGGTAAAGGAACTGCAGCAGCAAGAAAGAGTGATGCGTCCAGAGTTACATTCCACAAGGGATAGAGGATGGTAAGCTAATATCGGCAGGCAGTATGACCAGAAGACCATCATCCCTCAGAATTATTTTGACTTCTGCAATTCAGTGCTTGACGTTGTAACCTTAAGGTTGCATTGATGTTAGCTGGGATATGCACTTTCTGGGTATGGTTAGACTGAAGATTATAGTGCGTTTATTTGTAGCACTTCCCAATGTAGCGCAATAGGTATCCCGCTCGAGATTGTATAGATTGAAACCTTGTAGCGCAAAAATAATGGATACATTTGTCGCGTTTCTGGCAGCAGTAGCAGTTGCGGGATAGGGCAGGTACCCCAGCATTCAGCTGGGTGCAATGTGCTTTGCAAAGTGGGGGGGTGAGAGGGAACTGGGACATTGTTCACAGGGAGACGAGATCTGGCTGTCAGTTAGTTTTCGTTAGCGAAAACTGACAGGCTGTCTATTTCAGACACACAGCTCCGTCCGCAAGCATTTTCACTGATTATTTGCTGTGTGAGTTGTTAGAGAGAAACTGCAAAGCTACTTCCGCCTTTAAAAAACAACACCTCACGTCATTTGCCTTACATGGCAAGTTGATTGTCTTTAATGGCTTGCTGATGGCCTTCAATGGCTTGCTGATGGCTTTACATGGCTTGGAGGCATGCAAGAGATCCCATGGGTGTCCACATTCCCACCCTTGCGCTATAACGTTAGCGCAAAAAGGCTTATCCCTCTGGGAAAGGAGGTTTAACACTTGCGCTTTAAACAGTGAGTCATTTCACAAAATCTCCCTTTGAAGTGTGTTCGCTACGAAAATTATTGCGCTACTGGAGGGTTTTTGCGCCGCAAAGCGCCAGTCTAACCATACCCTCTGTGTTTGAACGTCTATATCTTTTACATTTTATTTTAAAAAGAAAATCAAACAAAAAAGTATCACCTGGCTCACCACAGCTCATGGATTCCCCAAAGGAATTCTTTGGACTCACAAGTGTGTACATCAGTGCACACTAAATTAGTTATGCACTTAACTACCTTCACTCTTGCCTGTGCATATACGTTTAAGTGTGCAGAATTAAGGACAGGTTTTGCTCTAGATGCTCAATATGCAATATCCAGTTAGCCACATCTTTGTTAAATCAAATTCAGTTTCTTTCCAAACAAGACACTCATGTAAGATCTTCAATGAAGACTGAGTTGGGATGCATCTGTTTTGGAGGGTTACAGGAGATAGTTAACTGTACAATGTTTTTTGTCTGCTGGTGAGGTTAGTCTAACCTTTATTCTGTTGTATCTCTTAGGAGGAATAGCCTGTCCCAAGGAGATGGACTATGCCTCAGGTCGCTGTACATTTGTTCTTTCAAGGCAGTCAGGCTGGCCATTAACATTCTGCAGATTGCTGCACTCTGTGGTTTTTATACATCTGATGCACAAACTGAGATTTCTCAGCTACCACCTGGAGCTTCCAATGCAGCAAGGCCTTCCTATTTCCTTCCCCCACTTGCTGGCACGCAGACCCCTTAGAGCATGCCAGCAATAAAAGCTCCAACATTTCCAGTAGGTACCATCCATCTACAAATCTAAAATGCCTGACTTAAATCATAGTTCTCACCTAGCTAGAGACAGGGTCCAACCTTCTCAGGGACTAGGAGGTGATAGCTGGAAGTTGTCCTGCTCTTAGTCATTCAAGGATCATAATTACTGCATCCAGTTCTAGCCACAAGTTCTGTACCACTTTTTTTTTACGGCTCCACCAGGCCATCTATCTCGGATACAGAGACCACACTCACTTCTGTTTGATATTTCTTCTTTTCTATTCCCAAGTCAGCTCTAGTTTGGTGGGTAGATTTATTACTGCTCCTCTGTACTCCTTGGCTTCATGCCATGGGAAGGAAAATACTAGTTTGTACAATGTTAGAAATAAAAGGCAACTTAGTCCCTCAGCTACACTCGTCCTCTATTGGGAGAGGGTTGTACATTGTGTGTGTGTGTGTGTGTGTGTGTGTGTGTGTGTGTGTATGTGTGTGTGGTGCAGGAATTTAAGATCTTTTCATTTCAAGGTCACCCTTTTTAAAGCAATTGGCCAAAGCCTGGAAGTTTGGAAACGTAGCTCCAGTACTTCTCTACTGCAGGACAGGTCATTTACTAAGGTGCCCGTATCACACAAAAGGAGGCTGCTAAGAGATGGGATGAGTATGACGAGTCAGGAATCTATATGAGAAAATGAAGCTAACTACTGTGCCTGAGGTTTCATCTCCCGATTCCCAGTTCAAGTCTGGCCCATGCTGGAGCTACTGGGAGTGTTACCAGCCCAGGGCTGTTTGTGAAACGTGTCGGTGAGTCTCAGTTCAGTTCCTAGGTGACATCACTGATGTCAGGATCACAGCTGGCACCCACCGGCCCCGGATGTAGCGTAGGACAAATAATGGCTTTTTCGGTTCACTGGCAATTTCCAACAAGCGGGAAAATAATGTTTCAAGTTGACCCAAAAATGAAATTCTTCAAAATTTTCAGTGAATCAAAAAGTTGAAAAAAATATTGTTTCAGGTCAAATGATTTTGAGCATTTTAAACCATTTTTTTAAACAAAACCAAAGGAAATTTCTAAATGAAAATGCATTTCAAATTGAAAATTTTCCCCCTTTTTGTTTCTAAAAAAATATCAGAACAAAACATTTTGATTGTTTACTGAATTTCCTTTTTAGATTTTTTTTTTGACCTTCATTGAAATCAACATTTTCTTGAAAAATATTTGGGTCACCCTGAATCTGAATTTTTTTCCAAAAAAATGCTCCTCGGTCAACTTCCCCCAGCTGTTCTCACTCCTCTTACTTTAGGAGCAGGGAAGCCACCCCACTACCCCAGTAGAGACTCAGGATGGAAGCATGGCTCTAGACTCCCAGCTCCTCTTTCGCCCTCGGAAGCCAACTATCCCCCTGTGAGCTGCAGCGACATGTGGGGATGTGCATGGAACAGCCTGTGCTGTACTTCTGTCGGCCGTGCAAATGGCACACGGCAGAGACTCCTTCCATTTCCTCCCACGAGCAAATTGTGTGCCACCTTCCCGCTCCCTGCATTTGAGGGACTTCCTGCAGCAGCACCCCCCCAATCCTCTTCTTCATTCCAGGGACACCTTATACCCCCAGTTCTCTCCTTTCCTCCATGCCAGGGTCCCCTATTCACCCCTCATGCCAGTGACTCTGTGTTGCCCCGTTCCCCTGTAGTTTTAAAGGCTACATTGGATGGTATATCTACAAACACACGTATCTCCCTTAGCTGTAGCTTTACACTTTTCTGGCCCATTCTAATTTTTCTTTTGCTTTAAATATTTAATCGAAAAGTCCTGTCAGTTTCTCCTCCCAGAGATATAGTAGCTCTGGGCTTCAAGTATAAATCTGTGTTTCCAAGAATGAGTAGAGTCTAAAATGCACACTGTGTTCAGGACCTAGCGTTCTGCCCAGATGTTTAGTGTGTCCCTCTGGAGGAAACCACTCTGCCCTGGCTGGTTAGGAAATGCACAGCCCGTACTGAAACCCTCTTGACAGGTTATTTTGAGGAGAATAATGGGGGCCCGTTGTTTCACCATGGATGGTTTTCTTTGGCTGATGAAGCCCTTCTTGATTCAAGATATTGAGGACATTATTGATCTAAACAGGTTGTCAGTGAAGGAAAAGTTGTAATTGCCACTGTAGTTTCACTATAACATACTAGCCTTGAAGAGAAATTAAAGTTTGTAGCTAATGGGGTTGTATGATCCTTCAACCTTTGATATATTGAATCTAGAGAGGCCTGTAGAATACTGATTCGATGCACAAAGGATCATTTTTTAGCAGATGTTGTATGTCCAGTTTCTTTGGATCTAATTCTTTTTTGAGCCCAATATGCAGTATCTGTGGTGGGGAATATCCCTATGGGAAAGGAATTGTGCACAATGCCCACAGATAATATCTATTTAGCCAAGCCCATATTTCTCAGCCTTTCCAGGTTTGCGACCTGTTATTTGAAGTTCAACATTTTTAAGTTACTGTACAAGGAAGAGTCCAACGTGTGTGAACGATAACAAGGCTACACCTATATCATGGGTTTGTAGGCGTATTTCAAGAGATTGGCAGAGAACACTTGCCCGTGAAGTGTAAGGGCATGCGGGGAGAGGGGTGGGGGTGAGATTTTCTTTGCTTCAGACTACAATACAATTTTCAATGCCTTACAATCCCCCTCTGCCTATTGCCTTTTGGGACCCCCTTGATTGAGAAATACTGATGAGAACGGCGTTCAGAGACCAAAGAGAAATAAAATACAAGAATCAGAAAGAAAAGGCGTGTCAAAGCCCCCTACCTCGAGGAAGGGGAGCGGTGATGTGCTATGAGCATTGCTCCAGTGCCTGGGTACCAGAAAGGACCCGTTGGCTCTTCAGGCCAGGAGCCCGCTGACTGAACTCTCAGGGTGTTCTCCTTTCACGTGGGGCATGAGCAAGCAAACAATGGTTGAGCAGATGGATTGCTTTCAAAATGGCGGCTCCCTGAGGCTGCTGAGAGGTTTGGAATATTCCAGCATCGCCGGCTGAGTGAGGAGAGAGCAGAGAAGGTGCATGGCGAATGCAGCCTGTCACGCAGCTCATCAATCTATCACAGGGATACCACGGCCACCACCTCCGAGAGACAGACCAGATCCTCAGCGGGTGTGAACTGGCTTAGCGCCAAGCACCAGGTGCATGGGAAGTAGTTTATACTTAGAGCACTCTGCTTTCACACTGTATCTGGCACTGCCAGATTCACTCAGAGAGAATCTGAATTTAACACAAGCAGCAGCAGTTTGAAGCTAGTGAATTCAGCTTCAATGTGAGTTCTGGTCGCTGCTCACACTACAATGTGTCATGTTGCTGCTTGGACAGGATTACCTTAAAGACGCAATTAGCAATCTTTTTAAGCACGATTGCCAGCTCCCTCATTAATCCCTTGCAGTTATAAAATAGAAATCTGCAAAACAATTGGTCCCAAATGACCACTAAACAAAAATGTTAATAACACTCAGCCTTTTTCGTTTTTAGAAACCGAGTTAGGTGACGCGCTCTGGCCATTACTGAGCCTGTCTCCTGGGGAAGGGGAGCTTTGTGTATTCCCTGAAAACTCTTCACTCCCTCGATGCCTTGCTCCCTGCATCCCACAATGCTTTTGCTTTCCAAGTAACCTCCCATTCCAGCAGGCAGCCGGGGCGATACATCTTACGATGCTTTCACAAAGACGCTCTAATTCTGTGTTATGAAGATGCTCTCTCTAATTACTTCAGCTAATTAGCTCTTCAAGCCACCTCAGATTAAACAGAAGGGAGAAGAAGCCCATGAGGACGTTTCACTGTCTTTGCCCACCTCCGTCCAGCCCTTTAATGACCACACGCTAGGTGACCCTTGCATTGTGGGCGAGGGTAGAGGGGCTCATCTTGCTACCCTCTAGGTCAGTTCAAACACCGGTGCTCCTAAATCCCTGCTGAGGACAGCAGACAATTTAGACCTGAGTGCAGCAACTAATTAAATCAATATGAGATAATGAACAGCAATTAGAGGTCCAGCTAGGCACATCTTCTCTTGTAAATACTGTTTCTCTCCCAATGGGAAGCTCTTTTTAAATAATCTGTTTGTGTTTCATTTCCAGGAGCCATAATTCCCCAAAGAAGCAATTTGGGAAAGTGATTTGTTTGTCTGTATAATTGCCAAAGCATTTAGTTAGACTTGTTTGTTTTTCTTAGCTCCTGCTACTCCCAGAAAGAAACAATGCACTTTTTTCATTAGTAGCTAAGTTCCTGTCAGACTCCTTGGTGTTTTGCATGTCACAACAGGCCTGAGTGAAGGCCCACTGAAGTCAAGGGGAGTCTTTCCAATGGCTTTTGGCTCAGGCTTATTGTTTGGAGGTTGGCATCTTCAGAAGAGACAGCCCCTTCCGCATCAGTAGGGTCCTGGCCAGTAACAAAGACAAAAGAAATGTACTTGCTCCAAGGGGCAGTGATGAGTCTTATGGAAAAGAGGAACTGACCAACGTGGTCAGATCAGGTGTTCCATCTAGTCCAGGGTTAGCTCTCTGACAAGGCCTACCAACAAATGTTTTCAGGGAAGTTGTCAGGCTATGGGAATTTTCCTCCTAACCGTCAGTGGTTGGCTCATGCCCTGAAATCTGAAGACTTCTCATGTATTTTTGTCCTATATAATGTGCTGTGGATGTTTTCATGATTCTTAAAAATGCCCAATCCTCTCCTGAATTCTGCTGTGCTCTTGCTTTCGGTGATATCTGGTGACAGTGAGTTCCACAGGTTGATTTTGTGTTGTGTAAATAAGAATTTCTCTATAGTGGATTACATTTGTGGCATTTCATGGGATGTTCCCTTGTTCCTGTCTTATAAGAACAACTAAAATGGAGCCCCCTCACAAACACATTGGCCATCTCTGTCCCATTTATTGGGTACACCCTCACATTCCCTGCTAGTCATCTCTTCTCTAACCTCAGCAGACTTGAGCTTTTCACTCTCTCCTCATGTGGACAACTTTCCAGCCCTCTAATCATTTTCACTGCCTCTCCCTTGACTGCTACCTTTTTTTTCTTCTTTCTGGCGGTGAGGTGACCAGCACAGACCACACGGTCTCTGGGTCTGAGGAGCCTCCTCTGATCCTTGCTGCTGCTCACTGGGTAGACATACCCTACATAGCCTTAACCTGACTTCCTGGTCCTTGGTGGAGTTTCTTTTCCTGTTTTAAGGCCAAGTGCGGTGCTGATTTTACAGACAGTTTATGACACTAACATGAATTTCCCCCAGTGCCATGTCTCGTGGTGAAATGCCACCCCTGGGCAGAGAGCCAGCCCTACAGGCTGACGCAAGACTTAAATCCCACAAGCCCTCCGTATCACCTAAGTGGCACCTAACCAGGCTGTGTGCCGGCACCCTGCCAGGGTGAATGGCTGCCCAGGGGTGAATGGAACTGAGGTCAGTGATTCCTCTTCTCTTTATGTGCCTGCAGAGTCCTGCACTGACCAGACAAACCCTCTGCAAGCTAAGCACGTGTTGCTATTGTACGGGAATGTCGCTAGCCCCTGACCATGGGAGCATTCCCGAACACCATCCAGTCAGATTACATTGCAACAGCCTTTCAAATTAAACCAAGCTCCTTGTTTATTAGCAGTTAAATGCTTCCCTGAGCCTTTGAGCTATGGCAGACATCGGACACTTTGTATACAATCACATAATTGGATAGCTATTGCTTGTTTAGCTTTGAGCCAATTAAACAGCAGCCAGGTTATAGTCCATGTACATCTTAAATATGGCTCTAAACACTTCCTGCAGGGATTAGTTATTATTTAATTCAGCTGCTCTGCAGACTCTGTGCTGTGCCAGGCATTGCTTCGGAGAGACACCAAGTGGAAAGGTTTTGTATCATTCCTGTATGGCGGGAGATCAGGAAAAGGCAGTACCTGGACACAGCCCTGGGGAGTTCTAGTTGTTGGCTCATAGCTGGGTCCTTGAGGATGGGGGGGGGGGGGGAGTGTTGCAGTCATTCATGGTACCCGCCACTCTCTCTCTGCGAGAGGGTCTATATTCCGCCCCACATACCAGCCCAGTGCAGGGGGTGCACTTGGAATTGAGCCCCAGGTCGGAAATCGTGACCTGTGTGGAAAACGTGAACTTTTCACTGAGGTCATTTTTGTTAAAATGTTTTTTCAGGTTTTACTGTATTAAAAACCCAAATCAAAACCAAACTTGCTTCAGAAGATTTCCTGTCAAGCAACAGCACCTGTGTGGCGGCTCTCCCTGGCCAACGCTTCCCCCTTCCCCTTGCTCTTCACCCTTCCCACTGGCACTGAACCACTGAGTCATTTTAACTCTTGAAATTTTGTTTTTGAACCAAAATTATTATCAGCTTGGAGCCTGACAAACGATTCACTGGAAACACATCACCCAGCTCTGGTTCCGAGCACCTGGAGAGCGGAGGAATGGAAATGGCTTGTTACGGCAGCATTTGTCAGTGGGGTAGCTATACTACACACCTGCACACACACAGCCAGAGCAGGTCTATATCAGCATACACACATGACAAAGAGGGCCCTAGTGCTGCTGGGAACCAGACTCAATGTAATTAACTCCTTGGCATACCCCTGGAAGTGGCTGTTTCGCTGACATGAATGGCCCATCAGGGGGACACACTGGCTAAGTTGACAGTGCAGAAGTGCATGCCTGCTGTCTGTAATTGGCAATTTTAGGAGCAGTGAGGTGGTTAATACCCTATTCTCCGGCCTCTGTGTTGCATTAACCTCCTCCTCTTTGGTGATTTCTGAAGGGAAGGTTCTATGGACATTGTGTGCGTTCTGTCAGTGTAAAATTAAAGGGCTATGTAGCTTGAAGTCATAAGTTAAACTGGAGAAAAACAAGCTGTTCTGCAGATCCCCAGAAACTCAAGATGTAGTGCTGGGAGGAGCCACAATCACCGTAACACTAGACTTGATTTGTGTGGACAAAGTATTCACTCCTCAGACCCAATTTCAACTGACAGAGATATTATTCCCTGGGGAACCCGCAGCTCTGCGCACTCTACAATGCCAGATCAGAATTATAATTATAACATGTATTTATGAGGCTGGAAGCTCACTTTTAGGTCAATGATTGCTTTATTCTTTGTTTCCCCACAAAAAGGTTTCAGAATCCATATCTAGGAAAGATACATAGCACCACGACACACATACAGCAGACCTGAGAACAGCTTCACACAGTGATGGATAGACAGAGGCAGGGACTGCAGAAAACACCCATAGACGTGTGGCATCTCCCCTGGTCAATTCAGCCTTGTGCACATTAGCCTCGGGCCTCAGAAAAACCAATTAAAGCCAATGTGACCAGAAGGAAGCTAGAAGTACTAGCAAGGAGAAAAGCAGGATCCTTCTGAATCCAATTAGTGCTGCTAGGTGCAGGGTTGTTATTCTATCTCCCCCACTGCCAGTCAGACAGGCTGGAGTCCCCCTGCTCTGCCACTCACCGTGTGCTGCTCCTGGGGTAAAGGCATGTTCACTGGATCCAGGACTATCTGTCCTGCAAGGAGCTTGGCAATGCCCCCATGGTTAGGAACTGGGCTACAGCCCATCAAATGCTGTGACAGGTGAGCTCCTGGTAGCTCTGCATGCCAGCTCCTCCTCCCCTCTTCGGGCAGGGGCAGTGAGCAGCGAACAGCCCTGCACAGGGCGTGACTGTGCACCAATGATTAGAAAGAGCCAGCTAGGTGCTCAGATACCATGTGCTAGCCATGCCTGGACCCATGAGATCAGATCGGATAAGATTAGATTAGAGAGCAGAAAGGCAGGCCAAGGGCATGACACAGTGCATGGGAGCTGGCTCTTAAAGCTGAGGAGAGCCTTGCTCTGGTGTAACTTGAGGCTTTCACACACACACACACACACACACACACACACACACACACACACACACACACACACACTCTCCTCCGTTCCATTCTAAATGCTGGTGCCAACCCTAACACCGACACATCCAGTAGGTTGTTATTTTTGGTCCCTTACTGTACATGTTGGCAGTCAGTGCGCTGGACCCTGTGCATTATCTCTAGCTGCATGGGGTGTCTTTCCAAAGTTGCCTTCCATCCGTTATGCTATTTCTGGAAAGTTCGTCATTCATTCTGGGTGACACCCACCCTTAGGCCAGGGCTGAGCCCGTCGAGCTGACGTGGGACTTCGGGGATGTATGTGCAGGCTCTCTGCTGTGGGTCACATCGGCATCTTTGAATTTCTCAAGGGCTTCGGCCTTTCCCTTGGTTCTAATCACCGCTGGGGCCACATTTCCAAACACTTTGGTCCGATTTATAAAATAAATGAAAGACCTGCAGTGGGCCAGAGGTCAGACGAGATGAGTATCTGACTGTGAAGTCAAGTCTATGAGACCTCACTGAGATTTAAATCCACTCTCAGGAGACATTCACACCATCAGTGTGAGCCAAACAGCTACACACTCATCCAATCAATGAACAATGGGCCACCATGTGACCTAGCATGGCCAATCCAATCCAATCATTGATTGGATGAGTGTGTAGCTGTTTGGCTCACACTGATGGTGTGAATGTCTCCTGAGAGTGGATTTAAATCTCAGGATCTAGCTCAGATCTAGAGTGCTGATCAGTCCCCGCCAACTGTTTGCTAACAAGCGGAGTGAGAATTGGGCACAGTTCTCTGGCAGATAGTTTTGAATAATGAATTAATCCATTGTTCATTGATTGGATGAGTGTGTAGCTGTTTGGCTCACACTGATGGTGTGAATGTCTCCTGAGAGTGGATTTAAATCTCAGGATCTAGCTCAGATCTAGAGTGCTGATCAGTCCCCGCCAACTGTTTGCTAACAAGCGGAGTGAGAATTGGGCACAGTTCTCTGGCAGATAGTTTTGAATAATGAATTAATTCATGAAAATTGTGATCTGCAGGTGTACAATGTGCCAAAAGGGGGCAGGCTGAGAAATCAGCTCTTAGCTCTACAGCTGGCCAGAGGTTTTGAATTTCATGATAAAAATTGAGTCAAAATATTGAATGTTGACAAAGAAAAGAGGAGGAACATGACATTGTAGAAACGCGTTTTGTCAAGGAGCTCCCCTCGGCTCTGTCTGTGATGTGCACAGAGAGATTTCAAAAGGAAACATCCGTTCCTGACTCAGGTTTCCTAGATTCACTAAATAATGACCGTGTTTGGTCTGCCCAGCTCGAATTCCTTGAGGGGGAGCCCCTGCAAGCCTCTCCCAGCTAGACAGAATGAACCAAAGCAACTGGTGATAATTTTGCTTAATCAGAGTGAGAACAAACTGTGCCGATAGCCTGTACTCAGAGGGCTGCATTATTTATCCCTGTTGTGAATAGGAAATTATCTCTCTGGCTCAATACTCTTTGGCTCTAGAAAGCATGGGATCTAGAACGCAGGGCTTGTGAGCCTGAGAACCATATGACCAGGTTGCTTTGGATGCAGCAAGACCACTGTGCAAGGCCAAAGGATGCAGAAATCGCCACTTCAAGGTTAAGGTTTGAAGCCAGGGTAAGATGCACTAGTGAGAGTCGCTTTTACTCCAGTGCTCCATGTCTACACAACAGCTACATTGGTGGGGCTGCAGCAATGGATAAAACCCCAGTGGGCTTCTGGAGTAGGAGCTTGCACCGTAATATCCAATGCCTTGCAGAGTTCAGTGACAGGGCGGTCCATGTGTGTGTGTAGCCTTGACAAATAGGGAACGAATTCCGATCAGTGCATACTACTCATCCGTTTTAACAGCGGTTAAGTTCTTGTCAAAACTTCCACAATGGAAATGTGGCAAAGAATTTTCCTCTTGCTTACAAAGCGGCAGGGCGGTGTCTCTAGGGAAGGCAGTGGATTCTGACACTGTAAAGCTGCTTCCCCCAACCCGCAAGACTGATAGAAGAGCTGGAGAGAAACATTTGCATTTTGCATGC
Organism: Sternotherus odoratus; assembly: GCA_032164245.1. Classification (NCBI taxonomy): domain Eukaryota; kingdom Metazoa; phylum Chordata; order Testudines; family Kinosternidae; genus Sternotherus; species Sternotherus odoratus. The sequence continues at coordinate 24,630,378 of JAVMKO010000015.1, forward strand.
GACAGCTCGTTAATGGAACTTTCTGAGCAGCAGGCTGGGCTGGTGTGTGTCCCTGTGTGTGTGTGTGTGTGTGTGGTGGTGGTGGTGGGGGGAGGCCTAAGTGACAATCAGTTATAAAACGCACAGTTGGCACACCATTTCCAAACACTGACGGCGTTTAACTTCACATGGGACCAAGCTGATCAGAACTTCTCTTTTGGATAAACCGTGCCTCTGTTCCAGGTTTTCACTGTTCAAGAGAGGAGGTCCTACCTGCCCCCTATGGACATCAATGGACATCCCTATGGACATAGTACCTGGACTAACACAGGCCTTCCATCTTCTGGCAAATTACCAGCAACTGGCAAATGTCAGTCCATTAAAAACACAGAAACTAAATTAGTTGACTTAATTTCCTGGATGGCATTGGGGCATTTGGACAGGAAAGGAAAAGGCAGAGATGCAGGAGAGAAGTTGGCAAGAACATATTTCCTTCAGATTCACCCACTGTTACCACTCCTTCAGTGTGGCAAAGAGCAGTCATAGCACCCAACAACCTGGGGTAGATTAGAAGCTTTGACGTCACCATCCCTCATGTCTGAGTGTGAATAGCTGGTCACTGGCTCAGCTCAGACATTGCCACAGAGTTAGGTATGGTATATTTTAATACTTCCAGCTAACGCTTCCACCATCAGAGGCAGAATCCCATGCAGGAGGGGCCACTGATCTGCTCTCACGTGTCAGAGAGACAAGACATGAGGCTCAGCTGACCAGTGACCTGGTCTGGGGAAAGATCAATGCTCCTGAGAGCTGTCATTTAGTTTTAATAAATGGATTGATGAAGGGCTGGCAAATGACTTCCATGATTTCATTCTTCCTGTGGTTTTGTGTTCAGTTTTGCCCTGTTTCTGGCCTAGTGAATTCCGAGGCAGCCCTGAGTGGCTGGTAAGATTTTCCTGAGTTGCGAATTTTTCTGCACATCTCACACTACTAGGGATTTAACAGGAGTTAAGTTACTCCATCACCTGGAGGTTAAAAGTTCCATATTCCATCCCTTGCCCTCTGCGTCCTTTACAATAAACAGAGCAATTCAATGATCAATGTATTATATTATTATTATTTGTATTGGGGTAACCCCTAGGACACTCAGTCATGGATCTGCATCTCACTGCGATCTCTTCCCTAAGGAGAATGCGTGCCATTCACATTCCTCTCATGGCTTATACACCCTTGAAGACTCTAAGATCTTCCCTTCATGCGCACTATACATTTCCAAACACAGAAAAGAAATTTTTCCATTTTCCATGAAGTTGTTTTATTTTGAACTCTTTGTATTTTATGTAAATTTTTTGCAGGTTTCATGGGCTTTTATTTGTTACTATTTCTTTTTATCGACCAATCATAAATTAGCTGTCAGGTTTTTTTTTAAAGGTTACTGAATGTGTAAAATAATGTTTGCCTGATTCAGGAATGCAGTAGCTTATGCATGCAATTATAAACTAGCACATCAAAAAAGTCAGCTTTCCTTCTGCTGCTTGCATAATTCATCACTCATTCTCTTGTCATGGGCGAGACCTTTCATATGTTTTAGACAACAAAAAACTTAAGTTTACATTCTCTCTTCTAATTAAAAATTAAAAAGTTTAAAGAATGAGAGGTTGTAAACTGTACAATTGTTAAAAAGCTGGAGGCAAAGGAGAAAGAAAGAAAGAAAGAAAGAAAGAAAGAAAGAAAGAAAGAAAGAAAGAAAGAAAGAAAGAAAGAAAGAAAGAAAGAAAGAAAGAAAGAAAGAAAGAAAGAAAGAAAGAAAGAAAGCTGAGTGCAGAAATAAAATGTAATTTTCTGTTTTCTGAACTCCAGAGGGGAAGAGGTTCTGGAAGCAGCATAAAGGATAAAACTGCTGCAAAGTTCTGTAAAATTAATAGATTCATAGATTCCAAGGCAGAAGAGACCACTGTGATCATCTAGTCTGACCTCCCGTATAGCATGGGCCATGAAAACTTCCCCAAATTCATTCCTAGAACAGAGCTTTTAGAAGAAAAAAACCCCAATCTTGATTTAAAAATGATCAGTGAATGAGACTCCACCGTGACCCTTGGTAAATTGTTCCCATGGTTAATTACTCTCAATTTGTAAATTTACTCCTTATCTCCAGTCTGAATCTTCCAGCCATTGAATCATGTTATACTTTCCCCTGCTAGACTGAAGAGCCCAGTATTAAATATCTGTTCCCCATGTAGGTACTTACAGACTGTGATCACGTCACCCCTGCACCCTTTATTTGTTAAGCTAAACAGACTGAGCTGTGTGAGTCTATCACTAGAAGGCAGGTTTTCTAACCCTTTCATCATTCTCGTGGCTCTTCTCTGACCCCTCGCCAGTTCATCAACAGCCTTCTTGACTTGTGGGCTCCAGAACTGGACACAGAATTCCAGCAGTGGTTGCACCAGTGCCAAATACAGAGGTAAAATAACCTCCCTACACTTACTTGAGATCCCCCTCTTTACACACCCAAGGATCACATTAGCCATTTTGGCCACGGTGTAGCACGGAGAGCTCAGGTTCAACTGATTCTCCACAATCAACACAAACAATTCTCCACCACAATCCAAATCTTTTTCGGCATCACTGCTGGACAAAGGATGTGAGTCTCATCATCCCCATTGGAGAGATGGATGAGTTGAGACCCAGAGCAGGGAAGCCACCCACTGAACCCCACCACCTCCTCAAGAAACATCACAGGACATTCAGAAGTGGGGAAGACATTCTTATGTCGTTGTGGAGAATGTAGCCCAAAAGAGCAAGACTTCGGGAAGAAAAAAATATGGCCAAAGTCTTTCTGAAAAATGAGCACTTAATAAACCTTTCAAAGAAAAATCGATTGATTCAGAGATGGGAGCTCATGTACCAATCAAACACCAGCCAATCCTGCCATAGGCAAGAGAAAGAAGTGGCATCTGCTTTTGTGACTTCAGGAAAGAATCTGAGCATTTCTTGCTATGTACTGTGCACCATCAAAGAGAGTTGGGTAGAACATTCTCAGCAATCATTTCACACTCTAAAGAGCTTGTGACTGCATGCAAGACCAGACTAACACTCTGTCTTGTCTAGGCTGGTGTCCTGACACTTGAAGTGGCCTGTGCATTTCCGTATGTTACAGGGATCCCTAGTAATTGGGCTTAAAATCAATTCCACCACTCCTTTCCCATCATAGCCCCAAGATCAGACAGTGATGACACAAGTCAAGGAGGAATATATCAAAAACGGAACAACACTTTTCTTTTTTAAAGTAACAGCTTGCAGAAATTGACAAGTTCACTTCTCTTGGCTCTAAACTCTCTGGCAAAGTGGATCCTAAAGAAGCAATTATGACGTCTCAAAAATAAGAGCAGCCTTTCAATCATTCAACAAATTTTGTAATGAAAAACTGATATCAAAGAAGAAAGTATGAAACGGGGATCTATTACACCAGTCATTCATTAAAGCAACAGAAACTAGGGTGTCCCAGGGACAGCAGCCACACCGAAAGGCCACAGAGACAGTTTTGACATGTATCATCAAAGAAGGATCCTCTAAATCCAGGGGAATGACAAGAATCACCGACAATTCAATGAGGCAGGGAACAAAGCACACTGGTGAGGAGTGCACAGTTCCAGCCCTGCCAGTGGAATGAAGGAATTGGGCCACCTACCTCCGTATCAAGAGAGAGAGAAAGTTAGTTTCTTGGAGAAGACATATAACCGGCAAAGCACTGACATCACCCAGGAGAAGGCAGAGCAAAGGCCAGGGATCAATGGAGGTTCATGATTGCTGATGGGAATGAGAAGGAACTGCTGAGACTAAACCAACAGAGCAAACGCGGGTGGAAACAAATACTCAGAACATGTTTCAAGTGAAAACACAGAAATAAAACTGGCTGAAATATTGAAATACTGGTGGTGAGGACATGGACTAGCACTGATTACTCCTGCTTTGCCCCATGATAAGAAATCACCTCTGCTCCCCCTTCTTTCTCTTCTTGTCACCCCTGAGGTCCCCAGCTGATATACATGGACTGTGGGCATACTGTTCTCTCAATGACGCCAAGTGACAAAATCTGCATTAAGTGAATCAACAAGGCCATCTCCGAAGAGGCCGAATAGGAAATAACAGGGCCCATTGCCTAATGGGACTTATCAATTATTATCTCAGACCATATTTCTTTGAGAGGTGATTGTTTCACAGAGCCTGACATCTCATATAGCTTTAAATTACTCACAACCGGGACGGCTTACAAGATAGCAGTAAAATCAGGAGAGGATTGGGCAATGTAATTATAGTATGGAAATGATGTTGATCGCTCAAGCAGGGAGCAGACCTTGAATCGAAAAACCCCTTTCCACTCCCCCTCCTTGCTCTTCTCTACAGCCATCGCACCTGAGGAAGCTGGGGATTAAAGAGCAGCTAAACCACCTTGTTAGAAATCTGCAAATAACGGTGTGCTGATGGCTTTTCTAAAGAAAACCCTTAACAAAGCAGTCCCTTGTGCGAGCGGGGTGCTAGCAGGAGATGAGGTAATTTGGTCAATCATTAGCATTAAAAAATGGATGTGAACTCAAAAGATATAGAGGTCAGAGTTAGATAAATCCACAGACAGGTGTCTATAAATGTAAAATGTGGGTCTAGCTGGAAGATTTAGGTACAATATGCATGCCTTTAAAGGGCATTTCCCAACCTATTTGGAGACTCTCAGTTAAACTGGTATACAGCTGGAGTAATTTCATTGACTATGGTGGAATTTCTCAGATTTAGGCCAGTGTAACTGAAGGCAGAATTTGGCGCTACGTATGGTAGCTGCTAAGGAAAACATGGCAGGCAATAACAGCCTGGTGTCTTTGCAAAATGAGAATGGAATTTTAAAAGGAATCCTAGAACGGATTATGCCTGGGCCTGTCAGCCAGAAACCACTGTGAAAAACCCAGACATCTTTAACAGACAACGAGAAGAAATGCGATGGAATTTGGATGAGCCGGTTCGGAGTTAATTTAGGTGAGAGGTTAGTGGGAATGAGAGGGGGATTTGGTCACCCTGTCTGTGGTTGGATTAGAAACGTCTGCCAGAGGAAGACGTGTATCTTTGCCAGAGCTGGCACTAATATAAATAGGGCTGGTTGAAAAGTGTCTCCTCGCCTGGAAAATTTTGATTTTTTGTTGAATAAATGGAAAACCAAAAATTTTTCTTCAGACCTGAAAAGTTTTCTGTTTCCAGGTTTTTGGTTGAAATTTAACATTTTTCAGTTTTTTAACATAAATGAAACAAACCAGAATAATTGCATTCTAGTAGAAATTTTCAGCGAAAAAACCATTTTCTGCTCATCTCTAAATAGCAGGCTGGCAATATCGAGGTGTTATGCAATAGCAGTGAGCAGAGGAGAAGACTGACCTGACTAGCCAAAGAGGATTACACCCTAAGTGGCTTTACACCAAAGAAACACTGGAAGTCGGGGATGTGGCTTGGGGGATTTTTCTTGTGGGAAACAGAGCCACTTCCTTGTAATCATGATGGTTTGGAGAATGCCTCAGTTGGTTAAAATTGCACAGCACCAGGTAATATTTCTATTTGTAATGGCTGCAGAATCTACCCGGAATGGACAGTGCCAATGCCAGCAGCCGAGTTCAGTGGCATGCATGGAACCATACACACTTAACACCAGGATATTGTGCTTTTTCATATGGGAAGCTAATCTGATTTCAAACAGTTCCAACTAAAACGTGGAGAAATACCTACTTTGGGCGCTGCCAGTCTATAGTTCCATTCTACAAACATTCCTCCCAAAGAATCCCCTGTGCTATAGACAGGGCTTGCCAAAAAACAGAATTTCCCTCCCATGGGAAATTCTGAGCTTTCAAAATTTGGTTTAATCTCTAATGGGTCTGGGAAATTGAAATCTTGGATTTAAAATAAAATAAAATATTCCAAAATATTTTGTTTTGACTTTATCATTTTTACACTATTACAATTATATTATGTCAAAATGATAGTTGAAACAAAATCATAAAGCTAAAATGAAACATTTTGATAATTTTCCAGTGAAAATTTTTAAGAATGGATATGTTCCTGCCAAATGTTTCAATTTCACTGAATCATCATTTCCAATTAAATACTTTCAACCAGCTTTGGTTGTAAAGGTCTTTTTACTTCTTTCCTCCCAGTGTGGAGTGCTTCTGTGTAAGCAGGCATCTGTGTGCTCTTAGATGAGAGGACCCAGAGATGGATGATTTCTTCCAGTTAAACAAGACGCAATCCTGAAGTCCTCATTCAAGTAACCCCCCCAACTTCCGCTGGATAGGGTGACCAGACAGCAAGTGTGAAAAATCGGGACAGGGTTGGGGGGTAATAGGAGCCTATATAAGAAAAAGACCCAAAAATCGGGACTATCCCTATAAAATCGGGACATCTGGTCACCCTACCGCCGGATGTTTGCCCGATTAACGATTTCCGGACCAGTTCCCGGGAGCCATAGTGTGCAGGGTTGGCTTTGAATGTATCACATCCATTATTATTGCCTATGAAACATGCTGTTTATTGCAGGTCTTGCAGAAATGTGTTAAATGATCATCTATGCTCCCTCTGCCCTACTCAGAGCTTTCATTCCTTCGAGACTCAACACATCTTTAATGCCCTAAGCACACAGCAACACCTCTGCAAACATACCTGCAACCTGCCCACAACCCTCACTCCCTAGGCCTTGCTTGAGCACAGGTGGCCAGTTGTGCCACCTTTGATGGTGGGTTTATTCTCCAGGCTCATGTCCAGGCTCCATGAGCTACTAAAGCGTTTTCACTGGCCAGGGCAGGAGCAATGGGAATCCAGTGTTGCAAACGTGACAGACAAATGAGCTAAGTCCTGGGCCACGCCTGGGCCACGTCCCTTGGATGAGGGTTAGCATTTGGGAACAGGCACGTGCAAGGAGAGCAGCAGCTCAGGGTATACAGATGAGATGAATTCTTCCCTGCAGTCTCTCCAGTCCAGGCCCCTCCTGCGAACAGTGCGAGGACTCTTACTCTCCCTCTAGTGTTCCCTGCAGAGAACAGCAAGCTGCAAACCTTGGCTGCTGCTTCCCTCCCCCCTCCATGTCATTGAGCCAATTTATTAGTGGAGGAGAGATGGTCAGAGAAAGAAGTAAATGAGATTTCACACCTGCCCTGAAATATAATACGAAGCACCGCACGTGAAGGGAGCTCGAAGCACGGAGCCCGTCAGGCAGTGGGGAGGGCAGGTGCTGTGGGGAGGGCAGGTTACTGTGTTAATGCTATTCAGAACCCCACCCGGCTTTGCAAAGGGGGAAGAATTGAAACTGAGAAATGACTCCTGCCCAGGAAGCTCCATCGCCGGGTTATTCAGAAGTGAAATGGAAAGGATTAGGATTAGCTAAGAACGTCTTCGGGACGAAGGGGGCTGAGCCTGGAGAGGGATATTCAGAATCAATCTGGATTGCAAATATTTAATAAAGAGGTTTTCAGCATGGTGCTGAGAGCCGGGGTAATGGCTCACCCCACCTCCCACCCTCAGGGCACTGTGTTGGACCTCATGAAATTTCTGGCATACAAATCTCCTGCTGGCAGGTGCCCCCATTGTAACCCAGCCAGGTTGACAATGACTGGGGCAGTGAGGCAAAGGGAAAGAATGAGAAAAGCAAGAAATGAAGAAATCAGTTTACAGAGAGAGAACAGATTCCACGGATTCCAAAACCAGAAGGGATCACTGTGAACAGTGAGACTCCAAAAGGGATCTGCTTCCCTTCGGAAATGGCCTGCCAGCAAGACCAATATCTGCCAGGAAGCCTCTGGGAGTGAGCCATGCTAAGGGGTGGATATTTACTGAGGGCAATCAGCAAAATGAACATCCTTGAGGACAACTTCCCAGCAGGACATTTGCCTTCGAAGGCAGAGATCTGGGGTGAGGGCTGGGGCATGGAGCAGTAGCCCAGGGGCACCGATGACAAAGTTCTCACTCTGGGGTTTTAAATAGGTGTGAGGAGGTCCCAGGAGGACTGAACAGCAGAGGCGGAAATCAGGACGTGCTTCTCCCTGCTTTCTCTGACTCCTTAACAGTTGCTGCTCTGTCAAAGCTTAACAAGCTGCTGTCAGTCTGGCTCTGAGCGGGGGCAGCGGGGCACAGACACAGCCAGGGAGCCTGGGCACAGACACAGGCAGGGCTCACAGCCAAACTCCCTGCTCTCCTTTCAGGTGAGAGCGCGCGTTCCCGCCAGTCAACACAGACAAATACGCAAAATCCCGATTCCTGAGTCTGCTGGGGCATGTCTGCGAAACACGGCGAGGGACTGGAGGGAGGTTCCTGCCAAGGACACACCCCTTAGAAAAGCAGAGCCGGGGTAACAGGCCAACGAGTCTGGGGGTGCCTGGCCCCCGCACACAATGCCCCTCAAGCTCTCCACAGCTGATGAACCGAGCACTCTCTTTTCCCCCCGACAAGCTCCCCCTGCTGTAAGTCTCCTGGGCACAAGGACAAGTGGCCAGCCAGTCTCCAGAGGGGACAAGCAAAGCTGAGTGAGCAAAGTCCTGCCCCCCTGGAGTCAGCGGCAAAGCACCCAGGCACTGCTACAGACTAGGGACCGAATGGCTAGGCAGCAGTTCTGCAGAAAAGGACCTAGGGGTTACCGTGGATGAGAAGGGGGCATTGCCAGCAGATCGAAAGACGTCATCGTTCCTCTCTATTCGACATTGGTGAGGCCTCATCTAGCATAGGACTGAGAGAACTGCCACTGTACTGGACCCTGCCTTCCTCCTAGCATGCGCCGGGACACGGGTGCTAACACACCCTGTCTGCAGAGCCCCAGTAAAAGGGGACAGAAGATGCTGAGTGAGAGACAATTCTGCCCAGCTAGCCGGGTGAGCACGGATTGGCAGATCAGGCTCAGAAAGGGACCCTTCCCCCACAGCATGTGAAGGTCGGTGCCTGATCCGTTTTGCTGATGATCACCATGTCCGAAACCAGTCTGTCCGGGTTTCCTGTCCAGGTGCTATTGACTTGCAGAAGACTCGTTCCTCATCAGCCCACCTGCCTAAGCACAGCCCGGCTGTGGTACCACTCTGGATCTGGTGGGTACTACACGATCACTCGGAACGAGGTGAAGGAATATGTTCTCACAGGCCTCGAGGAGCCAGGACGGGTGGAACAGCCCATCCCAGGAGCTGTCCACCTGACAGCAGACACCGTCCAAAAGTCACAGGCTGCAGATGTGCTTCCAGGCAGGCCATTACGTACTAAAGCATTGTGGAGAACTGCTGAATAAAAGGACGGGCCCTTTCTCTGCTCTTCCCACTCACTCCCAATACTTCCAGCTGAGCTGTTTGGGCAAATTGCTGCTCCAAGTCCAGAAGCTCCCTTAAAAAGCCCAAGAGTGCTGGACTCAGGGCCCACGCTGGCCAGCGGCCAGAAGCCAAAAAGCCAGAAGGGGCTCCGCAGGGGGCAGGCTCGGTAGGCCAGCCATGGAGAAGTCCTGACTTTGAAAGGAATCCAAGACAAGCATTGCATGTGGCCTAAATGATGTCACTGCTGATCATTAGCATGGTAATTACAGTCAAAGCTGCTAGCGATTGTATCCTCTGAAGGGTCATTAATACAACCCAACCGCACCAGCATACGTCTCATTAGTCCTTTTTCAGACGAATGCATTTCCCACTGCTCCAGAACCCTGACAGTCCTTTCCCTCCAAGAACGTCAGCGTCTACCCCGTCCCCAGAGGCTCTGACAACCGGCCCTCTCCGTGGGGCTTTCAGGCAGGCTGACGAGGAAGGAGATTCAGATGCAGTAGGAGGAACATCCTGGTGCCACGGCTGGAAGAGAGGTGAACTTGAGCCAGGCCTTTCCTCACCGGTGAGGCTCCCCTCCCACTGCTCTCTGCTTTGCTCCTCCCCTGCCCAGGGCCCGATATGTCCTCCTGGCTCTTTGGGCATGGCACGGGCTTTGGGAGAGGTTAGCAAGTGGCAAAGCCGAATGCAGCCCAGGTGGGAATGTTGCTGGGTTTGTCTTTGCATGGGAGAGAAGAGAGGTGGAGGACTCGGGTGGGGGATGGCCAGAGAACAGAGAGAGCGGGAGACAAGAAGATCCTGCCCAGGCCATCGCCCAGGCCCGATCAGGGATCTTCCCTGTGCAGAGCAGAGAGCCGGGAAGTAGGAAAGCACGGTGCAAGCAAGGCAGTGTCCAACCATTCAGCCTCGGGCACCGGCACCGGAAGGACAAGCTGCTCCAGGACTCCGCAGCCCCCCGCTCTTAGTGAAGACTGTGATGTTCCCCCCAAAGGGAAGCTGATCCCCACCCCACACAGTGCGGAGCTCCGCCGAACACAAAGGAGAAAAAACCCCAGAACACCAGACTCAAATCCACCCGGAGAGTTGACAGATTTTCCTAGTCTTCAAAGAGGCCCATTAAATATTAAAAATAGCGTTGTTGTTTTAGCAACATTCATTTGAATGAGGCAGACACGACACATTGAACTGCCGGCATGTGCTCCAGGCTCAGCGCTTTCCCCAGGCAAGGAGCTTGTGGTAGTTCTACTTTCTAGTGTGTCCGACAACAAAGAGGGCAACTGATGTGCTGGAGACCAAGCTGGGGAAAACATTTAGTACTAACCTGCCGCGTGCAACACATCCTGCAAGGGACTGTCTGGCAGGGTGCAGGTTTCTGACTGGAAAGTCTGGTTGAAAAGGGGATCTGGCAGGGTCCACCAAAAGTCTGGCTGCTGTGGGCAGGGGAGGAAGGGGAGGGGAGGCACCTGGTCATCAACCTGTGCCAGCCCTGCTCAACCAGGGCTGCCTCCTATGTGCTGCCGCAGCTCCCGCCCCAGCCCTGGAACAGAGGGGCCCAGCTGGTGGGGGGGGGGGGGGAGGAGGTGGTGGTGGAGACGATCCGGCCAGGGAGAGGGGAAGAGAAGCCCCCAGGGATGGTAGCAGGGCCTGGGGGGAAGAGAGGGAGCAGGTATGGGGCCTCAGGGGTCCGGTTAGCATCAATTAGAAAGATGTCAACCCTATGCACTAAGGAGGCCCCCCCACTTCTGACAGCACCCACGGCCTGTGAGGACCCACTGCAGAGAACAGAGCTTGGACAGGCGAAGTACAAAGAGTCCCGCTGAACTTCACCCCAAACCTCTTCCTGGGCCCCGCAATATCTCCACTCCCTGGTCCGCCGACTTTTCCTGGATTGGCAGGTCTGGCGATCCATTTGGCCTCTGCCATGACAGTTTGCTGGCGGGTCGAAGGGAAGCAACACACCTGTGCCTGGGGGGTGGCCTGGCACAAGTCAGACAGGCCTATAGCTGGTGCCCACACCCACTGAAGAGGTTGTTGGGGACAGAAGGCCTGACTGGCTAGGGGGGAGCAAGGTGGGGGTTGGGGCCCATTGGGGGGGGGGTGAGGTACATTAGCAGGAGGGAGGAGTTGGAAAGGATCCCATGAGGAGACAGGTAATAGTGTCCCGATCTCACCGCACGTTACTTGTTGGCACTTTCTTCCAAGACGCTGAATGAACTTTCCCCCTTCTGAGCGGCTGATGGTTCTGCTCCCCCGGTCTCTGTCTGGCTTGCAGCGCTGGATTCTGCGTACCAGGCACCAGGATCTGCCTTCTCTGGGGCAGGAGGGAAACACGTCACTGGGGATGCCCCCGACACTCACTCTGACACATGCCTTCAGTCTCCCGATCTGCCACAAGTGCGCACACCCAGGCCCAAACCAAGGGCCAGGCTCGATTTCACAGACCCAGGCTAGCGGTAGCACCTAATGGGGAGATGATGGAAATCACCTGTGACTTGACCTTCAATAGTGATGGATAGCATGCTCCTAAAGATCATCTGCAGAAAGCCTTCATCCTAATGCATCATCTGCAGCTGGGATGAGTCCGAAAAAATAAAACGCCCTTCCGCACACCTCTGGGGGCTGAACATTTCATGTCAAGAACCCTTCTAATTCCCAACGAGCTGGATAACGACATTTGCCTGTGTAATATAAATTTCTGTTGAAACTCAGAATCAGGACGAGCAAAAGGTTATTTCAGTGCAATTGATTTGTCGCTCTGGCTCTCATGTCCAAGTGTCTCAATTTACCCTTGCCCAAGAGATGAGCAAAACTGCGTATAATTTACCTCGCAGTCTAAGATGCTTCCTTGATTCCAAGTCAGATACTGCTAAAGGAATTTTCTTGATCTGCAAACACATGGTTTTTTTAAAAAATAAATCATTCTGATGTAATAAAGCTCCCCAGTGCTGCCGCCTGCTAGAAGTAAGTTATGCTGAAAGCTGTCTTGCAGCCAAAGCTCTCCGCACTCTTGGTGACAATGTGCAGTAGCTCCTCATAGAAAAAATAAAATAGAACGGAATAATACTTCGCACTTACATGGCGATTTCCATCTGCAGATCTCAAGATGTTTGCTGGGAAATTTATTTTACTCTGACAATTATTTTTTGAATTCATTGCCAAAGGAAGGAAAGAGAGCAGGCGAAAACCAGCCATGCTGTAGGACAAAAAGGGATCCATTTGATATTGTTTATCCATTATGACAGATTCAGATACACAGGAGAAGGAGAACTACTAGCCATTTCAGCTGCATCGCCAACGGAAGGCTTCATGACGGCCGATGCAAGGGTTGTTTGGAAAGACGTCAGATGCCATCCTTCACCCCAAACCTTTGGTCCCTTCTAGAGCCATTCTCAAGATCTTGTTCTCATTACTTTTCTCAGATGTCAGAAGCTGGATGTTCATCTGAACTCCAGACTTTTGTGGCTTCCTCTGTCAAAGAAAAGGTTCAGAGAAGAGCAACTAAAATGATTAGGGGTTTGGAACGGGTCCCATATGAAGAGAGATTAAGGAGGCTAGGACTTTTTAGCTTGGAAAAGAGGAGACTAAGGGGGGATATGATAGAGGTATATAAAATTATGAGTGGAGTGGAGGAAGTGAATAAGGATAAGTTATTTACTTGTTCCCAAAATAGAAGAACTAAGGGCCACTCAATGAAATTGGCGTGCAGCAGGTTTAAAACAAATAAAAGGAAGTTCTTCTTCACACAGCGCACAGTCAACCTGTGGAACTCCTTACCTGAGGAGGCTGTGAAGGCTAGGACTATAACAGGGTTTAAAAGAGAGCTGGATAAATTCATGGAGGCTAAGTCCATAAATGGCTATTAGCCGGGATGGGTAATGAATGGTGTCCCTAGCCTCTGTCTGTCAGAGGGGGGTGATGGATGGCAGGAGAGAGATCGCTCGATCATACCTGTTAGGTTCACTCACTCCGGGGCACCTGGCATTGGCCACTGTCGGTAGACAGGATGCTGGGCTAGATGGACCTTTGGTCTGACTCAGTATGGCCGTTCTTATGTTCTTATGTTCTTATGTCACTAATCATGATGCTTGAGAGAGACTGGAAGGAGAAGTCAAACATTCAAGTGTTTGTTGCAGAGTGGGAAGCAAACGGGGAAAGTCTGAACTGTAAATCTCTGCTCAAACAGCAGTTTTGAAGAATTAGTTTTATTGAAAGGAGCAAAAGGGACGTGGTGCTTTAACCCAACTCCTGTCTCCTCAAGGAGGGAGGTTCGGATTATGCATTCAGATGTGTAACAAGGTCCAGTGGCTTGGAACAAGAAGTCTGCCAAAAAAGTACAGAGTTGGGAGAAAGAGCTGAATACCTGAGAAGTCTGAAATTATCTTGGTGCCATTTCTGTCAGTGTATAAAAACCCTAAACATTATTCAGTAGCAACAATGGGAAACCTCCAGCCACAGTGATGGGGAATAGAAACTAAAAACCAAAATACTCCCCAATGCCCCATAGTCCTTTGCCATCCCTTGTCTCCGGCTGGGAAGTTGATGGAAAGTTGTGTCATGTGCAACTCCCCATCACTAAAGCCAGCGATGCTAGAGACGGGTGTCTGCATTGTGGTACCTTTATTCTTCTATTGAGCCCACCCTCATAAGCATATTGGAAAGGCATGAGCTGCTTCAAAATGCAAACTCCTGATCCTGCAAATACGTGGAGAGCGGGTCTTCAGAAACTGGCATGACCCCAGGTGACCCCACCAATATAACACAGCTCTGTACCCGGCCATGTTTCAGGCAAGAGGCACAACAACTTGTGTATGGCAAACAAAGAGACAGGAAAGATATGTAAGCTTGCCCGTCTCATTGGCCCTATTGATTCTACAGTGTGTGTTATGTATTTTAATAAGAACTGGGCTTATTGCTCATTCATTAAGGAAAGGCCTTTTGTAACCATAGCAATAGGCCGAATTCAGCTCCCATTAGCCTGTGCAATGGGGATGTGGTGGAAGAACTGCGACCAAGGCTCCAGCATTTTGGGCTATTGCTTTAGAATGCTGTGGCATTGTTGTGAACGAAAGGAGCAGGGTGGGAATGCACCACATCCTCTTGTGAATGCTTCGATGCAGACGCTTTCCTTTCTGCCAGAAAGCACTATCGCAGGGAGCCATGCAATGGACCGACAGTTGCAGGTACATTTGCTAAGGCAATGGCAGGGACCAACATACGGATAATGGCCATGCCAAGTAGCACGCAGGCTTGCGATAAGGCTCAGCATCATTGCAGGTAATGCTGATTGTAGGCAGTGATGAAATTCAGGGATGATCAAATCATTGCAGCATCACAATGAAAGGCGCACAGCGGTTTGCACCTGCCAGGCAAGTTATGCATATTGAGAGCTCCTGGAATTTAGCCCTGATCCAGCAAAGCACCAATTGACTTCAACAAAGCAGGTGCTTAGAGTCAAGCATGTGCTTACGTGCTTTGCTGGACTGGAACTTTCATGAATGACACAGAATGGGAGTTTATTGGCTACAGTATCTCTGCAGAAAGGATGAACATTTACTTCTGAGGAAGTGGATCCAGTAAAAGAAAGTTCATTTTGCAGACAGTGCAAGCTGTGACAACAGGAAGAGATGGCCACACCAAGCTCTGCAAAAGGAACCTTTACCAGATGTGTCCCCGTGGATTCAAACTCCATGCCAGCTCATTCCATGTGTGGAAAGAGGGAAAGATGCTGCTTTTCAGTGTCATTTTTTGTCTTTCTGGGATGTCAGAAATATTATTCCATATTGTGTATTAAAACGTTTTTATGGGTTGTGGTGTTAGGGGTGTGTGTGTTCAATCACTTGCTTGCTGCTGTGTGTTTGCTCAGCCACTTACGCAAACTTTTGCAAACGGCAGGAAAAAGTTTGGTGTATGTTCACTTAGCTCAAACAGATTTCAGTGTAACTGTCTGCAGCCCTTTCCCATTTGCATTGCATCTATCTTCAAGCAGCTGAGTTCTAGCACAAATACTCAGGAAAAGCAGGTGTTAAGCTTGAAAATTCACTGGAAGCTTCACATAGTACATTTGATTGTAGTAGTCAAGATCAGCAATTTGTGTGGTGCTGGTTTAGTAACAAGTATCCACCCTTGCAAGGGGTGTACCCAGAGCTCCTCTGAACTTCCTTCTGATTTAGAAGTGGAAGAGCCCCTTCTCCCCAACTTAGCAGGCCAACCCAGGCTAAGTCCTCCAGTGAGGGAACAGATAAATAACAAACAGCATATGTGACTAACCAACACTGCATGCGTTTCACAGACTGAATGTCAAAGAGTCACAACAAACCGGTCACTAGCCGTTGATATGGGGGGAAACATTTCACAAGAAAGTTTGAGAACAATTTCCAATCACAAATACATTCGAGAATATTGTGGGAACTGAAAAAGAGGCAAAAGCGCATGAATAAGGGATGCACTGTTACAAATCATACTCCACTCTTTGTTGGAATGGGCTGCACCTTGGTGACCGGGACCCCAGGAAGGCACCTGATTATAGGAGCTGCATACACGTATGTTCAATCTTCCGTTCCCACTAGACAGCTCTCGCATCTCTGTCAGCTGGGGCACGTCCTGCTTTCTGTGGGATTGGCAGACAATGATTTTACCTTCCCGTCATCCCCTCCAGCGGCTGGAGTCTGAAATAGCTCCCTTACTCACAATGCAGAAAGGGTACAATTCACATGCCACTCACAGGCCCTGCATTCCTGGCCTCTTGGCCTGTCCTCTCACAACTCGGCTCCAGCTGACCAAAGACAGGAGGGGTCCATATGACATGGGGCTCTCTTGTGTCTGACTGTCTCCCAGGTCAGGCTGTCTCTCTCTGCTGGTGTGTTACAGGCGTGTAAGAAGTATGATAACATGTACCCTGCCGAGAACACAGGCAACCTGCCACTCCCCTCTGTGTAGCAGGACCATGACTGCAAACTCAGCCCCAGATACCGGGTCACGCTAAACAAGTATCCACCCTTGCAAGGGGTGTACCCAGAGCACCTCTGAACTTCCTTCTGACTGAGAAGTAGAAGAGAGAGCCCCTTCTCCCCAACTTAGCAGGCCAACATTTGACCACAATCGCTGGCACTGATCTTCTGGAGCCATGGCGTGAGAGTCATGGGAGTGGAGTCCGAGCTGGAGGACACATGGCAGAGCTGGTCAAATACTAAACACCCTCCCTCCCAGTCGCAAATATTTTCACAATAAAAGCCCTGAGCTGGATTCGCTCAGTCCTGTGGGATCATGTTACTCATTATCCCTGAGTATTTGGATCCTGACAGCTCCACGAGAGAATGTCTGGGAATCCCAAAAGTTTAGCAAATTCCAGACCAACCAATTCTGTGTCTGAAAGCCACACCTGCAAGCGCATTTTTTGTTACCTGCTGTTCGACTGTCTCAGATGTTTTCATCCTCCAATCAGGGACAGAAACCACACCATGTGACTTAGGGGACCAACTCACAACAGGAGTAATGAACAACAAACAGTGAAAACAAACTATTCACCAGCCGACCACTGGTTGGGAATGATTCATCTCAGCTCATAAGGAACGTTTTCACAGAAAGCCAGTCTGGGCCAGTGAGCAGTCTGCTAGCCAGACACTTGTAAGGAATATTGTTCCTAACAAACGATTCAGCCAGCCCGACCACCTGCTTGTCACACGTCATTTCTTTTGTTTGTTTTCCAGCTATAAACCTGGAAGCTCCTGTGTAACCAGCTGTTATCTGCAAGTTAACTCCCAGTGACCCCTTTCTCAATGGCCTGAAATACACCCATTGGAGCAGGAACCCCTCCTCATGGCTCAGCTGAAGAGCTCGTCCAGAGCCAGGGTGCACCCCCTCATCTGCCCACCGCTCCTATTGACTATCCCACCCAGCTCCCCTGTATTCACACACTTCACAATGTGGCTCATTTCTCCTGCCTGACCACTGGCTGTTTCCCCTTGCACAGGGGAAAAAAAATCTGTACAACAACCAGAACCACTGCAAGTAACAAGCTGCTTCTCTCCCAGGCCTGCTGCTGCTGCTCCTGCCGCCAAGTATCCTTCAGACCAGCCGCTCCTGCCTGTGTCCCTAGACAGTCCCCTGTCCTTCTGCTAACGCTTCTCGCTTGCATAGGTGATGGAGAAAAGTCAGACTGGGGGAAGACAGATCATGAGTATTTCTGGCCCTGACATTTTCTTCCCGATATCTGGATTTCCATATATTTGAAAACCTAATATAAACAACAGAGAGGGAATTTGCATTTCGGGCAGTGAGGAATGAAAAATGGAGGCGGCGTAATGTATTGCCGTTCGAAGAAGAGGAATGACAGTGGTAAAGTCGAGCACACACGACAGCACCCAATCGGCTCGTGGCAAACTCATTTCCTGGCAGAATATAGGGTTTCATCTGCTGGAACATTTAATAGGCATCCAAGAAAGATCACTTCCCTCCTCTCGGTGCGGATTGAGAGCCTTCGCTCTTGCTTTATTTTTGCCATTTTATTAAACCCTTTATATAGTTTTAATACAATATGTATAATCCTCCTGAAAACAAATAAATTCTTATGCACTTCCCGGATTCTAAGGATTTCTAATGGTTATGCATGTTTTATTTATATTTTTCAGAGACATTAAATATGTGATGTGTAAAAATATGCAAAAGAATCTACTCTAATTTATTGCAATGTATAGAACAACATTATGTTATGTGGTTAATTTCCAGATCCGGGGGAGGCAGGCAGAGTCTGCAGTCAGCACAGCCCTGGGGGCCGGGTGGGCGTCGTCAGCAGCCTGGTTTTCGACATTAATTGAAAGGCGTAAAAGTGCCAAGGCCTGGCCATGCATTCTAAAGAACTTTGAATCTTCCCTAAGCTGGGTGCCGGGATCTCCCCAGAAAAGGAAGCTCGTTGGCGTCTCCACTGAGTTGGGTGTGAGCTGGGGAAGGTTACTCGTTTTTTGTATTACACAATCCTTCTTCATCGGTGCTCCACTAGCAAGTGTGTGCTGCTGCAGAGCAGAACTAATGCTGAGGCAATTGCCTGGTGCTGTACCCGGAGTTTAGGAGCCTGCACTAGCACCCAGCCAAGTTGGAGCTTTCAGCCTTCATTCGCTTAAAAAGGAAAGGAGGTCGTGCATCTCCAGGAAAAGTGGGGCTCCCCTTTCACTGACCCAGGGTACAGCAGGAGTAACTCCATGTAAGTCAATGAAGAGACACTTTTAGCACAAGTCTAAGTACAAGGGGAATCAGGCCTAACTGTCTTGCATTGATCCTGGAGTGTTCACTTAACAATTAGCTTTGGAGCTCACGTGCTGGTGGGAACCTTAAGAACGGCCACACTGGGTCAGAGCAATAGCCCATGTAGCCCAGGACCTTGTCTACTGACTGTGGCTGGTGCCAGATGCTTCAGAGGAAATGACAATCATGGAGTGATCCATCCCCTGTCGTCCAGTCCCAGCTTCTGGCTTAGGAACACCCAGAGCATGGGGTTTGCATCCCTGACCATACTGACTAATCACCACTGATGGACCTGTCCCCCATGAACTTCTCTCATTCTTTTCTGAACCCAGTTATACTTTGGAATGTCACAACATCCCCTGCCAATGAGTTCCACTGGTTGTCTATGTGTTGTGTGAAGAAGTACTTCCTTATCTTTTTTAAACCTGCTGCCTATTAATTTCACTGGTGAAATACAATAGTTCTTGTATTATGTGAAAAGGTAAATCACAGTTCCTTCTTCACTTTCTCCAGACCTCTATCATATTGGGATTCTGTTTTCCAATGTTCATTACTTTGCATTTATCAACAGTTAATTTCATCTGCCAGTTTGTTGCCCAGTCACCCAGTTTTGTGAGATCCCTCTGTAGCTCTTCACAGTCTGCCTGGGACTTCACTATCTTGAATCGTTTTGTATCACCAGCTAACTTTGCCACCTCCCTGTTTACACTTCTTTTTCCAGATCATTTATAATCTCAGTGCAGATCATTTATGGCCCTCAGCTGAAGGTTGACCAGCAGACAGGGGTCCTCTGCACCAGGCTGAATTTCACCCTGCTTGGTTATTACCGCTTCAAAGCCTGCCAGAGTGCTCCTTGTCCAGCTGGAGTCAGAATCCTGCTTGTGACATCACACTTCATTCCTCAGCAACCACCTGTGATGTCACAAAGAGAGGATTTGGACTTGGGCTGGAACGTGGCAGCAGCAGGTGAGACTTGCAGAGCCCAGGACCTTATCGCCAGGTGGTCAGAGATGAAACACACGAGGAGGAAAAAGAACGAACATACCCGGGCTCACCGGGCGGCGTCAGACGTTCCTTAATGTCATTGCAGCATGTGCCAAGCCTACAAATGCTTATTAATAAAGCACCAATTGCATATTCTGGGTCCATTCTACTGGCTAGGCAGTAAATGTCCGCCTGGTGCGGAGTCTCTGATGTACCAGAGGGGCTTTTACGGCCCCACTATGGCTGCTACTTTATTATTGTTTTAAATATCAATTGCAATGAGAAGACGGGCGTGATTTGCACTAGGATCGAGGAGTTTGTGTCTCTTTCACTCTGCTGGATGGTTTGTGGCACGGCCCCTCGCTCACAGGCAGCCTCTTGACTTTACTCTGCACAGGTTCTTTTCGGTCTTGGGAGCACAATGCTGTGCCGTGACCGGCTGGTTCTGGGCAACCTCTGTTAACAGAGCTGCGGTCATGTCGATTCCAAATTTCTTTCAGGTGAGCACTGGATATGGACATGCAGCAAAAACTAGGTCTGAGCAAGACCTAAGACCCCACTACTCGAACTCAGCAGTGGTGACCGGGATACCGACGGTTGGAACTCAAAAACCTAACTGAAGCATAACAGGCTAGATCTTTAAACATAGACACCAGATCAGACCTTCACCAAATCCCTTCCCTGACTCCCAGAGTTCAGAGCATCCAGCTTGGAAGGTTTAATCAGCCCCAGCAGGGAGAGTTCCTTGGTGTGAAGCTAGGATTGGATTCCAAATGTCCCCACAGTTGTGAGGATGGAGACCCACGTTCGCACCACCGTCTAATCTGAAGGTGGTGAGGTTGCAAAACTGGCCTGAAAATATCACTGGCAAAGACTCTCCTACCACTGCTGCTTCTGCTCTGAATAGACTCCTCACAGAGCCAGCTCCTCTCTCTGCCTTTCATGGTACACACCATTGTCATGGACATTCCCTATAGCCAAGAACACAGAGACACGTGGAAGGGAGAGGGGCCGGGGAAGGAAAAAGCTGAATAAAGATTCTTGACAGGCCCCCTAAGGTCGGAGTGTTAGGCAGAGTCAGGTAGGTTCATATTTTACCCAGGCTGATTCCACAAGCACTTAAGAAAATACTGTGAACATACAAGCTCCATTTCTTCAAAGCAACTGGTTAACAGATGGGGAGGTGGCAGCATTCCCAGCCATTTCTGGCTATTAGCCACGTAGCTTGAGAGGAGCGGGCCATAGCTAATGGGGCTTTCATCTCAGCTAGATTTACTTTCAGTAACAAGCAACTGGGTATCTTGTGCTTTTGGCCAGAGCAGAAAAGCCCAGTTTTCTGAGCCCTGGCCCATTGCCCTCTCCGAGGATCTCCACCATCTCAGGAAGGGGCAGAGAGAAGTTTTAACCCCAGGGTGCAATTGATGTCTGGAGCTAAGGCTGGGAAGGAATTCAGTAGAGAGCAGCGAATAATTCCAGTGGATCTTAATTACCAAGATAACAGGCATCTGATCAAGAGTAAGATATTGAATTGGGCTGTTGCATGAGTAGGAAATTCCTTCCTGTTTCTACCTTCTCCCAATGTGTAGCATCAACAGCCCTGAGAACCTTGTACTGGGTGGACTGAAGTATTCGCGCTGCAGCTGCAGCGCTGAGTGGCACTTGGGCAGACGAGTCGGATGATATTGGTTCTGCTCCATGACTCTCTGAGCCCTCAGTCCTTGCTTCTGCCCCAACCATTTGTGTGGACAATCGCAAACCACCAGCTTTGAAACTGGCCCCCTGGGAGTGTCCTGGGCAGTCAAGTTTGCTCAAAGGCTCACAGGTGAACATAAGAAGGGGTGGACATGGCAGCTCGAAAGACACCCCACAGGAGACCCAGGCAGCACTAAAGTAAGCTCCCTCCGGGGTTTGTGGCTCATTTACTCCAGGTTATTTTTCCCTTGTTTACCCCAAACCAGCCAAGCCCTTAACCACATTTCCTGTCTACAGCTTAATAGCCTGAAAATCACAAACACAGGCAGGGCAGCTCTTCTGTCTGCAGCACCCCCTGACCCAGCTTCTGCTCATTACCCTCAGCCCAGGCTCCCAGCAGACTAACCCAGCCCCTTTTAAGTTCTGATCCCAACAAGGCTCAGAGCAGCTGATTGCCTCAGTTGAGGGAGGCTCCCAGCTAAGACTCTCCACCCCTTCCTGGAATTTAACCCTAAAAGCCCCATCCAACAGGCTGGCTTTGCAGTGCCTGGCCTAGGGGCGGGACACTGGGCTGGGATGTGGCAGGGCGGGTGGAGAGGGGACACCCATCCCCTCTACAAAATCATTTAATGGGGAGGAGGGATAGCTCAGTGGTTTGAGCATGGGCCTGCTAAACCCAAGGTGGTAAATTCAATCCTTGAGGGGGGCATTTAGGGACATGGAGGCAAAAAAAAATCTGTTGGATGACTTAATTGGGGATTGGTCCTGCTTCAAGCAGGGGAGTGGACTAGACACCTCGTGAGGTCCCTTCCCACCCTGGAATTCTATGACAGACCCCCCATGGGGATCTGTTTGCCTGTCTCCAGAACGATGGCAGTTTGGAGTCAGGGAGATCAAGGAGAGAGGTTTTCATCCTTTTTCTTTGTGAGCCCCTCCCCTCCTGCCCCCCAAACATGCTATAAAAACTCCCTGGCCCAGCTGTGCCACAACAACTGGTTTTCTGATATAAAAGCCAGGGCTGGCATTAAGGGGGAGCAGGCAGGGTATCACCCAGGGTCCCGTGCCACAGGGGGGGCATCGCAAAGCTAAGTTGCTCAGACTTCGGTTTCAGCCCCAGGTGCCCTGAACTGCAGTTCTGTATGGCAGGGCTTTGGCTCTCTGCCCTGGGCCCTAGCAAGTCCAATGCCAGCCCCCGGAAACCTGCTCTCAGCCCCCCAGGGAGCCCCAGACCCCTAGCTGAGAACTGTTGCTCTAGGGTTCCTGAGTGATCATGGCTTGATGGCACACAGCTGTGCAGAGCTGTTTATTTGAGCACCTGCACGGAAACTGTCCACAGATCCTCATTCAAATGTATTTTCACTCCTGGATCCCCGGGACAGATGAGCAAGGCCATTTGCTTTGGCTAAAAAGAGTCACTGGACGTGGACTTTTGCTGATATTTCAGATCAGCCGTTCTGGTGAAAATGGACAGTGACTCTTCCCAGTTCTACCGTGTGTTAACCAGTAACACCGGAGCCAGGGACCTCAGGTCCTGGGCAAAGACCAGCTGCCTGGCTCTGGAATGGGGGCTCCAGAAGCTTTCCTGTCCCTCAGGCAGATCGAAACTTAGCTTCACATCTCCTCCAAAAAGGCAAAAGGGAATATTGCCCCAACACCCACACTGTCTCCTGCTGCTGCAGCAAAGAAATACTCCTGCCTCTAAGGAAATTCCCTGGCACGCCCTGCTGGCCAACCCAGAAAGTGGCACTGCAATTGTCTTCAAAACAGGATTTGCCTTCTCTTCCTCACCCTGCAGACAACAAGTGTAAAAAATGGGGACCGGGGGCGGGAGGGGAAGTAATAGGAGCCTATATAAGAAAAAGCCCCAAATATCAGGACTGTCCCCATAAAACTGGGACATCTGGTCACCCTATCCTGCAGTGTGAATTAGGGGAAGGGGGATTAATAGGGCAGGGTGAATACTGAGTGCAATCCCAGCACTTCGGGAGCACAAAGTTTATCCAGACTCAGTTTTGATATTTCTGCTGACAAAGAAATTTCTCCTTGCAAACACTTTCCAGCTTCCAGCGCAGGCAAATTTTCCCATGTTCCTCTGTGATCCGTTCATTCTTCACCCTGCATCTATTTTAGCAATTTCCCAGAGACAAGCATAAGCATTTTAGCCATCGGCATGGAGGAGACTTCACCACCATCACCCAGGCCAGAAGGCCAGAACTCCTGCCAGGAGACCCCCACCATGGCATCCTACAAGACTCAGCCCAGTCATCTCTGCCCAGGAGATCGCCATGCCAGGACCCTGGCTCTGGGGTTGTGCCGTCTGTTCTGATAGCCCAGTGTATCGGGAGATGGTATCCGCTGAGAGCCCTCAAGACTGCAAACCACTGAGTGTTCAGCTTTCCAGGTCTTTCTTGTCACCACTTGAATTTCATTTAAATGGTTTGCTTCTGCTTTCGTTTTATTGGCCCCCATTATATCCTCCTTTGTACCTCTGGCATTTCCTTAATAGTCTTTTGACTCATCTGCTCTCAGGAGGAGAAACATTTTTTACAAGAACAATATGAAGGAACAGTTATAAAATCGGTAGCCCGGTGATAAATGTTAAGGACTCAGAGATTCTTTTATTGGAAATTGCCGTCTTTCAAATGTTTAACAGATTTGTAAAAATAATTTCTCCAAAAGGTTACAATTCCACTGAACTCCATTAGAGAGGCTGGGCTCTAAATCACCCATCACGTGCCACAGATAGAGGCAAGGGACACACCAAAGTCATAACTTTCTCCCTTCGTACACAACATTACTTGGCTCATAGCCAGCATCATTCTATTTCCAGGACAGGTTCCTTGACCCCGGGTCCTTCAGCCACAACAGAGGGGCTCGCCAGCCTGAATCGAGGCGTGAAATTGTGAAAGAATGGGCCTGCTGCAGCACCAGTTGTGCTAAGACCTCAGATGTGAAATCGCCACTTTTTTTCTCTCTCCCTCATACTGGCCTGTCGCACGCCGGGTGGAAAAGATTGTATTTATCACCTGTCAGGGTTTGGCAGAGCTGAGTTACGTGGAGCAGGACAGCATAAAATTATCATACACAAGCATGAAATTACAAAATCGCTCGGAACTGAACAACAAAATTATTTCATTTCTGAGGGAGGCCATTCCATTTTTTAGCCATGACACCTCGACTGCCAAACTTTGAATTGAAATTGAGTGTGAGGTGCATGGAATATAGACAGCAATAACAAGCAAAGGCATGTAAACTAGCCATGCAAATACACTACATTAATGGCCCCGGAAACCTCCCACAGGAGATATGTAACTAAATAAATGTCACATGTCCCAATAACTCATCTTTTCTTATACATTGTGAAATGAATTATGCTGCAATCGGAGCATGGGACTCCCGCTAGGTTGGTGTTCTCTCGGATTACATATGTTCCTTGCTTTTCCTCTCCCAAGCTTTATGATCAGAGATGGGTGAACACTGCACACATTTCAACACTAGCAATTGGAACGGGAGTGTAGTGAGGCAGTATGGAGCCACCTTAACTGGAATTTGGTCAGGAAACTGGGTGTAATCTTGCAAGGGTTGCTGTGTGATCGCTAGCACACAGACGTGCTCCGTTCCCTCCTGGCGTTATGTCCCATCAGAAAGTTAAGTTCACAAGAGCGGCTACTCTCCTACTGGGCTTGCTGGGGGCAGAACTAGCACTTCTATCCTACAGGGGCAGCCTGTTCTCTGGGCCATGCACTGCGCGGTTTCCTTGAATCACCCATGTGAGCCAAGCAGCGTTGCTGCACCCCAAGCAGCGTGTGCAATGGATTGAAATTGCGTCTCCTTGCAGCAGCAGTTGAGCTCACAGCCCAGCGAATCCAGCAGCAGTTGCTGGCTGTAATTGTGAGAGCTGCTCCATTCCATTGCACCTAGTCGCATCCCGATGACTCTGGGCACTGTGTTATAAACACTGTTTGTGTCCCGGCTTGTGTGTTTGACACTCCCTGGGGCTTGCCGCCTGCCATGGAAATAACATGGCGCCTTCCTGGCACCGGGCTATGTGCACACCCGGGACGGCAGGGCCCAGATACCCTCCCTGCCCTGGCACCCACTTCACTGGCAGAGGCAGACTCCATAGCGCTCTCCGAAGCGGCTGACACAGCCCTCTGCTCAGTAATCCGTTCCGCCGGTGAGCAGGCAGCGTGATCCATCATGGAGAGGCTGGATTTGTCAGCTCTCCGCAGCGGGGTCTGAGCGGAGCAACCCAAACAGGATGTTAAATACAATTAAAGGCGAATAGAGGCATGGTACGGGGATTGGGCTGGACAACCAGCCATCTCTGCCCACCCCTGGGCACCACGAGCCCCCGCGCTGGCCTCGTCCTTTGTGATCTGCCTCCCAGCCTGGCCCACCCCGGACGGTGCGGTGCCAGCGCTTGGGGCCACAGGACCCATGATTCTGGGGCCCGACTGGAGATCCCTTAAAGAGGCCTGGACATCACCAAGTGCTCGTACAACCAGGCCCCTCTGAGGTGTCCCCATTGAGACCCCTCAGAACAGATGCACCCAAAGCACTAGATACTTAGGAGGAGCTTGGCCCTGGCCACTAGGATTCTGGATTCTGTGGAAAGCAGGTAGGTGGTCTGGTAGCTAGCTAGGTAGAGGGGTCTGCAGGGGAAGAGAGGGGGCTGTAGGAGGACGGAAAGATGGAGAGCGATAGTGATATTGTCCTGTACTAGAACTGTCCCAGTGTTTTCAATACACTTGTGAAAACCCAGATCCTTTCCTGACCCTGACAGCTAGTTTCCTGCTGTTTTGAATGGCCACTTGGGGCAACGTGCGAGGGACTGAAGGAGAGTTTCAGGCTGCCCGCAAGTAGGGCCAGTTTCATGTCTCTGGACTGCAGTCTTCCTCTCCCGGGCCAGCCTCAGTTTCTGGCTCTGATGCTCTCCCACTGTGCCCCTGCTGCTTGTTCCCACCTGCTCCCTGGCTGGCAACCAGCAGGAGTAGCCTGATGATGCCTAGCAGAGAGGCTGGGGCAGAGCAGAGTGCAGAGTGGCCTCAGGTCCAGGGAGGAATGCTGGGGTGTCCGGCAGCCCCTCTGCACCTGCCCTGAACTGCCTGACTCTCTACCCAGGTGAGCTCTCAGCTGCACGCAGCTTCTCAGGTCAGAGTCCCGGCAGTAGAACGTATCACAAGTGGCCGTTTGAATTGGTAGAATTAACTACATGGGCGCCTAAAACTGGCAACAAATCAGCCAGAGGCGCCTTTTTTCCAGGCTATGCACGTGACGGACCCTTGCCACCTGCCTCCCTACAGGTAGGACGTGTTGGTGCCAGGCTGAATGCTCTGGTCCTTAGACAGAGCCCTTTGAGCTTAGGAAATTGATATTTACTGTGCATTGTTCTTCTGCCTGACGTCTTTTAACACCTGGAGAGCGGCTCAGAACGGGATGTGGGAGCTGAAGAGTGATTGTGGGGGACGGCGACTTCGAGGAGGAAAAGAAGTTTAATGATTTATGAGGGAGGCGGCAAACTGGCCTTTCGCCTCTCCCAGACAGGGCTTTGATGCTGCCCCCTTTAATCCTTGGCCACCTGGCACTAATTAGAACAGTGAGATTGTCCTGATATCTAATTAAAAGCAGGGAAATGCTTCTCCATATAATGAGACGCCTCAGGCACTGGCCCCTGCACTCTCCCCCCACCAAGTGACACTCTGGTACCTCTCCCATTTTGTTTCACATTGAATTGTAACAGCAGGAGTGAGCTGTTTGGAGACACCCTGTGATGGCCCCAAATGAAAACTGCAGGCCACTGCACTGAGCTCACTGCCCACTCCCCATTCCCTCCACAGGCCTTCTCCAGAACAGGAAGTGAATGACGTTTTCATTATAGCCATGCTGGATCACAGCGCACGGAGCTTGCTAACCATCCTCACTACCGGCTGCATGCGGCGGTCTGTCAGAGATGAGAATCCCAGGGGAGAAGGGCCACATCAGGCCTTACCTGGGGAAACTTTGCAAACTCTTTTGCTGCCTTTGTTGAACCTGAAAGCAAAGGAAAAGCCTAACGTTGCAAAACTGTAAGAGAGAAGGCCTATGATTTGGGCAACCGGAAAGTAGTTTCTTCAGCTCTGAGATAGTAAGGAGAAGATCCACATGCTACTCAGGGGACACAGATATCTACGGGAACATGAAAGTACATCGCAAGCCTGATAAGGAGACAGATGAGCTCAAGATCAAGGCTTTGGAGTAATTCAGGGAAGTGCTATGCCACCAAAACTCTTCACGGCCTTGCTGAAAGAAAGCTGGGAGACACTGAATGGGAAGGAGAGATCCTCAGAGCAAGTTAGTACCGGAGCCATCCTAGATCTGCTGATGATTTTGCTATTTGCAGTGAAACCCCTAGAGATACTGCGCCAGGGGCCAGGGAACCCAGCATGGTCAGAAAGGAATATGCGTTCAGACAGGGGACTATGGAGAAAACCAAGATGCTAAACACAAAGGTGAAAATGTGTCACAGCCCATGGGAGGAAACCAGACCAAACCTATTCCTGGCTATTCCTGCTCTGGAAGATCTGGTGCAGAGAAAAGTCAAGACATCTCTGCAGGAGGAGCACTGCCATTGTGCGATTTGTTTAGCCAATGCAGCTGCAGCAACTATTTACAGGTGGGCTGAAAGAAATACACCACCTGTTCCGTTCGAGACTCTGGCCCTGGGCGGGGACGTGCCAAGCGTGGCTCACAGAGAGATGGGAAGAGTAGAGGGTGGGACTGTGGCTCAAGGCCAGCGGCTATCTGGGAGGAAGGATAGTTGTCCCCATGGACACTCCTGTGTATCTGCGTTAGACTCACCAGCAGTGCAGTAACACAAATGACACAAAGCCGGGCGGTGTGTCATTGCTGAGACACCTGCACAATACACACTGTTCCCAGGAGTCTTGGGAAGCTGGAAATCGATGGGAGTCCACAGAGGCTCCACCATGGGGGAATCTGGCCTTTCTGCTGCTGAAACCATTTTCCCTAATCCAAATCCAAATTCAGCCACGCTCAACGCAGGGAAACTAACAGACGAGGGGAACTGAGACGCCAGAGATTCCTCACGAGAGCACTAGCTGGCCCGTGCCCCATACACATGGAGTTCTGCAGACGCGCATGCACCCTCCAAGCCAGGCAGGTTCCAGGCACTTCTCTCTGGGGCAACACCCCCTTGAGAGAGAGTGTGATGATGGACACAGCCCTTTGCTAAGGGGCCAGGTGTCCTCAGGCGCCCACGGCCACTGGCCACCTGGTGGCAGGCCCTTCTGCGGACACACAGCCAGTGGCCAGTAAGAACCAACCCAGCTCATCTTTATTGTTCTGTGGCAAGTTAGAAAAATTGTCTAGGGGGGTCCCTCAGCCCAGCAAGTTGAAGAAAAGGAAACACGGCAAGAAAAAAAGCAGCCAGGAACTTGGTCTAGGTCCTGCAGCCAGAGACCAATGCAGCTGGAAGGAACAGTCAGTCCTGGCCCCTGACTGAAATCTAAGGGATGTAAGGAGGTCAGGGACACCTCAGCTCTGTTTGCAGTGGAAGTGTGTTTTCTCTTTTCTTTTCTTTGTACATTCCTGACCTGCAGGAAGTGTCTGGAGGGGAGAGGCGCATAAGAAATATTTTCTGTTGTGAACAAAATGCAACCCCCCCCCCCTGCCCCAAGTAACAATAAATAACAGCCCCACCCATCCGTACCCAGCGGCTGCTACTGTTCAGTGCAGATGTGCTGAGGAGAGAGTCCATAAAGGGTTAAACCTGCTTTGCCAGACTGTGAATTCTCAGCAAGTCTCCCTCATACAGCCAAACAACAGCTTGACATTTTCCATCCTTCACGAGAAAGACAAAGGCGTGAAGATATTCCCATGATTCCTTTCTGCATGCCTAACTATGAGCTCAGGTGCAGCAGCATTTGCCCTGGACCGGCCTCATCAACATGAAGGGCGAACTCATCGTTTCTGCATCTTTCCTCGCCACTGCTTGATTAATTGGCTCACGACAACGCCGGCTGAATACCTAATGCCTCTTCTGTCCCTGTTCTTTCTTCACAGCCTTTTGCTGCATTTACATATACTTTATATTCCATAATTTTCACACACACAAAAAAAATGGGAGCACATCTCAGTAATTTGATGTAATGACGGCATGTCACCAAAAAGAGGAATTAGAAAAATCTGTAGGTATTTAATTTATTCTTGTTTTTTTCAAGTAGATCTCTCTGAGAAAGGCATTAATATTCATGGGCATGAAAAAAAGTACACGCAAAAGGAAATTTCCAGTATTTTAGGCTAAATTAAATACATTTTTAAAGAAACAATATTGAACTAATAATGCTTAAAGGCAAAATTAACAAAAAGGACCATTTTTATCCCCCCCCAAAAATGCCAAGGTTTCTATCCCACCACCATAGCAGGAAAATTGTGCATTGCTTTCCCCAGGAAGAATTCCATGTGTGCAGGATGGAGAGTATGCAGAAAGAAAGGTCTTTTAAATTACCCTGCCTGTAATTTTTTGATTCAATAAAATGTTTTATTGAAATATTGTTCAGAGTTTCCAAAATGGTTTTAAACTATGCAGCCCACATTAGCTCACAATCAGATGGGGGTACACATTTTATAGAGATTTTAATGGGAAGGCGATGGAGTTTTCCAGTAAAACAGGAAAAAGTGAAAAATACAATCAGGGATATGACTGTGCAGGAAACAAGCAAGAATGAAATCCCCAGCACATGATGCTATAGATGCCAAGTGCAGTCATTTCCTTGCTTCATTCTCCACGTTCTGCTTTTCAGGGCCACATGAAGAAAAATGATTTAAATAAAAACTGCTAAGTTTTTCCTTGGGTGGGTCTCGTGGGGAAATGCAGTCCTGGTGTATGGAAACGGACATAGGCTGATTATGAAGAGCTAAAAGGCAGATGAACTATGACAAAGACGTTTCCAGTTGCTCCTGAGCTGGCTGATAAACCAAGTTTCTGCTTCACCTGCATTCAGCCTTACCTGGCAGATGAAGTTCTGTATTTGCATTATCGAGTATAATGGAACAAATGGACCAGACCTTTAATACAATGGGGAAAATGTAACATTATACAAGAGCGTTTTCATAATGCGACCTCCGTACCCATGATCGCAGAGACCCGTTAACACCCTGGTAGCTTGGCCTGGCAGGGGCTGAGTATCCTGGCCCGGATACAGCCGTGCAGCATGTCCGTGCATGCCTGACGTTAAGCATCAGAAGAATCCCATTGAGCTCAGTGTTTAAGCCCATACTCGAGTGCTGCCCTGAATCAGGCCTCAGTTGCTATCAGCTGCGAGCACTGAGCATCGTGCAGCGCTGAGCACCATGCAGGGCTGAGCTTTTTGAGTGGCTTACGTCTCGCTCGCTGGTCTCCGAATGAGACACACTCACTCATCGGTCAGCTGGACACTGGCTGACCCGCCCCACACACCCGCCCCAATTGCCACCTCAACAGAGCCTTGGCTACTTGGCGAGTGACTGCGGCCTGCTCGGCTAGTTTAAAATGATCCAGCTAAAGAGGCTGTAAGGAGGCATGTCCTTGAAAAGGAAAAGAAAATCGTAAGACCCTCGACTGCCTGTAATTTCCTCCCCATTAACAGTGTTCAAAGTCACCTGGAAAGCTACGAGCTTGCCTCATTCCAGACTTCTTCCATGCTGGCCTTTGGAGGGAGGGGATTAGCTCCTGCCCTGCCCCACTGCCAGGGGACAGTCCCGGAGAATGTATTTTTTAAAGGACGCTGATTGCTATGGGCAACCACTTTGCCGCTCGTATCTGATCTGCCAGCACAAAACCGTCTGAATCTGGTCTCCAGGAAATTCAACTTCCAGCTCAGTCCTGGCACAGTTACAAAGAGATGATTCCCTGGAATAAATAAAATTAGCGGCTTTAGTTCTCAAATGTGAAAATCTCCACCTGCCGGAGCACCAGAGGCAGAGGCTGGCTGAGTGCTGGGAAGGGGGCACTGGCGGCGAGAGGCACTTCTCTTCGTCTCACCGTTCGGGTGGGCTGCGCGGAGAACAGAGCCTCAGCCAGGTTTTAAATTGGTCTCTTGATATTTTATGAAATAACTTTTTTTTCCTAAAGTACTTCTTGATATTTTTATGTTTATATACTTTAACTCAGGATTGGACTCATAAAAAATACATGAGGAGTAAGTGGTTTCTGCAAATGTTTTATACATGATTTGGGAACTGATACTATTCAAAGAGAAAAAATATTCCTCCTTGTATTGGCTGTGACTGAAACGTGGCAGGGCTCTGGTCAGCTGGCAGGTCTCCTACAGGCAGGAATGAAAGGCAGTGAGGTGAGGGCCTCGCGCAGACTGTTAGGAACTGGGAAGTGTAGACCTGAGCTGACGCTGACTGAAGCCATCTGCTGGCCCATGGGATCCAGGCCAATATTTTCAAACTTGGGTGTCTCACGTCAGACTCGAAGTCCATAGTCCTGAGGTCGGCATGAGTCATCCCACAACTGTTCAAGTTAGCAATGTGCTTCACTGCTTTGGGGAGCTGAGGGCTAGCTGAGCGGGGCACTTCCAGTAGAGAGGGAAGTGTTAGTACCATTATACAAGGCACTGGTGAGACCCCATCTGGAATCCTGTGTGCAGTTCTGGTCTCCTAAGTTTAAGAATTCAAACTGGAACAGGTGCAGAGAAGGCCAACAATTCGCCGGCCCCCCCTGACTGTATCTGCCTGTGCCCCTCAGGGCAGGTCCCTCCACCCCGGCACCCAGAGACATAGAGACACTTTTCAGGGGATATACAGAGCCTTGTCGCTCCAGGCACACTGCCCATCCCATTCCCGTCACTACCATCCCTGCTTGTTCCCAGAGCATGTACGGCACCCTCAGCAGCAGGGTGAGGCCATGCCTCCAGGGCCCCCACTTTTAGAAGCAGGTTCTCTGGGACCCACTGAAGCTGTACCCCCAGGATGGGGTAGGTTGGGCTGCAGGGGATGTGTTCCCCAGGAAGAGAGCTGAGACCCACCAACTCACTGCCCACAGAACAGATGAGCCCCTAATGGGCCAGCTGCGCTGGTGGAGGCAGCAACAAGGAAGCGGGGAGATGTTGTTTTTGATGCTAACTATTCAGGGAGATTCACTGCCTTAAAGTTCGGGAAGAGTCTAGCTATGGGAGCCAAAGGGTTACTGTGATATTACGTTTAGTCCCACTGTAGCATATATTATCCTTTTTGACTGAGTAATATGATGCAAAGTTTTTTAAATGATACAATTGTATTCTATTATATTCCACTCTTCAGGGAGATTTTAGGCTCATTTTTTGCATGAATGATATTCACTCAAGACATTTGAATACTGACACAGATCGCATTGTAGACACACATACAGCAGAAGGGTTATGGCAAGTGCACAGATAAATGCAAAAACATACGGCAACATGAGGAAACACAACGTTTTTATTATATAAAACCTGAACACATGTTTCCAGCTACAACGTGCAGGGATCTGAGGGATGGAACTAGTGTCTCCTTCAGACAGACTTTCATAGGATTTACTTAACTTAAAAGCTGAGCAGGGGTTCTATGCAAATTTTCCCCTTTAGAGAATTGAACCCAAACGAAACTTTGGGAAGTTCTTATTCTAGTTCCTCGTGACCGGGTGTCCAGTTTATCTGAATTTAGCCATTGCAGGGACTGTCAGGACTGGGGTGCCTTGGTCGACTGTCTGCCTATGGGGGAAGCAGGCGTTGGACAGGCAGGCTGGTGTGCATGGCTGAAGCAGCTGGAGTAATTTCATTGACTATGGTGGAGTTTCTCCAGATTTAGGCCAGTGTAACTGAAGGCAGAATTTGGCGCTACGTATGGTAGCTGCTAAGGAAAACATGGCAGGCAATAACAGCCTGGTGTCTTTGCAAAATGAGAATGGAATTTAAAAAGGAATCCGAGAACGGATTATGCCTGGGCCTGTCAGCCAGAAACCACTGTGAAAAACCCAGACATCTTTAACAGACAACGAGAAGAAATGAGATGGAATTTGGATGAGCCGGTTCGGAGTTAATTTAGGTGAGAGGTTAGTGGGAATGAGAGGGGGATTTGGTCACCCTGTCTGTGGTTGGATTAGAAACGTCTGCCAGAGGAAGACGGGAGAGGAGAGTGGTCAGGGTTGGAATATGAGGGGGAGGCTGGTGTCATGGGGTTTGTGTGCCTGTGGTCATGTGACTGGAGGGGACGCTGGGGGGTCGAATGAGGTTCACTGTCAGGGTAGTGCAAAGGGAATTGCCCATAGGCTGCCCGCAGACACTTTGGCTAACGCCAGCGCTCTGTGGCACCAAGCGCGCGGCGATGTTTAAACAGATCCGTGAGTGGGAGAGCAGAGCTGCTGTGCCCTGCGTCTGGCGGAGCGGGCCTGGCTCCTGCAGGGAGAAGCAGGAAGCAGCCTCTTGAGAGGGTGAGAGGGAGGGTGCCACCCACCTCAGCCTCCAGCGTGCGGGGGGAGCCCAGTCAGAGAGGATGTCCGTACCTGGGAGAGGGCTCAGAGAAGGGCCTGGAGAATGGTGAAGGGCTAGGAAACCTGCCTTGGAGCCATGGACTCAAGCCGCTCAGCCTGTTAAGCTTAACAAAGAGCCGGTGAAGGGGTGAATTGACCACAGTTGATACGCACCCGCAGGGGGAACAAATGTTGAATAAGGGACTCTTCTGGCTAGCGGGGAGATGAGGGACTCTTCCGGCTAGCGGGGAGATAAGGGACTCTTCCGGCTAGCGGGGAGATAAGGGACTCTTCCGGCTAGCGGGGAGATAAGGGACTCTTCCGGCTAGCGGGGAGATAAGGGACTCTTCCGGCTAGCGGGGAGATAAGGGACTCTTCCGGCTAGCGGGGAGATAAGGGACTCTTCCGGCTAGTGGGGAGAGCTGTAACACGGCCCAGGGGCTGGGAGTTGAAGCGGGACAACTTCAGACTGCACGTCAAATGTCAATTTGAAGGGTGAGGGTAACGAACCATGGGACCAGCTCACCCAGGGCCGCAGGGGAGTCTCCATCCCTGGCCATGTTTAAATCAAGACTCTGCTCCAGGAACAATTTGGGGGCCGTTCTCCGGCCAGTGTTATCTAGGGTGCCAGACGAGGTGATCACAATGGCCCGGTCTGGCCGTGGCACCTAGGAATCCATGAACGTTTGCAGCAGACAGACAGGGTACCTGGAGGTGCCAGCTCAGCCCAGCGGTGCCAGCTGGCAGCCTGCAGGAAACCAACCAGCCAGCCAGCCTAGATGCCACAGGTGCCAGCTGCATGTCCAAGGGAAGTCAGCTTGTCAGTCCATTGGTGCCAGGCCCCAGCCCAGAGCTGCCAGCTGGCAGTCTGCAGGGAGACACCCAGCCAGCCAGCCCATCTGCTCACTGGTGCCAGCGGCATGTCCCTGGGACGTCAGCCTGGCAGACTCTGTGCCGGGATGTGCCACTGCCAGTCCCTAGGTGCTAGCAGGCAGGCGAGTGAGCTCAGCTGGCTGGGCCATCAATCCCCGGGGAGCCAGCCAATCCACCAGCAGGGGCCAGCAGCCGGGCTGATGGGCACCAGGCACTTTGCCAGCACACCAAAACCAGCGTGCCAGCTTACCGGGGGAAGGCAGCCCAGAAACAGCAAGTTCGCCAGTGCACGGTTCCATCCCAGACGCTCCAGGCTTCCCAAGAGACAGGGAGGCATCCAGCGGGATTCCAGAGCCGTTCTTGGAAAGGAAGGTCCGTCTGGGAGAGAGGGGAGGGTGCTAGGCACAGTCCAGAGAGCAGAGTGGGAAGCGGAGCCCTCTGGAGCAGAGATCAGATTCTAGGAACTACAGCTCAGAAGGACTTTTCATTAAAATCACATTCTTTGCTTCTGCAGGTCCTGGGAGCTTCCAAGCCTGGCTGGCTCCTCTAGTGGCTGGAACAGGCTGAGGGAAGGAGCTCTGATGACCATGATCTCCCTGACTAGCTACATTGAACTTTTACCCCCAATAGGTAGCTGTGCCCAAGCCCGGTGTTGTGTTACCTGGATGCACACACACAGCTTCTGGTATCATCCTGAGCGGGGGTCTCCTCCGCGGCAGGCGGCAGCCCTGGGGCTTGGGGTCGGCCTCCTTCCCCCGGCACACGGTACATGTGGGAGAGGCAGAAACCTCTGTGGAAAAGTTTTCCCTGGGAGACAGTGAACTGCCCAGCCCTGTTATCTTTATGGATCAGGAGACAGAGCGAGACCCTGAGTCCTCCTGCCTCTGCTGCTCACTTTCCTGGTCCCTCCTCTCTCTCCTTCTCGCCTGGCTGTTTAGTTTTCAGACCTGGAAGGGACGAATGTTGCAGCAGTGGCAGGGGCCAGGCGACACTGTGACGGCAGCTCAGCTCGGGGCCGGCGCCAGGGCACAGCTGGGCGGGCAGCACGCTGCGGCAGGGCGGAGGGGGCCTGTGTGGCACTGGCATTAGCATCACGAGTGCGACATTCACTTTGCTCCTTTTCCTTCTAGGGAAAAATATTTTTTAAAATTGCAAACGTGAGATTGCCAGAGAGGGCGACCTGCCCGGGAGCCGCCCAGCGAGGGAGCACCCCAAAGCCAGGGGGGAGGCAGAGGGACCTCCCTTGTCCAGAGTTAGCTCTGTGTGGTCCTGTTCTGCACCCTGACCTGGGAGCAGGGCCCAGCCCGGAGCTCGCCCACTGCAGAGAGGGGCCTTTTCCAGGTTAGTTGCATCAAACCGGCGTCTTCCTCAGTCCGGCTGCCACGCGCCGGAGGAGATGGGAGGGAAGGGCATTCTCAGGGCTGCCTGTGAAGGTCTTAAAAGACATTATAGTCTGCATAAAAATATTCACTCCAGCCGAGGGCCTTAAAATATCCCCCTGAGCGCTGCGCAGTGACTGGAGGTATATTACTCTGCACTTGAGGTTAGTGGCGTAACCCAAGGTCAGATAGCGCAGATCCTAGCCAGAGAGCTCACAGGCTGGGCTTGCTTTAGCGCCCTGGAGAAGCTGCTGGCGACGCGTCTCACAAAGAAGAACAATGAGCTTGGCCCCATTCGGTGGCTCTAGCTCAGGAGTGAATGTGGTGGGGGGGGTGTCCCCAAGTCTTTCCCCCTGGCTGACTGCTTGGGGGTAGTTCTGCTGACCCCCAGGAGGGCGGGATGCTCATCCAGACGAGGTGACCCTCCTAGCCAGCGGCGTGCAGGAGAGTCCCCAGATGTGGCTCCCTGGCCATGCTCCAGGCCTGGCCTGGCTGCAGCGGGAAGGTGAAGAGCTGCAAGAAGAAGGTTTCCATTCTCCGGCGCTCACCTCTGAGAAAAGCAGAGCCAAGCAACGGGCCCCCTCCTGCTCCTTTCCCACCGGAGAGCTTTCTTCTTCCTCAGCAACCCGTTTCTGGAATATTGATCTTAGCGATTGGCAGGGGGTTCCCGTCCTTTCATTGGGTCAGCGGCAGAAGCCGGAAGGATCCCTGCTGGTCCCAATCCAGGGAGAAACTTGCCCCTTCAAAGAGCCACTGAACAAACTGTGCCTGGCAAGACCATTCAGATCAAACAAAACGGAACTCTCTGAACGGTTTCTTCTCCTCAAAGCCGCCTCTCCTGGTGTTTTGAGATGATACAGGAGCAGAGGAAGAGCTGTAATATTTCTCTCTCTTAACTTTAAGTTCCCATGAATTTAGAATCCTTTTCTCTGAGGGGCTAATTATATAATTTCAATGTTTACTCTATACAGACGGCTCTCACAGGATGGTGCCCCAGGGAGCTTAGTGCTGGAATTACATCCTAGAAAGGTAGC
The DNA here is from genome assembly GCA_032164245.1 of Sternotherus odoratus. Lineage (NCBI taxonomy): Eukaryota > Metazoa > Chordata > Testudines > Kinosternidae > Sternotherus > Sternotherus odoratus. Next base: position 24,667,345 of record JAVMKO010000015.1, read on the forward strand.
ATTCACTGCAGAGAGACACTCGGATAGTTTCATGACACAGCTCAGGATGTGCTCATTTGTTTTGCCTGGGTATATATTGCTTCTTCCTCTGCCACTTCTGATTATTGGTCATCAGTGCTTCATTTCCTTGTTGGTTCTTCAAAGACAAATCCCCGTCTGTAAAAGCCAAGGTTCCCTGCTTGCTGGCTCCAGCCCCACTAAGGTGTCTCACACAGGTGCGCGCTCACTAGCAGGCTACATTAGCTAAATTGGCCCATACTTGACATTTGCAGATTTACTTGCAATACTGATTAGCAATGAAAAACATTGGGAAATGGTATTGGGGGAAGCCACAGAGTTGGGGGAGGGTGAATAATGAAACACTGAAGAATGCACATTAGAGCCGGAGTGAAGAAGGGCTGGTTCCTTACCCTAGCAACACGGGATCCTGCCTTGCGGGGTGGTGTCAGGTCTGCTCATCCACCCTCCACTGGGGGAATCTCCTCCCAGGCGCTGTGACACCCAGCTGCCTCTCCGCTCTCGGGGCCTCCCAGGGAAGGTCAAACTCGGCCACCCTCTCCGCCCCACGGAAACCGGTTGGCACGTGACACGCGCAGCCCCACTGGAGCTTTGCACACCTCCCCCTGGTGGCCTCAGTCTCTCCAGTCACCTCTCTGGAGACAAGTGGTTGCTGCGGCTTCTTACCCTGCCATGTCTCCTCGCTGCTGTGACACCCCTGAGCCGCCTGGCCTGCTCGCTTTGTGGGTCTGCTCTGTAACCCCACCGAGTGCCCCCCTCGGATTGCCACTCAGCGCCAGCTGCTCCTCACTCCTTTGCTGTCTGCCCCGCGAGGGCCCCATGGCGTGCGGCGCCTGAAGGGACACGTTCCTGGGCCCCAGGCCAGTGAGACGCTCTGGGGAAGGATGGACGCTGACGGCGGGCCCCTGGCAGAAATGTTGCTTTGAAAAGGCTCATTTCCACAATGGGCCCCTGGTAAAGGAGAGCGCCCCTCGGGGATGTGGGAATTCCCTGTGCTGGGAGACGACCCGTCTTCCCCTGCGGCGGCCCCAGCGAGCTCAGAATAACCCCAGTTCTCCCCACCCAGCTTCCTCCCCAGCAAACGCTGCTCAGGAGCCCATGAGAGGAACAAGCTCTACCGAGTGCAGCAACCCAGCCTGTGCCAGGGAAGGAGAACGCGGACACCAGAGCTGTGAGCTCAGGGCCACAGTCAGAGTCCCGAGGAGAAATGAGAGGGACCCGCCATCCCCCCATTTCCTTGGCTAGGAGTAGCCTGTCTTGTGCTGCCCTGAGGGGTCCCGTCCCCTGCCCGGACACAGCGACTCTGCAGCAAGGGCAGCAGCCTGGGAGATGGAACGGGCTCAGTGTGCGTCGCGGGTCTCAAACGCATTCACTCCACACCCGTTGTCAAATTCACACAAACATCCGGGAGGCTTTTCTCCCACTCCTGGCTCCGCTCTGGCCAAGGGACTCGTGCAAAGTAGAGGGCACGACTGTCCGGGCAGGAGGGCTGCACTAGGCCCGGTGCCCCATTGAAACCTGCAGCACAGTGCTCACGGGGTACACAGAGCTTTCTGGATTCTACTCCCGTCCCCTACAGCCAGTCACGACAAACACTGTCCGTGTGATGGTAACGCGGGTGAAAAGAAAATAATTCATACATCTGCCTAAAATGCACAATACTCCGAATGTGTCATTAGACGTCATTCGTCTTCTCCTCCCCCTGGGGAGTACATTTCCCATAATTACAGGACTGGATAAGCCATTTTTGCCTCTCACTATTCACAGCTATTTATATTTAACATACCTTGGCTTCCTGGGTCAGGCATGGAAATTATTCTGCAACTAACTCAACCTTAAAGTTACAATTGCTGCTTAGTAACCAGATGCTAAATCCAAAAGGGAAGCTTTCAACATCATGCAATTAATTTAACGAAATAGAAAAGTACTGAAGAGGGAAAACTTTATTTCATTTGTCTTTTGGAAACACAGAAGCAAAAACAAAGCCGATGAGATTTTTCATTTACAAAGTTCACAATTCACACAGCCGTGAGCTGTCCCTTTAACCACTGCTAAATTGTTTTCTGACAGCCCTTGCAGCAATTTTATCCCCTGACATTTGATTTACATATGATCTTTAAGCACTGCCACTGCTGTAATAGCTATTTGGTTAATATTCAAATCACTCTGTGATGTCACATACCTTGATAGGTCATTTCGCTGCAGCTTGGCAAAATGCATGTAAAAATAAATGTATAACTAATGAAATAAACTGATTAAGGAGAGAAATCAATCGTTTTACGGGTGTAGTGAAGATCTAGTAGTTAATTTAGCATGGATCTGCAAGGGTGCATGTTAATAGAACAGGCTTACATCTAATTGGTGCACCAGTAAATGAAATACAGTAATGTTCCATGATGCATTGGAAGAGTTTGCTTCATTTTCTCTGCTCTTTCCTGATAACTGGTTACAGCACAGTGGGATTTTTAACAATTATTTATTTCTCTCTCATGACGATGGGAGCTTACAGGTTCCAGTGAGCCGGCCAAATCGGCTGCAATTCTCAGGTCTGGCATTCTCGCTGATGGAAATATCTCTGGCTAGAGTCCACCTCAGAATCACGTTATAGCTCTTACTGCAGGGTATGGGGATTATTTGGGGTTATTTAAGCCTTTTTAAGAGTTCCTTTTCCTCTCTGGAAGCACCGTGTTCTGCAGGCTCCAGGTTCTAGCCAGGTAGCCAGGCCTGGTGGTTGGAGCAGTGATGGAGACCAGGTACCAAGGGTCTCCATCGGATGTAGAGTTGGGACTGGGCTAGGGCAGTGCTGAACCTAGGGTCTGGGGACAGGCCATGGGTCAGGATTGTAGCTGGAATCCAGGTGCAGCTGAAGGTTGAAGCTGGGTGGGAGTCCAAGGGGCTGGGAGTCTGGAGGCAGGTGCAGGGCTGGAGTGGGTTCGGGGCAGAGCTGGAGCAAGGTCAGAGTAAGGTACAGACAAGGCTGAAGCAGGAACAGGGACAGGATCCAGGGCGGGCTAGAAGTCTAGGGAATTGGTAACCCCACGAGGCAGCCGGAGGGGTCTCGGTTGAGTGGTGCATTGCAGGTCAGGCGGTGAAAGTGAAATATCTGTGCTTTGGTGTCACCTGACCCGCTCCCTTTCCCGGCTACTGAAGCAAGCAAGGGACGACTCACTGAGGACGAGGTGAGTCATTGTAGCTGAGCGAGCAGCCCTGGTCTGGCTGCGGGTTGCTTCACAAGAGGTTCCATGGCTGCAAGAGAGACCCTACACCCCTCAGCAGAGTACTAGACCACAGGAAACATGAGTGTTTAAGTGCATTTGAATCCCCAAGAGGAAAGGTGGAAGCAAAGCATTGGAGGAGTCACCCAGCCATCCTGTTTAACTACAAAGAAAATTCAGACATGCATCCCACCTTCCTTCAAACTGACACATTGAACTTCTATTTACACCAGCGGTTCATTAATCTTTTGCACCACAAAGGGATGTATTAAGTTGTTGCAAGATGTGTTTCTAATGAGTTCCATAAATAACTGCCTAGCCGAGCAGTATTATGCAGGGGCTCCTCCATTCAGCAGAAACCATGAATGGGTATCACAAAACTCTGGACAGGAACGTGCCATAATATGCAGCTCCCCTCACTTCCCTCTTCCTGTGCACGTGGAGCATTACTCTCATTAGTGGGGTCTCATTAGTGGTTGTAAACCAGTAACCACTTGAAGGAAAATGCAATGACCGCCATGCCTCTTCGCCGACTGTCTCTGGAACGGGATCAACTCTTCCCTCAGCCCATCCCACAGCTGGAGAGAGTTGCCTTCAAGGCCTGAGCCTGTGAAGAGGAGCTTTAATACCACTCCCCTGTACTCAGTGCTTGGGGGCCAGTGCTCATGGACTCAGATTTGGCCCACGTTCTCAGGAGTAGCTGTAGATTTTGGGGGCCCAGCCTGAAGAACCTTAGAGAGGTTCAGGAAGCACTGAGCATCTGCGCTCTGAAAACTGGGCCCTTTCACGAGGTCTGAAGTTAGGCATCCAAATTCAATGGTCAGCTTGGCCAAGTGCAGGCCAAAGGCTTTACGCCTCGTGATGGGCGCGTGTGGCACAGCCAGCACCCTGGATGTCCTACAGTGCGAGAGCAAAGATTTATTAAAGGAGCCAGGCTGCCCCTAACACCGTCCTCAGCACCTGCCCGGAGGAGGGGCGGGGAGCCATCCCCCTACGGCACCAGCCCTAGGGATACACAGGCATCTCCCCAAACACCCTTGGACACATCCCTCCACCCTACAGGTCTATCAACTTTACAGATTTTGAACAGTTACAGTAAATAACCAAGCTCCAGAGAGTTGTGTTAATTTCCTAGACATTTAATCAATACGATGCTGCCCTGTTCATTATAGCTGTCAAAAATATGCAAAAAGTCCCATCTGGTCCTAGCAGGTACTGAATCTGAAATCTCTGATCTAGACTAATCAGTTGACTGACTAATTACCACACCCCATTTCCCCTAATTTAGGGTCATCACGTTAAGGATGAGTCGCCAGCTCAAATATAAAATAAAACAATACATATGTGAAAGATGCCATCTTAGAGCAGCCTGTATTTACGAGCAGTTGTTAGTCTTTGTCAGAGTAGATGTGAGAGAAAATAACATGGTTTGGTTCTTCTGAGAGCCAGGAACTATTTGCCAGGCTCTCAGACCTCACTGGAAGAGCCTCTCCCCTCCCCTCAAATATTTAGATCTATTTAAAAAAATAGGGGAAAATGATCTATACAAAGGCTTTGCATAAAAAAGTGATCAATGCAAATTCCTCTGAGAAAATTGCATCAACAGATGGAATCAGCCCATTTTCAGCTAAGGCCTCTGGCTGTGCAGATGGTAATTATAGAAAGTATGTAAATATGCAAGCTCTAGGAAGCATAGCAAAATGCTCTGCTGAATTTAGGCATTGGAGGGGTTGCTAGTTTGGCCCTTCCCAGAGCCCTTTGGCAACACTAGGAGTAGAACTTGGATGGGTTTTCGGCTACAGTTGACTCTAAACCAAGCGCCGGTTCCCAGAGCCTGAAATAGCTGCCTTCAAACTGCCTTTGGTGGAAACTCTTTAAAATTCATTCCTAGCTGCGCCCCCTAGTACTCTGCTCTGGCACCACCCTACAGACAGAGCAAGGAGTGAATCACCCCGCAGCCTGGTTCTATTTGTGGGTTCATTATTCCCTCCTCGGCCCCAGGAGGATCCAGATCTGGTGTCTCTAGTCTGGGGGGTGGGGGGAGAGAAAAGTCACTTTCAGGATAGTGCTAGCTCCCCCCTCCAGCTGTGAAAGAGCCCTCCTGCGAGGATGAGGTGGGCCAGAGGTGAGATCAGCTGCCTTCAGCCCCAGGGGAGCTACGCACTTATCTGACTCAGTCTCCCCTTCTCCTGTCCTGCTCTGCAGCCCTCCCTCCCGGCTAGTGGCCAGTGGAAGGATCTGCTGCCCATGTGTGCTAGTGTGGCTGTGTGCGAAAGAGGTGTTGTTTCCATTTTCCCTGGTTCCTGTGCTCAGTTTGGCGTTGTATCCTGCTCACATGCTATTCGACGACAAAAACTAAATACACCTCTGGTTGGCGACGCCGTCTGCACCTGTGATCTGGGATGTCGTCTTGCTACAGGAAAAAGCAAACATGAGACCCAGGTGAGTGTGGGAAACCGGTCTGTGTTCCTGGAGACTCCAGCATAACCGTCTGCTATTACAAACACTTCCCACTTGGAAGATCCTTCTCCTCCCATAATGCCCGGGAACGAGCAAAATTCCACCGGTGGGCCGAGGAATAACCTGTACAGAGTCGTTCGGGCTCGTGGCCATATGCCACCTCCCCTGATGAAGAGGCTTGTTCTCTGTGCTGTGTGTCTGCAGGATCTAAAACCACAGCAGCAAAAGCTCTGAACATGCAGATCAGACTGAGACTTTATCCTTCCTGGGACCACTTCCCCCTGCCTGCACTTCCCGCTGCCTGCACTTCCAAAGCACTGTTCAGTTACTAGGCAGTGCTGCATCGTACAGCTGAGGAGATTTCAGAGAATCAGGTATGAACCAAATATTTGGCTTTTGGGATTAGAATGCTAATAACACCTTGCACGTATACAACATAGCAATACCCGTAATGATCCGCCAGCTACATGTGCTAAGCCTCACAACTGCCGGAGATTTGAGGACTATAAATACACCTATGTCACAGAGGAAGAAGTGATGTGCCCAAGGTCACACGCTGAGTCAGTGGCACAGCTGAGAATAGAAGCCAGAACTTTAGCTGACTCCCACTCTTCTGCTCTGATGACGACAGCGCACTGCCTCCCGGTGCCAGGGACACAGGCAGCGTTAGATGCAGTAAAATGGACAGAACAGAGATACGGCTTTAGAGCTGAGTTTTGTTGTACTGGGAGATCTGCTCTGTACTGTATCATTATTCTTACTATAAAATGTGCATGTTGCTGATTTGGTTAAAATGTCTAGATGTTCTATGGTATGATATGAAATCTTGACCCTCCTGAGGTCAAAGAAAGCTGGTATTTCTCCCTAGGTCTCCCATCATTAGCCTGCACCCTATCCTATGGCTATTTGCACCATATTGCTAGGGGTGCAGGTCACGCTGAGCGGGAGCTGGTAGAAAACCATGTGATGCAAGTTTTCTATGGGCGAGTGATGGTTTGTCAAAACCCAAATGTTTTGTGGGAATGTTTCTATTGCAACGAAACATTTGTTGGAAAAATTGTGAAAAGGTTTGAAAGGACTGTGGAAGTTCAGGAAAGTGGCCAGGACATTTCCCCGGCTATTCACAGATTCTAGCACCTCAGTCAGCTGGAAAGGGACCAAAGATGAGTGACCTATGAACATTAGAACAAACAAAGCCACCAATCAAACCCTAGAGCCCTGCACTGGTCCAAGCTACTTCAGGAGATGTTTGCAAGCCTTTCCAGCCCATCCTTATCCCTATGCAACAAACCTTCCATTTGTCTCCCCCCGGCCCACCCTCAAGAGCTTCTCATCATGGAAGGAAGCCTGGCTTTGCTGACCTGCCTCTGCACCTCCTCATGCGGATTGTAAAGGTTTGTAATGACACAGCCTGTGCAAATAAGAGCACTGGGAACTTACAGGACCCTTCTGCCCAGTGAGGTCTGGGACCAGGTGTGGGGAGGGGAGAGGACAGTGTTCCCACTCTGACCCTTAATAATAGACCTTTTTAGGCCAAGGACTGTTCCTTGGGACGATCACAAGGAGGTCACCTGACCACTCTTTGACTGGCAGGTAGGACACAGTTCTCAGGTGTGGACATGGAAGGTGAGACAGACATTTCTGGTCTTCTTCCAACTCATCTAGTTCCTTTCTTTTGTATGGGTGGCTGCCGGTCTGTCTTCATACAAAGTGTTTTCTCTTCTGGGATGACCTTGGACAATTGCACTTCTGTAAAGTTTCCCATCTAGGTTCAGATCCTACTGCTGGGGTGGGGGGTTGTTTTGTTTTTTAATTTGATAGTTGTGGGAGTTCATTCTTTTCCTTTCAAGAAAATTGCTTGAAGAAGAAATCTGTGGTAAAATGTTAATTGGAGCCAAGTAATTAGACAAAGATAGTTAGTGATCTCCAAAGTAATAAGCTTTTGGTGCTTCATTTTAGTGCTATAATAATTACTCTCATTCCACAAAGTGCTTCGGCATTTGACAAGAAGAGCCCACGTGTGACTGACTGTTTCCCCCGGGACTGATTGCACGGGGAGGGCTCAGAATGGCTGGAGCATTTCACCCACTGCATTACAACCTTCCTTCCAGGAAGCGATGCCCAGTGTCCTCCTCACTCCCCTCCACGGCTGTGCTGGGGGGCTTTGGCTCAGGATTGTTGGGGTTTGTCTACACGGCTTTGTAAACCCAGGATTGTTGGGGTTTGTCTACACGGCGTTGTAAACCCAGGATTGTTGGGGTTTGTCTACACGGCGTTGTAAACCCAGGATTGTTGGGGTTTGTCTACACGGTGTTGTAAATCCAGGATTGTTGGGGTTTGTCTACACGGTGTTGTAAATCCAGACTCGTTGTGGTTTCTCTACACGGCGTTGTAAATCCAGGATTGTTGGGGTTTGTCTACACGGCCTTGTAAACCCAGGATTGTTGTGGTTTGTCTACACGGCATTGTAAACCCAGGATTGTTGGGGTTTGTCTACACGGCGTTGTAAACCCAGGATTGTTGGGGTTTGTCTACACGGCGTTGTAAACCCAGGATTGTTGGGGTTTGTCTACACGGTGTTGTAAATCCAGACTCGTTGTGGTTTCTCTACACGGTGTTGTAAATCCAGGATTGTTGGGGTTTGTCTACACGGTGTTGTAAATCCAGGATTGTTGGGGTTTTTCTACATGCCATTGTAAACCCTTATTGTCTGCACACAAATTTGGCTGACTCGGGTCAGCAAGCATTCAGGACTCACCCCAGGGAGGATCCAAGCCGAAGGCCTGTTGAGCCTCTGGGCCAGGCTGGTTGCCTGGCAGTGTGGACACAGTGCACGCCGCAGACCCGAGTCAAAAGGGCTGCACAGTGCAATGTGGATGTGTTAGCTTGGCTGTGGGACCTGGACCGAGCAATTGTAAGCCCAGCTATACAGTACTATGTGGCTGCTCAGGCATGAACTTTGGGATCCGGGCTGTCAGCCTCAGGGTTTCCGACGTGCAAGTTTACAGCCTCCTGCAACCATACCTAGAAGACAAGGCTGGAGCCATTCAGCATTAGCTCCTGCTTTCTGTCACTGGAGCACCAACCCTCTTGTAACAGACACTAAAGTCTCCTCCTCTCCCCAGAGATGGCCTGGGAGCTGCAAAGTCTCTGCTCTTGGCAGGCACCTCCCAAGCAGTGCTAGCGAATCACTAATCACTCACACAGCCTGTCCCTCTCCTCTCACCATTCCTTCCCCTCCTCCTCCTCTGTTCTTTTATCCATCCTTCCCTGTCTCCTTTCGCTCCCTCCTCCTCCTCGCTCCCGGGCTTCTCTGCTCTGGCCTTTCAAATCCCAGTGGTGGGCGGGTGGGACCAGATGCCCCCCCCCCCGAAGTGCCCCCCCCCCCTTTTGTTGGCAGCAAGGAGTGAGGCTGGCCCTGATACAGTTTCTCTGGATCGCTGACCAAGTCCCGAGGGTCCAGGAGGCAGCAGCAGCAGGGAGCCCCTCTGCTGTGAGAACGCAGTGTGCCTGGCTGGTGTGGACTGAGCCGTGGGAGCCCCGAGGCAGGAACTGACCCTCACCTGCTCCATTAGGCCATTCCTCAGGCACCATTCTGCACAGTGTGGGGCTCTCTGGTGTGTTTGATGGTCTGGTTTGAAATACAACCCTCCGAAGAACGCTCCCCATTGACGGACCCATCAAGAAACCTCTCCTAACCTCACGCTTTCCCCCCTGTTAGTTAGGAGCCTGTGAGCACGGCCATCTATCACCCTGGTGACACTTCAGTAATGTAGTCCTATAATGGCGCACCTTCCAACTTCCCCGAATTGGCTGTCAGTGAAATCGAAGGGGACGAGACTGAGATACTGGGACGAGGTTCTAGGCAGACAGGATAGCAACCGAGAACTCTGTATTGCTCAGGTCCATTTTGCTGGCAAACGTGCAATGCATTCCATCAGCAAACACTGCCCCCAGCATGGCACTGAGGGGTGATTTGCTGCACAGGTGTGAAATGCAGGAGGAGAGGGGATTAGGTACATTTGCAGCACTGGTCAGCTGCACAGGTGATGGGGTTTTCCTGCAGGACCAGGCAGATTTGCCTGTAGATTGCTCTGTGAATCCATGAGTGGCTGACCCCAGGCTTGGCTGCAATGTGATATTTTTCCTGGGGAATGACCGGAGAGGCTCTGTGTCACGGAGTGCCTGGGGTGATGCTCTGGAACCGCTCCCTAGGAAGCCAGTCAGGACTTTGGGGAAAGTCTCCGTACACAGCCTGTCTCCAAGGCTAGGAGCTTCACGAGTACCCACTTCCACCTTCCTGGGTCTGACCTCGGAGCATTCAGCACCTTCTGCCCCTCCGTGCGCTTCCTCCAGTAAGCCCGCCCGGGCGAGGTCCGGGGGGAGCCCATGGATTCTGCACCTCAAATCCACAGTCAGACGTGACTCTCAGCCAGGCAGTAAAACAGAGGTTTATTCGATGTCCTGTATCTGGTCTACCACAGACCATACAGCAAGCGTGACCCTTCAGCTTGATCCATTTTGGGGGGCAGAGAGCTAGGCCAGCTTGCCTGCAGCGCCCTGCCTCTTCCCTGACTCCAGCTAGGTTCAGACTCCCCACCGAAACTCACTCTCTCCAGCCCCTCCTCCCCCCCCCCCCCCCCCGGCTCAGCCAGGTCAGGTGACCTCCCTCCCCCACCTGGAGTCAGATTACAGCTTCAGGTATGGATACCTGCAGAGAGGCTCTGCTTTGCATCAGCTACACATCCTTATCCCTTCACATAGACGCTCAAGAAATGCATAGGGGAAACTGAGGCACCCACCCAGTATTCCTACTCCGTCACACTCTGTTGGGGTAACGTTTTGGACTGGATGAAAAGGGGAGCTGCGGAAGGGGTGCGGCCTGGCTCACAAGCTACAGCATAATGTCAATTCTCTTCTCACTGACTTCATCTTGCTCCCCCTAGCCCCGCCCAGAGTGAAGAGCCGGACTGTTTGGGGCAGTCGGTGTCACCCGGGGTCACAGAGCTGGTCAGTTTGTCTCCAGGGTTGGGTCCGGTCTCATTGACTTGAGTGGGGCCAGGATCTGATGTGAAGTGAAGTGGAGTCTTTCCACTGGGGCCCGTGTGCCTTGATGAATTGGATCCACACACACCTGCAGCCAGGTCCATCCCAACTCCACGACTGAGCGCGCCCAGGAGCAGGGCTCACTCCATCCCACCCTGTCGTCTCCAGGGCAGAACTCACACGCCAGGCGGCTGGTCCAGTCTTGGGATGTGGACTCCACATCCAGGGCCCGATCCTGCTTTCACTTACCCAGGGGGGTGAGTAACTGCTGAGGCCAAGGAAGCCGGAGGGTGTAAGAGAGGTGTGGGTGAGAGGAGGGGACCAGTAACCTAAAATCACTGCCTCGTTCTGCCTCCCCACAAGCGGCAGGAGCAACAACCCTAGTGAACAGGCTGAGACGGGCTCCAGGAAGCCCTGCTTGTGAGCAGTCAGCTAGTGCAAAGCCAGTGCACGCCAAATCCCGTAGCCCCTAGGGTCCCGGGGGCAGAGGAAGCGATGCAGATGAAATGGCGGGTCTGACACTGTGAAAAGGCCACACACACCCCTTCATATTTTTGCCTCCGCAGTTCAGATGCTTTTTTATTTTATTTTATTTATTTATTTTGCTTGGGGGCAACAAAAAAGGTAGAGCCGGCCCCGTTCGCCTCACTTAAAAACAACTTGCGTAGAAAATCAGACATAAAAATACAGAAGTGCCACAGCCCACTGTTACTGACGTTCTCATTTGTACCGATAATTATCAGATCAATTGATTGGAATATAAATATCGTCCTTACGTTGCAGTGTATAGTACAGAGGGCAGTATAAACCAGTCGTTGTCTGTATGAAATGTTAGTTTCTACTGACTTTGCTCAGGCGCTTTATGTAGCCTGTTGTAAAACTAGGCAAATATCTAGATGAACTGACGTACCCCTGGAATACTCCGAGTACCCCGGGGTACAGGTACCCTGGTCTGAGAACCACTGCTGTAAGCGATGGTGCTGGTGACACAGCAAAGTGTGCTCCTTCCGTGGTCACTCAGAAGCAACGTCTCACTCATTAGAGAGGAAGGATGCCCCAGGGATTAAGGCAGGAGACACAGGTTCAATTCACTGCTCTTCCCCAGACTCCCTGGGCAAGTCTTGTAGCCTGTCTGGGCCTTAGCTTGCACCTGTACCTGGGGCTGATAGCCCTGCCCTGGTGCCCAGGGATGCGCGAAGCTGAGTACGTGGAAAATCGGGGAATGCTCCCGTGCTGTGGTAATGGGTGCCACACAAAGACCACAGATAGTGTAACGGGCCCTTTCATGGCTCTGACAGGATATTTCCTGGCTAGCAGATTATGAGAGCTGGCTACAGACCACAGTACTGCACAGACCACTCTCTCTCCTATCAGCGAATTACCAGAACATGTATCTTCCGTGTTAGCATCCCAGCTAATTCCCAAGTTGAAGAACCCTCCATGTCCCTCCAAAGTCCCATTCCTGCCCTGCTTTCATTGGTGTAGAGAAGCCCCGCTCAGAACCACAGCTTCAGCTCAAATCTGGTGCTATGGGGATCCTGCCTGTTTACCTCACCCATCCCATTTGTCAGACCCACTTCATTGCCTGGGAACAGGCCTCAAATAGCCTCCAATTGGAATCGCGCTTTAAAGCTTCAATGTAAGGAAACAGCCCCCCGTTAGCCCTGCAATCCTGCGCCTTTTCTTAGTCATTCTGCAATTCTCTTCCTGTCAACGTCAAGGTAATTGAAACCTTCCTGATCAATGTCCCAGCTCGGGGGTTTTTACAGGCTCTCCAGATGTGCATAAGCATTTTCTGACTTGTCGACTCATCTTGCCTTGGTGCTTTGTAATCGTTTTTTCTGCCCTTTTTCTACCTTTTCCAAATATACCGGAGTGCACAGTATCTGTATGATTGCAGTCAAACTGTGCACAAAAAGATGCGTCTCCGAGTAACAAGCTCTTCAAAACTCATTTCATGGCTGTTACAACGAGGCCCCTTTTCCACATGAGCACTGACACGCACTGGCCAGGCAGAATAACGGGTGCACTTTGTAGGTCAGCAAGTCTATTACTGGGGGCAAGCCCCAGCAAAACTCCTCCTGAGCAGGTACATCCAAATACCCCTTCTCCAAAAACACATCCCCCACCACCCAACAGGAACAGGCACCAGGCTCATGGTTCACCAAACCCAGGGCTGTTTATTTTGAACATTCTTTCCTTTGTCTTTTTTGTGCTGACTTTTCCTTCTACAGACAGTTCTCCGGGGTCTTGCCCTGCCTCTCTATGAACACATAGGAGGAGTATGGAACCAGTCCACACAATACTCTTCACATACGGTGTCAGAGAGCAACCCCCTTGGGATGGGGGTACAATCCCCACCCCAGAGAACAAGGGGGTAAGGATCAGCTCTGGGCCCACGTGGCCTCTCCCAAACTCACCTGCAAACCTGCACTAGCTGGAGGGGAGGGGAGCAGCTCAGAGGTGGGTGGGCGGGGGGGGGGGGGAGCAGGTCTCTGCTCTGAGCTCTGGAGAACTGCTGCCCTAGAGATCTCGTAGGCCGAGAACTGGACAAACAGCCCTGAGCGGGTCTGCAAGGAGAGCCTGGTGGGTGACTGGGGAGGTCAGAGACCTGGTTTTCGATTCTGTACATTTACTTGGGTAGGAAGCGGTTGGGGGGAGGGGCATCTGTGTGGCACCCCAAGGTGCAGAACGTAGCACCCAGATCAGAGCCCAGGAGAGGGTGGGTCCCCTGCTCACTCCCAAAAGACAGAACTTCAGCCGATGTCTTTACCTCGCTAGAGAGTCCAGCTGGGGAAGGCCCCCCACTGCTCCAGGGCCCAAACTCTCTGAGCCTGGGGGAAGCCTGGAGTCCTAGGGGGAGCTGAAGGACAGGAAGATACCTGCTGCACCTCTGCCTGACCCCAGGCGGCGCTGGTGGGGCGTGTTCTCCTTTTATACCTCCCCCCTTAATCCCTTATGTTCTTATGACTTTCCCATAAACGCACGTAAAATCAGCCAGACTGGGTCAGACCAAAGGTCCATCCAGCCCAGTGTCCCGTCTGCTCACAGTGGCCAGTGCCAGGGGCCCCAGAGGCCTTCCTAATTATATTTCTACACTTCATTTGCCCAAGTTTAGGCTCCTTTCTCTTTTCCTCACCAGGATTTAACTTCCACTAGTTAAAGGCGGCCTTTTTGCCTCTCACTCCTTCTTTTACTTTGTTGTTTAGACATGGTAGCAATTTTTGGTTTTCTTACTACGTTTTTTAATTTGGGGTGTACATTTAAGTTGAGGATCTATTATGGTGTCTTTAAAAAGTTTCCACGCAGCTTGCAGGGATTTCACTTTCGGCGCTGTACCTTTTCATTTCTGTTTCACTCACCTTCTCATTTTCGTGTAGTTCCCCTTTCTGAAACTAAAGGCTCCAGTGTGGGGCTGCTGAGGTGTTTTCCCTGCCACAGGGATGTTAAATCGATTTGTATTATGGTCACTAATACCAAGCGGTCCAGCTATATTCACCTCTCAGACCAGGTCCTGTCCTCCACCAGCACTAAATCAAGAATTGTCTCTGCTCTGGTGGGTTCCAGGACTAGCTGCTCCAAGAAGCCATCATTTAGGGTTTCAAGACTATTTCTTGGAGCAGATAATCAGTTTCATCAGTGCCTTGACTTTAAGGGAGGGGATCACATTCACAAGATCCAGACTTGTGGGATGACGTTTAGGCCTTAACTGTGTTGTCAAATTCGCCTCTTCTCCTTCAAACGGCTCAGAAACATCTGAACACACACCAGCCCCATCTAAGCAGCAGTGAAAAGCCCTATTGGGCAGCCCCCATTTGGGGATTCCGCGGCATTCCCTTCCCTCTTGCTACAACAACAGCACCTCCCTTGGGAAAGACTCTCGCGTCCCTGCTGGATATGGTGTCTTTGGTGTACGGCCTTTCCAACTAACTGTCCTGTTTTACTGAGGTAAATAACACGGACATGCACTTAATTCCTTTCTCATCCTGCTGCTGCTAATTAAGATTGGTGGCCTAGGCAAGAGAGGGTGATTTGCTTTCAACTGCGATTTGAAATGTGATTGAGCCAGGAGGAGGAGGAGACGCAGAGCAGAAGGCTCTTGCAGCCACAGAGAGAGGACAGTCAGATGTCTGTGAGGGAGGATGGGGCGGTTGGCTGGAGCTTGCCCATGGATTGGACCCAGAAGGGAATGAGGAGCTGGTTTAGGTGTCTGAGGCTGGCGGTGCCGTGGTTGGGTACCCTGGAGGAAGTGCCCGTTCTGCATAATGCAGCACCGTGAGCAACAGCCCTTGGGGGACTGCAGCCAAGAGCGGGCTTGTGTCGCCATTTCTAGATATCACTCAACACGCCATGGCTAAGCAAACAACCCTTCTCCCTGCAGCTCACCCCCAAACAAAGCCAAAGGAGCCTCCCTTGGCCCCAAGTAAAGTCCTCCCTGGGCAGAGCCCCGCCTGCCGCCTCAACCTTCACAGACACCCCCACAGTCACCAGCTTGGTCACGAGTGTGAGTGTTTCCAGGTCATTTGTGTTTCTCTTGGCGTGACGCAGCAGGATGAGAGGGAGCACGGCAGGGCCGGGCCCCGTCTCTTTGTCTTTAAATATGCTTGTGTCAGGTTTATGAAAAGGAATAGCGTGTGTAAGTGTTCATAACCCAGACTGAGCTCTGCAGCTCCCATAGCACGACCCCTTTGAATGATTTCACCTTCCCCGTGGAGCACAGGACCGCAGCAGGGCTCCAACCAAGGTCCTGACTGATTATTGGCAAATTCAAAATATACGCTATTGACTGGCCACTGCGATAGAGTCTCTGAGCCGGTGTCCAGAATCTAAATGAGGCGGCACCAATCAATACTGCTGTTAGAGCGCGAGTGCAGGCAGGTCACTGCATACGAAATGCACTTTGGAGGCTTAAATAAATAGTTGTTCAAATTAACAGGGATGCTCCAAGATGCATCCCTCATGCAAATAGGGGCGACTTTCTGAAGTCTGAGAAACAAAAGAGTGAGTCACTAAGTAGCAAATGTAAAGGCAGCGAGTGAGTCCTGCCTCAGGACACAGCTGCATTAGCTAGGGGGATTTCAAACCAGCACTAACACTGGCTGATTGGGCCCAGTCTGTGTCTCCCTGCAGTCAATGGATGCTCCCCCCCATCAGAGGATGCAGGACGGGGCCCGGCTGAGCGAAAGCAGAATCTCTGCGCAGGGTGGCTCCTTGCCCCATTTTCAAATTCTCCGTCCACTTCAAAGAAGCTCAGTCTAGGCTGTGGGTCTGCCGCCCCTGGGATTCCCAGAGCATCCTCCAGCCTGCTGGGCAAGGAGGCGGCTTGGAGGGGGGAGCTCTCTGGTGCAAAGCCCAGCGGGAGCGCTGAGGGCCACGGCTTGTTCTGTGACGCTGATGGCCTGGGACGGAGGGTGACACTGTCTGTCACAATTATCTGAGAATGAAAACGACTCGCGTTTCCTCTGGAGCAGGGGGAGAGAGACGGAGGGAGCCAGGCACCATTACCAGTAACGAAGGCCCCTGAGGAGAAATTAGCACCCCCACCAATGAACCCCCCAGGATTGTCCTGGAGCCTCAGGAATTAACATAATATTTAATTAAAGATTCATCTTTATGTATGGACACCTCCAGGAATACATCCGACCAAAACGGGCACCCTGACCAGCGTGGGGCCCCCCTTCGCCCCCCATATCCCCTCAGTGGGCGGCAGCACCGTACAGGCACACAGCAGACCCTGCAGCGGAGACATCGCGGGCCATTCTGCTGCCCGTTGCAGGAGCCGGACTGGGCCCCGGCTCCTCCTCCCGCTGCGGGCCTGGCTTTGCAGGAGTGTGACTGGCACTGGGGTGAGCAACTCCATGTCTCACAGGCAGGGAGCAAGGTCTGATGTGAGTCCAGGGACTGTTCCGTGGGCCCTTCTCCGAGGAGCTGGCCCTTTAAGGTCCCTGCGGGCCTGGCCAGGAGCCAGGGGCTCAGAGCACGAGCCCCCCTCTATCCCGAGGTGCCAGGACCAGCCTTTGGCAGAAGACAGGAACTGGGCAGAGAACTGCAAACCCTGCTCTGACTGGCCCCCCTGGGCACAGGGCTGGGGTAGAGCTCAGGAACCAGACGTGTCCCCCTATCACACTTGCCTGGGGACTATGTCGTCTCACTCCCTCCACCCTCACCACCCTTCTGATTTCTGCAGGCTGGTGAGCTGGCAGTCAGGCGGGGGGGTGGGATTGGGGGGATGGGTGACGGGGGGGTCACCGTATTCTCTGTCACAGTCTCTCCCTGCCGACCGGTTCTGTGCCCAGCCGGCACTGGCTCACGCAGTCCATCTCCCCCAACGCTAGGTCAGAGTCATTGCTCGATCTTGCCATCCTCCTCCACAACTGGGAGTGGCAGCTTGATGGGGCTGGAATCAGATGGGCACAGATGGTACCATCTGCTGCACATTCTTGTTAGCGCTGCAACAAGAGCTCTTGGGCCCTGGCCAAGGGACAAGCTGCCAGTGTCACCGCCGGTGCTGTGCAGGAGCACGGCAGGTTTTCTGCCTGCAGCGACTCGGGGCATTTCTTCAAGAGGCCTCCTGTGACGGAGTAGGAATACTGGGTGGGTGCCTCAGTTTCCCCTATGCATTTCTTGTTGCAAAGCAGAGAGACGACATAAGCTGTCTTGGGACCTGCCCTTCCCCCTTCTCTGAAAGGCGTTGGCTGGAAGTGTTAAATAACAAGGAGGCCGGCTGAACCTGTTGGAGGGAGGTCAGGTGACCTGACCTGGCTGAGCCGGGGGGAGGAGGGGCTGGAGAGAGTGAGTTTCAGTTTGGGGTCTGGTTCTGGCTAGGGCTGACAAAGAGCTGGAGGCAAACTCTGCCTGCCTCTTGGGCCCCCAAAATGGACCCAGTGGAGGGGTCACGTTCGCTCTACCTAGAGTATGTTCCTGTCATCGAATAAACCTCTGTTTTACTGGCTGGCTGAGAGTCACGTCTGACTGTGGATTTGGGGTGCAGAATCCATGGGCTCCCTCAGGACCCCGCCCGGGTGGGCTCGCTGGGGGAAGCGCACGGAGGGGCAGAAGGTGCTGAATGCTCCGAGGTCAGACCGAGGAAGGTGGAAGTGGGGACCCGTGAAGCTCCTGGCCTTGGAAACAGGCTGTGTGCGGAGAGGGGACACTTCCCCCGGAGTCCTGACTGGCTTCCTAGGGAGCGGTTCCAGAGCATCGCCCGGGCGCTCCGTGACACCTCCACTGCGGGGCTGCACCTGTGCACCATCAGAGAGCGAGCTGGGAGGAGACCGGCTCCGATGCTGAGGCTAGTGCAAGGAGGCCCCCTAGGCGAAGGGGTCCCCAAAATGCTTTACAAAGTCATGATCTTATAGACCTGTGCCATATCCTCCCTTAGTCCTCTCTTTTCTAAGCTCAAAGTCCCAGTCTTATTATTCGCTCCTCATATGGCAGCTGTTCAATACCCCTACTCATTTTTGTTGTCCCTTTCTGAACCTTTTCAATTCCAATGTAATTAATTATAATTCATATCAAACTAATTCTCTTTTCTCCCAAGTCAACAGAAACATATTTTTATTTCCTTCCCATCAGTCTGATCTCTCCCGGGATTTGGCCTGCGTCTCTTGTCCCACACTTCCATTCCCTCGGGACGCGTTTACCCTTCTTTAGATGACTCCCTTGGAGAGAAATCCTGCCTCAGTCCCCAGTTGACTGGAAAATGAAATCCCCAATCTGCAGGTTTAGAGCCACTGAGCTCGGCTGTCAATGCTGGAAATTTAAGGAAACCAAACTCTTCTGCTTTGTTTGTGGTAAGCCTAGTGGGTTAGCGCTTTAAGGGTTAAACTTTCTACTCAGAAGCAGCAATATTTACTGGCAAAACCCAGCCTGTGTGTGCACCAGGGCCCTAGAGTACGGTCCTCTAGGGAACCCACCAATCAGAGAGCTGCCTACATGTTGGAAAATATTTATGTCACCTACCAGGCTGTGTGTAGACTCAGTGGGTTTCCTGGTACCTCCTGATGGACAGGGTCAGCTCCCAGCTGCCGGTTTGAAGGAAGAAGCTAGTTCAACAGCTGTGCGCAGTGATATAAACTGCCAGTGATTGTGCCATCTCATGTTATCACCAAACTCCTCCCTGACCCCAGGCTTGTGCGGGATGCGTTGAACGCTCGCAGCACCCTCTTACAGGAAACACCTTGCTAAAGGGGAGCGTTGCATTTGAAATCTGCAGACAATTGCAAAGACTTGGGCCAGGAGAACTGGGTGGAGAAAGTAGCCACCCGGCTCGACCTGACATCTGAGCCTTTTGAGGTTCCCCCCTGACTGTAGCCCCGCACCATGAAATCAATGGACGTTTGCTCACCGCCTTCAGTCACAGCTAGCTCAGGCCCCAGCACGGGTAGCTTCAAGTTGCCGATCCAGAGTGCAGACAAGCTGAGGGATGCAGGGACGTTTGTGGCTCCTCTGCCGGGTTCAGAAGGACACGGCTAGCCTGGGGAGTTGTTAGCTGCCTTTCAAAGCCATGTCAGCAGAGCTCAGGGACTCGCGGTTCACTTTATGGGATGCATGGATCCAAATGTTCCCCTCT
Source organism: Sternotherus odoratus (assembly GCA_032164245.1). Lineage (NCBI taxonomy): Eukaryota > Metazoa > Chordata > Testudines > Kinosternidae > Sternotherus > Sternotherus odoratus. The sequence goes on from JAVMKO010000015.1 coordinate 24,686,656, forward strand.
CACCCCAACCTGCTGCAAGTCCCTCGCCCCCTTCTCCTAGGACAACTCTGCCCTTCCCAGGCAATCGCTGCTGCTCCATCTGCCACCTGAATGCTTCTGAAATGCCCTGAGAAAGGCTGATGGGCCACGCTGATGGGTGGGTTTCTGAGGTTGCATTTCCATGGGCTGCACTAGCTCCTAGGACAGATCCAGTCCAGGTGGGCTGGCCAGACTCCATGGGACCTTCACCTTCTCTGGGAGCTTTGCTTAGGTTCAGTAACCCACTGAGGAGGATCAATTAAGTACCTGGAGACCACATCAAAGATCATTTGAGCTACTGCAGTCACCCCCCTCCCTCCCTGACTCCCTGCTGGCAAAACCACAGCCCAGGAGTTGACACTGCCGGCCGGTTCTGACCCAAGTGCTGGGCCCGCGGGATACCCTGCAGGCAGGGCAGCTCACGGATCGGGGATGCGGGGAGCCCAGACAGGGGACCTCAGGCCTGCCCACTTCAGCACAGAGGGGTGTGTGCTGCAGCCTCCCTCTGCCCCTGCATAGTGGTGTTTGGTCCATCCAGGCCCCTCATTTGCCCCCCCCCCCCGGCCCAGCCCCATGCACAGAGAATGCAGAGCACAGCTGCGGGGGTGGGGTGAGGAGAGCATCCTCACCCCCATGTGCTCAGCCTCTGCCAGGCGCTATTTCTGTATAGTGACTGCGTATCCAGCTCTGGGCCAGGCTGTGGACATGGCAGAGCGCTGGGCTCTCCTCCTCCAGCTACATCCCTGACATGGGAATGGAATCCAAAGGACCGTCCAGGCTGAGCGACGGACATCCAGCCGCATGTCCCCTGTCGCCGTCCAGCAGCACGCCCCACGCTTACGATGTTCTCACGAGTCTTTTCCTAATGCGCCAGCTCCGGACCGGCGAGAATCTCGCCTTTCATTTCAAAAAGTGCATGTTGAGCCCTCTTGTTCGGGGTGAAAGGCACGACAAGGCGAGCACCAGCCACTCCAACACCAGGCGTCGAGAGAACCCCCCCTCCACTGGTTAGGAAACCTCCAGATTTCTGAGCTAGTCTCAATGTGCTGGGCCCGGACTCATTGTCTTGGAGCGCCCGGGGTCGGCCACACTGCTAGATGGGGATGTGCAGAAATAAACCTAGACCGCAATAGAGACACGCAGGCCAGAGCATTATGGAGCAGACGTTTCCATTCGGGAGAGCCGCCAGGTTTCTCTGAGAGCGATATACAGCAACCTCTGCCCCTCTCCTTACTGCCGTGGGTCCGTGCTGTAGCTGCTCCTGGGGATGTTATTTTGGAGGTGAGGGGTAAGTCTTAACTAATATTTTCCATTTTATTAGAGCCCGTCTCTGCCGCTCCAGCGCCAAGGAGCCGCTACTAACAGATTCATTAAATTCGCTCCAGAGCAACTATAAAAAATCAATTTAGTTCACCAGGCGGCTTGAACCAGCGCCAGTGGCAGGGAGCACCTCCCCTCTGAGAGCTCTCCAGCTCTGAAGTGCCACTCCGATATTAGCAGGATTGGAGTAGAACAACAGTCGATTATATGAAATCTCACTTGGAGCAGGAAAGCCGAGTACTCTGGCTACAGGTCTCTTTGACGGGGGAAGTTATCAGCCCACGAATTGATCCCTTGATAGCATCCAGAGCAGTGCTCTCAGTGCAATGCTTATTCTAACAACAATAGCAAAGCCACATTTTCACAGCCTCTGCTCACTGGTAGAGCAACAGCTCCTGTGCAGAGCCGGGTCACTAAGGTTTGACTTGTAGCTACCTGGCCACCTGACATTCCTATTTCATTGCCCTGTATCTGGTCCCCTCTCCCTCTGGGGAGTAGCAGCTATCACTGGCAGGTAATGAATGAAGCAAAAATATTTTCAATGACCTTTTTACTAATAGTGGCCACTGCTTTATTGGAAGGTCAGTTCAGCCTTTACTGCACTCTTGTTATAATGAACATTTTATCTTTTCTCCATCTATTTTCAGAGCCCTGCAGTAAAACTGAAGAGTTATCAGTCTGGAAATTTAACACCTCAGCCCCCACACTCCCACATACAAAGCCGTTTAAAGCGCCTGACTCCAGCCAGTCCACAAAGTATGTGAATGTCAAAGTCTTCTCAGGCCGACTGGTCTTTAATATATTGGCATTTAGGCTACCGGCTGCTTTTCTGTTTCAATAAGCAGAACCCTCCTAGCCTTGCTTCCTGTGACACCCCTGTATACAATAACAAACTTCAAACACACTGAGTCCTCTGCTCGGGTGTTAATGAAAAGGTCTGGAATTGCTTTATGAAATATTCATTAAACCCTCCTTGCTTGCATCCTCATTCCTATTACTCTGCGGTGCGGATGCTGGCCCGGGTGCCTCAGCCGCCAGACAGGGATGGAGAGCAATTGGAGAGGATGGCTGGATTCCTAGAAGATGTGAGTTAAAAAATAAATCCCCAGGTTCATTAAAAGAGCTACTAATGTCTCGGCCTTGCTTTGCAATGTATCAGCACGGCAGGGATGAGTGGGAAGGAACCTGCTAAATGAAAAGTCGTTATGGCGAGCGGACGGACGGGGATTCCAAGCTGCAGGTATTTCAGAGTATTCACTTGCAGCCATTTGCTTCCTGTCAGTCAGGAGAGGGAGAAGGTGTGCGGGTTGGCGGGTGGCTGGCCAGGCAGCACCTGGAGTGAGAGAACAAAAGCTCTGCAAGAGAGCTGGAGGTTTCTTTTGTGCTTTACATTTCCCCAGCCCCACCGCTGTGGGTGTCTCCAGGTATTTCACAACATGAATGAAGTGTCATGACCCCCCTCCCAGTGAGGTGGGCATCGTGATGTCCAATTGTCAGACAGGGAAACTGAGGCAGGGGAGTGGAACAATTTGCTCAGGTCACATGCTTAGCAGGTGAGAGAGATGGCTATAGAACCCACGAGTCCAGAATCCCAGTCACCATCAAGCACAGTACACTCCATGAAGAAGAGCGGTCTGGATCACAAACCACTCAGGTCATCTAGCCCAGGGTTAAAAGCAACTGTTTGGTCTTAAGGTGTGACAGGAATGGAAAGGCGAGGGAAGTTCCCGTTCCTGGTCTCCCACGCTAAAGATGAGCCCTTCCAATCACCTTGGAGGGTTACTTCACCTGGACAGAGCAATGGGATCATTCAGCCTCCCTGCTTGGCAAAACCCGGCACAGCCCCCTGGTGTGACCCGTCTGCACACACCTGCAGCGTTGCTCCCATCCAGACACAGCCGAGGCTGCTGGAGTGAGGTTCTCAGGGATGCGTTACCAGAGAGAGCTGGAGCGAGTGAGCGGCTTGTGTGAAATGCAAACGCCGCAGGTAAACCGAGCTGCTCCCCCAGCTGAGGCGGAAAGTCCCCTTGTAAATGGCAGGGACCTGGGAGATTTCCCAAGGATCCGCAGAGCGAGGGCAACACTCTGCGGATGCAGCTAAGTAGCCACTGGGGGTCAGTCACAAATGCAACATTTATTCTGCGACAGATGCAGCTTCCCAGTGTTTACTTGCCAGTGGAGAAACCTCACTCTTAAGAAAAAGACCCTGGCTGTTTGACAAGGCAGGTTTGAACCCAGGGCTGTTATTCCGCATGCCAGGGAGAGACAGGCGTCCAACCCAGAGCAGTGCTGCAAAGGAGTTTGCAGGCAAATCAAAACAGGCTGGCTGAGCGGAGGGGACCCTGGAAAGGCAGCAGTGAGTGAGGAGAGGACAGAACAAAGGAATGAACCATGTGGGCAAGAGAGCACAGGAGATGGCTCTGTCGGGGCCTGCAAAGGAACTCCTGCCCAGACAAGGAGGAGACTTGAGAGAATTCACCAGCCTCCAAGCCACCAACCTCTGCCAGTCGGGCCTTGTTGCCCAGGAGTGACTCCCCCACTCCTGACTATCCTGTGCATGGTACGGGCCGGTCTCATCCAGAGCTCCGTTCTGGGAGAGGCTTGTGCTCTCGTAATTCCTAGGGACTGTAATGAGGGCTGAGGACTCGCGAGTGCCCAGGAGGTGCTCGTCACCTCACCAGCTCGGGCCCTTAGACCAGACATGCCTTGGGCCAGGACTCTTCTTTGGCCCATGCTGAGAGCGTGGCCTGGCTGGGAGCATTGCAGTGTTCAGTAGTAGGGCACTGCTGGCTTTGCATTTGCCAAAGGTGCCTTGAACTGCATTTGGCCCTTTTCTCTGTTTGAAAACAGTCTGACTTTTATACTCGTGGATGCCAGCGTGCGAGTGTTGTGTGGGGATGTAACCACCGGGTTCTTTGCTTGTGCTGTACGATCAGTCTCTGAATCATACGATGCAGCTTCCGCTATCTGCTGCATGGTGGATGCGTCTGTAAACAAGAGGGAAGGTAACTTCCAAGATGGCTGCACTGCCGACGAGTCTGACACAACACTTCCTGCAAATATACGTCCACGGGGGACTTGGGAAACTGTCACTGTCTGTGAACCTTCCCACAGGAGGAAACCACACGTGTGTCTGTGTTCATGGAAAACAAATGAAAAGACTCATGAAGAACAATGACATTTTTATTTGAGTAAAGATTCACATCCATTTCCACAGCCTTCAGTCAGCCCTGCCCATCTGTGCAGAAGGCCCCACAGCACATAACACAGGCTGTATCTGACATGAACCAGCTCTTACAGTAGCTTTTCTTTCAGCGAGAGAGAGATCGGGAATAATGTTCATCAGGTTAAACCGCGCTGACAACTGCCTGGGATCCATAGTGGGGCCAAAATTCATCACGCTTCACAGTGGCTGTGTCACTTTACATTTCATAGCCACTCTGCAAAGCTGTTTCAAAGCAGTCGCAAAGTGTATCATTCGGCTAGTCAATTGGCTAGACACAGCAATGTCTGCTGTGTTCCTCCGGTTAACTCCAATCAGCTGATAGGTCCCTAATGTTCTGTGTACATGATTCCCTTCCAAACTGGCTGGCGGCTGTACAAGCAGCAGGTGTCTTAAGCAGTTCCCAAGTACATTAGAAAAGCAGGTTTTTCCTTTACCCACATCCCCTAAGTCATCTCCTTTATTCAGCTGAGGCAGCACAAACAATGCTCAGGATGATGTTTGGAACAGAGCAATCTAATCTCCCTCAAGAGGAGCTGCCACAGGACTCTTCAGCTGAGGAAGCTCATCTGTTAAAAAGGGGTGCAAGGAGACAAAGGCAAAACTGCTGAGACCCCTGATTTGTTTTTCAAAGACTGTAGCAGCCTGAATTCTCGCTGCCAGGAATCCTAACCAGCAGCGCCTTGCAGAGACAACTGGATTTGCAAGAGTGGCCTCCAGATCTCCAGATCACATTCTAAGGGCCTCAACCCAGGCACTGAACTGGAGGGGCCATGTTTCCATGTAGGATTTTGAGTAGATCTTGATTCCCACCAACTTTTTCAGGCACAAAAATTCAGACCTGTGTATGCAAATGGCTTTTCCATGCAGTGCATTCCCAAATGCACTTTGTAGTTCATAGAGCTAAACCCTAAACTATCTTAAACAAAATTATCCCTGATAAAGTTTGCAGATGAGGCAAAAACTGGGGGAGTGGTAAATACTAAAGAGGAGAGGTCACTGATACAGAGCCATCTGGATCACTTGATAAACTGGATACAGGCAAATAATACGTGTTTTAATATGGCTAAATGTAAATGGACACATCTAGGAACAAAGTCCCCCATTCTGTAAGTATGGCCTATGGTCTATGTCCTGGGAAGCAGTGACTCCAAAAAAGATTTGGATTGTGGTGGAGAATCAGTTGAACCTGAGCTCTCCGTGCTACACCGTGGCCAAAATGGCTAATGTGATCCTTGGGTGTGTAAACAGGGGGATCTCAAGTAAGTGTAGGGAGGTTATTTTACCTCTGTATTTGGCACTGGTGCAACCACTGCTGGAATTCTGTGTCCAGTTCTGGAGCCCACAAGTCAAGAAGGCTGTTGATGAACTGGCGAGGGGTCAGAGAAGAGCCACGAGAATGATGAAAGGGTTAGAAAACCTGCCTTCTAGTGATAGACTCACACAGCTCAACCTGTGTATCTTAACAGAGAAAGGGTGCAGGGGTGACGTGATCACAGTCTGTAAGTACCTACATGGGGAACAGATATTTAATACTGGGCTCTTCCGTCTAGCAAGAAAGGTCCAACGTGGTCCAATGGCTGGAAGTTGAAGCGAGACAAATCCAGACCGGAAATTCAGATTCTCCGTCACTGGCCGTTTTAAAATCAAGGCTGGATGTTTTCCTAAATGCTCTGCTGCAGGAATGATTGCGGGGCAGGTCTCTGGCCTGTGCTATGCAGGAGGTCAGAGCAGGCGATCACAGTGATCCCTTCTGGCCTTGGGATCTATGAATATTGTGTACACAAAAGGTTGGGTGTGAAGAGTTTGACCTGGAATTACAGAGTCTGCTGTAATTCATCCACGTTCAGTGAGTGCAGGCCAAAGCAGATGGATGGAGGTAGCTCTAGGACAGTGGCCTTACAACTCAAATGAGACGACAACTATTGCTTATAGGTTCCTCGATAGACCATAGTGTCCACTAGCAGAGAAGTGCCGTGCAGAGATCCCACCGCCCATGGACTTACACATGGAGTTACAAGAGGAAAAGTCTTGTCTCAAGATGGAAAGGAACCTGCTGGCATTCACGCTGAACCCCTAGACCGGGACCTGCCCTGCTCCCTGACGTGAGATTCTATAAATTCTATGACAATTGGTAACAGTCTGAAAACACGGGCAGGATAATCGGCGTGGAAGGTGTGGAATGCTACCACACAAGTGTGAAATTCCAGACTAATGAATTGCATTTCCCTTTGAGTGAGCAGGACCAGAGGAATCCAGTGATGCAGAAGGCAGGAGTGAAATCACAGAACGAAGTATACGAGACCTGCCGTGCTGTGGTGGCAACACGCTCAAGCCATGCAGAGAGCACGTGTCTCCCCTCGATCGCCGGGCTGGAGAGGACCGGGAGGAAAGCACCTTCAAGCCCTGGGCAGGGCGGGAGTACCTTTAGGTCTAACTGCCTCGGATGCGGTGTTTTTCATCTGCAGCTCTCAAAGCAATCTCCAAGGGAGGTCAGCATCATTACCCCCATTTCAACAACGGGGAAATAGTGGCACAGAGAACTGATGTGACTAGCCCAAGGTGATCCAGCAAATCAGCCGCAGAGCAGGGAATAGAACCTGGATCATCCGAGTCCCAGCCCGTGCTCCCTCCCAATCCAGCTGCTGGCCTGAGCCCATGGGGGCTCAGCCCTTGGCCTAGCGCTCTGTGCTCTCTCACTCCGTGGGGAGGCTGCAGAGATGGTTCTCTCCGCTGGCTGAGGGGCACAGCGTGAAGTGTTCTTCTCTGACTCCCTCTGACCAGGGCACGGAGCAGCAGTAACAGAATCCCAGGGGGGTGGTGTCCAGCCTTCCTTGGCTGGACAGTGCGTCGGTTCTGACTGAACATGTGTGGCCATCACCCCAGTCCCTCCTGCTCTGGGAGAGTCTGAGGGTGCTCCAGCAGAGGACAGCAACAGAGAAAGAATCAGAGGGAAACTTCAGTGGCATTTGTATTCTCGACAAACCTGGTTCTATTCAACTTTACTTTTAAATGTTTCTTTCCTTAGGTTTCTTTTCTCCTCCTAAAACTTTTCGCTCAGTGAAAAATAATGCAAGAGACAGGCCGGAATGAACAAGTGACTTCCATGTCAATGACACGTTTCACGCGCCTGTGAATGCAAAGGCTCTTGCTCATTCCACTCCCGTCCTCTGCATTTGTCGGGTCTGAATTTAGCAGGGCAATCGTTACACTGGAGCGATCTGGAGAAGGGACCTGAGCCACCACATTTGGATAACGAGTGCAGAATCTGACGGTGCGAAGGGGCGCACTCCCTGCACTCCGGTGATTCCATGGCAGTGGCTGGAGAGCCCGATTTGGCCTGGGAGGGCCACCGGCTCAGTGCTGGGGGAGTGGGTAGCTGCGGGGAGGGATGAGAGCATGGTGAGGGGAAAGGTCCTGCTAGAAATGCCCCTCACCTTGGAACTCCTCCCCAGAGACCCCTGCCAGACCCCGGGCTGGGCTGGGCCAGCGCCGGTCGTTTCTCTGAGCTGTGGGGCTGCAGTGATGGTGTGTGGAACGGAGAGCTGACCCACTGGAGTCCAGGACAGCCTGTAACAGCTGTCCAAAGGTCACACCAGTTCTTACGTGGGCTGAGATCTAGGCTGTTTGTAAAACACTGAATTGTATTACACAACTGCTAGTCGACATTGGCTTCTGACTCCGTAATGTAGTCACAGTAGGGCTGTCGATTAATCACAGATAACTCCTGTGATTAACTCAAAAAAATTAATCACGATTAATTGGAGTTTTAATGGCACTGTTAAATAATAGAATACCACTTGAAATGTATTAAATATTTGTGGATGTTTTTCTACATTTTCAAATATATTTATTTCAATTACAACCCAGAATACAAAGTGTGCAGTGCTCACTTTATATTATTTTTATTACAAATATTTGCACTGTAAAAATGATAAAATAAATGGCATTTTTCAATTCACCTCATTTACTGTAGTGCAATCTCTCTGTTGTGAAAGTGAAATTTACAAATGTAGATTTTTTTATATAACTGCACTCAGAAACAAAACAATGTAAAACTTCAGAGCCTACAAGTCAACTCAGTCCTACTTCTATTTCAGCCAATCGCTGAGAGAAACAAGTTTTTTTACATTTACAGGAGATAACGTTGCCCTCTTCTTATTTGCAATGTCATCAGAAAGTCAGAACAGGCGTTCACATGGCACTTTTGTAGGCATTACAAGGTATTTTCGTGCCAGATATGTTAAACATATGTATACTCCTTCATGCTTTGGCCACCATTCAAGAGGGCATGCTTCCATGCTGATGATGCTCATTAAAAAATGCATTAATTAAATTTGTGACATTTTATGTTCTAGCGGTCTCAGATGATGACCTAGCACGTTGTTCGTTTTAAGAACACTTTCACTGCAGATTTGACAAAATGCAAAGAAAGTACCGATGTGAGATTTCTAAAGATAGCGACAGCACTCAACCCAAGTTTAAGACTCTGAAGTGGCTTCCAAAATCTGTGAGGGAAGAGGTGTGGAGCATGCTTTCAGATATCTTAAAAGAGCAACACTCCTATTTGGAAACTAAAGAACCCGAACCACCGAAAAAAGAAAATTAACCTTCTGCTGATGGCATCTGACTCTGAAAATGAAAATTAACATGTGTCAGTCCACACTGCCTTGGAATATTATCAAGCAGAACCCACCATCAGCATGGACGTATGTCTCTGGGAATGGTGGTTGAAGCATGAAGAGACCTATAAATCCTTAGCACACATGGCACGTAAATATCTTGTGACGCTAGCTACAGCAGTACCATGTGAACACCTGTTCTCCCTTTCAGGTGACCTTGTGAACAAGAAGCGGGCAGCATTATCTCCTGCAAATGTAAACAAACTTGTTTGTCTGAGTGATTGGATGAACAAGAAGTAGGACTGAGTGGACTTGCAGGCTCTAAAATTTACATTGTATTATTTTTTAATGCAGTTGTTTTTGTACATAATTCTACACTTGTATGTTCAACTTTCGTGATAAAGAGGCTGCACTACAGTACTTGTATGTGGTGAATTGAAAAATACTATTTATCATTTTACAGTGCAAATATTTGTAATTTAAAATAATATAGTGAGCACTGTACACTTTGTATTCTGTGTTGTAATTGAAATTGATATACACCAGACCCTTGCTAGAATGTGGGATTTGGGATCCATGCCAAGTACCGCATTATAGTGGGGACGGTGTTAAAATGAACTAAATTTGGGATCCATGGACTAAATTTGGGATCCATGGCAACAATCATGTTATATCCAAATTCGCGTTATAGAGATGTACTTTCTAGTGAGGGTCCAGTGTATTTGAAAATGTAGAAATATATTTAAACTAGCATTCTATTATTGTTTAACAGTGCGATTAATCACACAATTAATTACGATTAATTTTTTAATTGCTTGACAGCCCTAATTCACAACCTGTGCTAGCTCCTTTCTTATACAGCATGAGGATGCACCTGGGAGGGTTTGCAAACTTAGCAATATCTCTTTGTTTTTGATACTGAGTGCAACTTTGCACTTGAAGCTTTTTGTTACGTATTCTCCCAGATTGCTCCCTCCCCATACTTACCCCTTGAGTACGGAATTCACTTCCTGATAATTTACAAATACATTGTGTTTGTCAGAGCCTCACACAATGGAACCCTGATCCATCTCTGAAGCACTCTTGCACTGAGAATCATCATTATTTATTATTAATTTATTATTATTAATTTAATAAATGTACATGAATTTTACCAGTGAGTGTAGTGACACTATGAGGGCAAAATGTACAAAAAATGTGTCCTTAATAATCAATTTAATCTAGGAACGTTAAAATGCCTTGATCCTCATCATATGGTCATTGCATGGCATTAGTCCAGGGCATAGCTGAAGTAGTTTGGTAGCCTAATTGTTCATTTCTTACAAGAAATGTGTTTGGATTTCTTTTAAGCATAATCTTAACGCTGACTTTCCTGGATTTATAATGCTTGTTTTATAAATACAAGATCCCTGTAGTGGTTCTCACTTTTCAGTTACTGATATGTACTCCCAACCTTACTCCATCTGAACATCATTTTTTGCCCTAGAATTTAAATCGGACACATCTACAACAGGGACATGCTAGGTTTTCCCTAGTCCAGATAGGAAGGCATAACCAAACTCAAGCATTGCTAACAGGTCATAGGCATGTAATGAGCTTGTCTACATGCAGAGTTGCCCAATGAAAGTGTGTTTCTAAACCAATTAGTTAAACCAGTGCAAACTCTCTTGATGGTTTAAACCTGGCATATTTCACTTTATTTTAAGTTGATTAGGAACAAGATTAAGCTAGACAGAAATAAGCCACTCAAACTAAAATAGTAGTTTGCGCCAGTTTAAACAGGTTTAGCTAAATTCGTTCAACTAAGGGCTGGTCTCCACTAGGGGGGGAAATCGACTGTAGATACGCAATTTCAGCTACGTTAATAACGTAGCTGAAATTGACGTCTCTACAGCTGACTTACCTCCCATCCTCACGGCGGTGGCGGTCAGCGGCGCAGTCCCCCGTCGACTTCAGCTTGCGCCTCTTCACGAGCTGGACTTCCGGAGTCGACGGGGGAGCCACTGGTGGTCGATTTATCGCGTCTTAACGAGACGCGATAAATCGATCACCAAAAGATCGATCCCTGCCCGCTCAAGTGAAGACAAGCCCTAAATAGATGCAACATTGTGTGTAAACAGGCCTGTGATGGCAGGGGGCCATATAAGCAGTGGTGTTTAGGTTGAAGCTAGTGTTGATGTCGGGCTCATGTTTCAGTTTAGTTTAGATAGAGTGAAGAAGTGAAAATGTGACTAAGAAGAGCTGGGAGATAGGAACTCGCTTTCTCTCTGGTGCTGTTGTTATGTGTCTGAGGAATATTTGGCCAGGCAATAGTCCAGAGCCAAACATCTCCAGAAACCATTGCACGGAGGAGTCAGTGACTACCTTAGGGTGGTGCTTTGTAAGCACTGTGCTAGGTGGGTATTTCTCTGGACACTAACAAATCACCCTCTGTCCAGTAGCAGGTAGCGTAAGATACACAGGAAAGCACAGTGCATAACTCCTTACCCTCATGAGCTCCCAGGTACAGAGAAGTTAAAAGATCCACAGTTCCTTGGATGAACTGAGCCCTTTCTCATATCTAGCTGCAGTGTATTCACTGATACACAAATAAAAATCAAGTTGTCATTTCAGCTTAGCCGTAAGCAGGTGAGTCATATATCCAGTCAGCGGCTGGCTGGGCTATTCTGTTGCCAATTAGTTTAGTTCTCACCCATTGCATCTTTTTCCTCTGTTTACATAATAAATTAATCCTGTGAATTTTGTATTCTCTCTTAAACTCCCTCTTTTTTATAGAGCAATCACTACGAAAAGATGAATTTTTTATGTTTGCCTTTGTTACTTTAAATTTTTTATAAACTTCTTACCCTTAAGGAATATGTCTTAGAGCTGGCAATAAAGTATGTTAATTTCATGTGAAAAGGGAAATGTAAGTTTGTATTTTATTAACCACCCACCCACCCACTCTAGCTATAGCCGTGTCTTTCATACTTGTGTATGAAATGTGCAGGCATATGCTGCGTATGATATCTACAGAGAGCACTGTGATGTGTCTGGTTAAAACTCGTCTTAAGTCACTTCTGAGTTTATGACACAAGCAAATGGACAAGTCATTTGTAATTCTGCCCCCAGTTCTGCCTATGCTCTCCCCCACCAGTCAGTGACTCTCAGTGCCACTGAATTCCAGGACACTCCTGCCTGTGTTCTATGCAAACCTTGGTGTCAACTGGACGGAGAAGAGGATTCTGCCTTTTCAAGGTCCCCATTCTCAGCCATTATCTTCTCTTTTAATCTGTCGCTGTCACCACTGCTAACCCTGCCACTGTGACACATGTGGAGGAGTCTCCTGTGACATCCTCACACTGCCCAGAAGAAGGATCCACAGGGCTTGTTCTTTTGGCTTTCTCTTCCTCTTTACCTTTAATCTCCATTGTTGGTCGGCGGCCTCCGCCCCAGGCAGAGAGAGACCAAATCAAGTCCCACAAAGTCAAGTGTCTAAACTTTTGGCTTGATCCTTCTCCCACTGGTTGACAGTGTGTGGAGAGAGAGGGTGCCATTACCTTCCAAGGGAGCAGATTCTCGGTTAATGCTGCTAAAGGCTCAGTTAAAGGCCACTGTATCACAGCAGTGGGGTTCTGTATGAGTTTTTACCCTGCTTTAGAAGCTGTTGAAGGCATCAGGAATTTCACTGGTCTCCATCTCCACCACTAGTTCCTCTTCAATATCATCAAAGGTCCCCAGGTGAATCTTATTTTGATGCAGCAAATGGCAGTGGTGACGGAGCTGTGTGCCACTAACCAAATGTGCCTTAGGGCATGTCTACACTTACAGCTGCACCTCTGCAGCGCGTCTGGTGAAGACACGCTATGCTGACTGAGGAGAACTCTTCTGTCGGCATAATAAAACCACCTCCGTGAGCGACAGTAGCTATGTCAGCGGGAGAAGCTCTTCCACCGACATAGCACTGTCCACACCGGCGCTTAGGTCAGCGTAACTTAGGTCACTCAGGGATGATTTATTCACATTCATGAGCCACATCAGTTATGCTGACATAAATGGTAGTGTAGACACAGCCTAAGTCAGAGAGTGAAGCTCTGTGGGAAACATGCAGAGCGACTCCCTCCACTCCCTTTCAACCAACAGAATAGCTCAGTAGTCAAAGCGTTCTAGAAGAGGGCGAGAGCTCTGTGCTTCCTGAACCCGTCAGAGCAGCGAGCAATCACTGCACAATTCATTCCTGGCACTATCCTTGCGCTGCCACCCAGGAGGTAGGAACCCGTTTAGATTCAATAACTGTCCATTTACAAAAGGAAAGCTGGCAATTGTGTAGAACGTTCCCGAGATGCAGACTGTAATGTGTTGTAAATAATTATCTTTACCACAGAAATCGATAGCTCTTGAAATGGAGCCCTTTCTTCACTGGGAAAATATTGCAGATTTTTATTCCTGCATTTGCATAACAGCTGAGATCGTCAGCTCAATCCATAACACCAGATATGTGCAGAATCACTGAAATATACATAATATGTATCTCATGCTAAACTGGAAGGCTGCGGCTCCAATAACAGAGCATATTACTGCATCATAAAGCACACAAGCTAGTGAAGGAGATAAAGAATGTTTTCCCCTTTGGACAAGTAACCAGTAAAGCTGTGACATGTCCTCAGGTGAAGGTTGCTTGTCTGAAACTATAACATGCAAGAACAAGTGGAGGGCAATCAGCAGCGACAAAGACAGAGGCATTCTACCTCATCAAACACTGGGGTAAGGGGATGTAAACATGAATCAGTACACACATTCCTCAGCTGGTCATTGCATTATACATGGGGCACAGATTCCGTACTCTTCTCCCAGCCTGAGCGGGGAATGCTGTGGAAATGTGCACTGCTAAATAACTCTGCATGTATCGGCCAGCTCCAGTGACTGTGCGTGAAGCGGGATGCAGGAGCCTCCCCCCGCCCCCAAAAGCGGGAAGATGTGTACAATGAGCTCAACTGAGCAGCAGAAGCCCAGTTAATTTGCAGACATTAACCATTGAATTTGGTGTCAGAACTGATTGGGATAGAATAAGATTCCAGCCAGTCACATACAGTTGTTTAGTCCTACAGTATCTTTAGCATTAAGCTTGAGTGTTTTGCTGAATCGAGGCCATTAAAGGTTATGTGTAATTTATAACAAAGAAACTTCCCACCTCATAGCCATTAAAATTCCACTGTTTAGATTATATGTAAATGTCTGTATGGAACGGTGCTCGAATATGCTCTCACTACCCCTATTTTCCTTCACTGTTTACCTAGGTTTACACCCTGCTATTCCCTTGCTCCTTGATCTGAGACTTCACCACTAATGAAACAGAGATTCTCATACTCCGGGCATTCAGCTTTTCCACGCTTCCATTTCCTAAATTTGCTTTCAAAAGGGGTCAAGAGTCATGAATATTCACAGAGCTGCAAGGAGCTGTCCTCCCCATCTCTGACATGCCTAACAGGGAACCGCTGCTCTCCTGCTGCAGCAGCTTTGCAGCTTTGGTCTCCAGGTGAAGACACCACGGCTAGCCACCTGTTTTGAGTGGGCTATGTCACACGCAGATTTATTCTTAATCCAGACCCAAAAAAGAGCTCTTTGTTCTTCTCTGAACCATTCTATACAAACACAATCTTTGCCAGGTACATGACTTAACTGAAGCAGTGACCTCTGATCTCCCTGGCTTCGATTTCCCCGGGGCAGCCCAGCCAGTCCTGTGGCGCTCAGCCTGTTCTGGTTCCCATTCAAGCGTGTCTGTGTGAAGCTCGGTACTGGAAGACATTCACAGAAGGGGCACGGAGCTGGCCAAAGTCAGACTTCAGCACAGTCTCGCAGACCAGCAAAAGACAATGCTTCTGTCATCACCTACTTTGCTTTCAAAGAACGCTTCACCCAAACCTGCTACCACTGCTGCACACCCCTCATCAGTGGGGTGCAAGGGAGAGGCCAGAGTCAACTTCAGGCAAAGATGACATAACCGAGCTGCCTCATTTGGGCTCCTTGGAAACAAATCGATGGCCTGTCAGGTCTCCAAGCCCAGAAATAGTAACAACGATCATAATAAAATAGAATGAATAGCATGGCAATGCCTTTATGGAGCACCCTCTTCACACGGGCAGGAGACTTGCAGTCCAGCTCTATTCAAAGCAACACTGAATAAAGTGTCCTTTCAAATTTCACTCTAAAAATAACAGAAACAACCCTGGGCAGTTTCAGCTGTTAATTGAACAGCAGTAACAGAACCCCCAGCTCTGATTGGTTTGTTTGCATTCGGCTGCAACACAGACATCACCTGGGAAGCATCTTCCTGCCCAACAAGCTAGGTGACTTCGGATAAAAACTTAGAACTTTGCACACTCACAACATAGTCAATGCAGCCCCATAGCTGTAATTCATCTTAATTATTTCCCCTGTTACTGTATGCATTAATGACCCTGGTATTAATTTGGAGCGCTGTCATTTATACCCATATGTACCAGATTGCTCATTAATACACTGTAAATTGTAACATGGTGTTTTTCAGCTGCTGTGTATCCCTGTGTATTTAAAGCTGTTACGTGGTAAGCGTACAAGTGAGGGTGACCCAGAATGTGTCTCCAGCCCTGACATTTTTCTGGAAAGGCAGGTTGACAAAGCAGAAAAACATTCAAATCATAGATATTCATCCTCAGTTCTGGCTGAAGTCCCCAGACCTACCACCCTAGTACTGGTTCCCTCTTTCCCAGCAACCAGATGGATCCAGTTAAGTTTTCTCGGTTGCAAGATAAAGTAGTGTCAATGACAGTGCATGTCCCAGGGAGGAACACCTCGAAATCCTAAAGCATCCTGGATGTCTTCCTACTAGTAGTCTCATCACAAACACTCACCAGACATGGAACCCACTGACGCTGCATTCCGCTTTGCAGGCTTATATGGAACGTACTCATTGAGTTGCACATTGTGGGTGCTGCTTTTATTGCTCGCTTATTAGTGCAGTGGAGAGTGCAGGATTCTGAGGCAATTGTGCAATTTGCTCAAACACAGTTCTTTTTAGATGTGCAGAAGCCTTCCTTTCCCCACATTATTTACTGATTGCCTCTGGACAGCTAAAATTTCTACATTAGTTCTGAACTGAAGAGCAGTAATTCAGATGCAGGCACCAGAGACTTTCTAAAAATATTATTATTAATTATTATTATTATAGAAGAACCTAGATGCTCCAACAAGGATTGGGGCCACATTCCATGGCACACTGAGCGAACATATAGTAAGAGAATTCCACTCCCCCAAATGCTGACTAGCTAGACAAAGGGAGGATTGTTAATCCCACTTTATAGATGTGGTGGTTTAGGGACTTGTCCAAGGCCGCACAGGGAATTAGTGGTAGAGCCATCAATTGAAACCACACCTGCTAAGTCCCAGCACTGTGCTTTTGCTACAAGGCCACCTTTCCTGCCTGTAGAACTGTGAGCAACTTTCCCCACACACAACTCATGTACAGAGCTCCAACTGTCTCAAGATCGCAGGGGAGACAAGGCGGGGGAGGGAATCCCTTTTACTGGGCCAACTTCTGTGGGTGAGAGAGACAAGCTTTCCAGCTTGCACGGAGCTCTTCTTCAGGTCATGGTCAGGGGGACATTTGACATCCTACGGTGCCTTCCTAGGCAGAATTCTTCTGCCCACTGTGTGCAGTCCGACCCATTGTCTTTGCTGGAAGGGGGCCGATGTCTGATTCAGCTCCCTCATTGTCAAGAGAAAGCTGGCATCTGAAAGCCCTGCAGAGCAGAAGGCTCCCATGTAGGCCCTTTCAAGCAACACGACAACTTGAGATCGGGAATTGGCTCGTTCTAATCTTCTCCCACTTTGATGACTTTAGATCTATATTAGCACAAGATGTTTTTAATCTCTTCTATATGGCATTTTGTTTCCCTTTAATCACACAAGGTGGGCTTAAGCAGGAGAACATTATACAATTCCCTCCTGCTGTTTCTTTGTAGCTTGATAGTTGCACATGCTAATGCTCAATTACTTGTTCTACAGTGTCTAATATTTTCTGTAGTAAAGAGAATTTTATTATCACTTAACATATTGATGAAAGAGCACAAGCTAGTTAATTGAATACGTAATAAATACAGGCGTATACTTGAACTATTGATTACGTCCGTTGCATGCTTGAAGCATTGATGGACAATGTGCAGATTTGCCCTTAAGACTGAGGAGTCACATTGCACCAGTCTCTATTTTTAATAATGGGGCAGGCAGAGCTAATTGTATGGTGCCGGCCTGCTCCGGGCCTCTGGCCCTTAAAGGGGCAGGCCGTCCATTACAAGCCTGCTGACCAGGAACAGCAGAAAGAAATCCATGGAGGAGGCAGCAAGGCGTCTGTCCTGACTGCCTGTCCTAGAGTCCCTGGCCTGGAACCCAGCATAGGGATCTGGCCTGGGCTCCCCGGATGCTGGGCGCCCTGGGAGAGGCGTGTATGAACCTCTGACCCAGGTTGGAGGGCAGCAGGCCGGATGGAGGGGCTGGAGGTTTCTTGTTGGACTGTCTGTTACCTGGGAGAATGCTGTGCCACACACACACCCCGCGAGGGGGGTTCCAACGGTGAGTTGACCCTTTGACACTCTCCAAAAGAGGGAAGCGTATTGCTAGCGTCCTGTGCAACCTTCCTCAGTCTGGGGGGTGGGGGAGGAATATTGGCTCCTTCAAGGGTCACATCCCATGAAGGCTGCTGCCAGCGGAAAGAGGACCTAGGGTTTGGGACTATTATCCTACCTGCATGTTCCGCGCACGGCTGCCTTTGTCTCTTCATTACCAGCCCAACTTTATCCTCCCTTCTTCAACAATTCTAGCCTTTCAGTCGCCTCTCTCTGCCTTTCCCCGTCTCACCCGGAGACACTCCCAGCCCGGAGAGCACATTGTCTACTCGGAGCCAGGAGGTGGATCAGTTACCCCAACCGATAATACCTCCATTCACAAAGCCTCTTTCAGCAGACGCAACATGATCCTAAGCCCATGACTTTGCCAATCCATTCAGAGATTTCCCTTTGACGTTCCCCTTCATTAAAGAAATGATCCCATCCTCAGGTGCTAGTCCTTGACTGAGCACACCGGAACAGCCTTGACATCGGATGGACGAGCTCTTTTCAAAAAGCTGCCTCTGCCGCGGCCTGGGACGGATTCTTATCAGATGCAGGTTTACAGAGAACAGGCTGTTCCATCAGGGAAGTGCAAGTTGTGCTGTAGGTAGTCTGCAGCTTTATTCTAACTCCACGAGTCATGGGGATACCAGGAAACAACCACCAGTGAAATATGTCTCTGTTCCAATGCTAGACAAGGAGGATGTCTCTTACATTAGCAGGAGACATAATAAGGTGACTGGGAGTGAGATACAGCGAGGCCTTCGGAAGATTTTACACTCCCTTCCAGGGAGGGTTTTTTCCCTTTTCTTTCTGGGCATTCTGATCCTGTTTTCAAGCATCATACTCCATGACCTGATGCATTCTGGGATCAACACCACCACTATTCCAGCAGGCCACTGTGCAGCAGAACATTTTGTATTTTAAGCACATATTTAAACACTGAGAGGTGCTGTCACGTGCTTGTAATCACAGCGGCTTGGGAGGCTGAGGCTAGCAGACTGCTTGAGCTCCCGGGCTCTCTGCTATGCCGACTGGCTGGCCAATGCCACTGACAGCCTGGCCAGTGGGTGACTGAAGGACCGGCTAGGACATGTTGTGATCTGCGATGGACCGAGACGACTTAAACACTTTGCTGAACTGGGGTCTGAGTGAGGAATATGAAACTGCCTCATATATATGACATAGAGAAACTCACCTCTCCTGATATCAGTTCAACATAGTAAGAAAATTAAGAAAATAAACTAAAATGTCAGTGACGTCCTATTGGCTAAAGGAGTGAGAAAGAGCGAGAGATTTTCAAAGCTACTGATGTGAGAGAAAGACACCAGATCAAGTTGGATGTGTGGCACAGCAGACTCAGTAAGAGAAGAGCCCTTAACATAAATATATGTATTTGATCCGGTTTGGCCACTTCTGTTAGGAGAGAAATGGGTTTTGAGGCAGACTAAGGGTCCATTTCAGGGCAGACTGGACATAGTAAAGAGGAAGGTCGAGGCTGCATTAAGGGGGCTGTAAATGATTTTTTAAAGCCTGATTTCAAAAATGCAGCATCTAGGAACAGATGGGAAACGTGCCTGGGCGCTGTGGAAATCAGCTGCAAAAAAGAGTGAAAACTACCACTCGAATCTGGCATGTCTTAGACACTGGGTGGGGTTTCGGGAATGCAAGATGGTTAATTTTGTTCCAGTCTTTAAAAACAGGAATGACCTGCTTGTTTAGCCTGACTTCCCTCTCAGGTAAAATGCTAGAAAATGTGAATGCCTCAATTACTGATCCAGTAGGGGAAAGGAAGGGACGGAGGGGGGTAGCCAACCTGGTTTGGGAAGCAGAATTTGTGCCAACCCAGCCCAATAGCCTTTTGTGAGAAAACAAGGTAGTGAGGCAGCTGATATCATTGATCTGGTTCTTAGGAAAGGCTGTGACCCAGCACTGCACCACAAACTCACTGGCGAGGTATTGTCTGGATAAGAGTGCTATAAGGCGGATAAACAACTGGCTTGCAGATAGGACAGAAGCATCATTATCAGTTGTATTCTATCAGATTGGGAAAATGGATTACTGCTTTGCTGCTGCTGCTGGTGCACTTGTTTCCAGATACACAGCGGAAGTTGCTGTAACCACATTCTACATTATGGGGTGGGGTCTCTGGAGTGGGCTGGGTGAGGAGATGGTCCAGGAATAATGAAATGGGCCAGTACTTTTGTGTTTAGAGTTCAAGGAATGCTCCTGGAAGGATGGCAGAATATCACCCAGCTGGAGTTGGTGTGCGGAGTGAGAAGGAGGTCGTTTAAGAGCCAAGAACAATTGTTTTGATGTAGCTTAAATGTTAATTGTCCGAGCCAATGAATATGTATATTCCTGACAGTCCTGGCCATCTATAACTGGAAGCTTGTCTATGTGAATGGAAATGCTTCTGATCTTTATTATCCAATGGACTTTGGGCTCCTGAGAAATCAGAGTTCATTAAATTATATATATTTCCATAGGGATAATGATGGAAATTGACATTTTCCCCCCTTGCATGATTTCCTTTCTTTAAATTTGTTTGCTTGAATAGGGATATTTACAAGATTAATTCACAGGTTGGTGTTGGAGCTGAAGGAATGGTGGAAAGGCACGGTGGATATTTGTTCAAATTCCAAATCAAATTTTGATTTGACTGTATCCTGGGCCATTTCTGTGAATATCATTGATTGTAAAAAAACCAAGTCAATCAATCAATCTATAATAAAAGACCCCACATCCCATGATCGGGGCTAATCTTTAAAATATACTAAGCAAATAAACAGGCCCCTCACTTTCCAGAGATCAGCTCAAATAACCCAGCCACAACTAGAAATAGTTAACCTTCTTGTCAGCAAAGAAGTTCTTTTCTTGGAAACAACAGAGTTTGGATATGCTGGGAAACAAATTATTTTCAGATTTTTTTTCAAATAAAATATTCAGATTTTCACTGAAAAACCAAAAACCCAAGCACCGACATTTTGTTTTGCTTAAAATCAAAAATTGAGGGACTTTAATGAAAATCCAAAATTTTGCATGGAAAATTCTTGATGAAAGCAAAATTATTTTCATTTAGTCTGAATTTTTTTTACAGATAAAGTCATTTTCTGACAAGTTCTTTGAACAACATAAATGTTAACAGGAATTACACACACTACTCAGAACCTCCATTGTCACTGCTGTGAATGTTAAGGTCAAATGCTTGAATCTTCACTGAAAGTAAATTGACTTGTATTTGCCATGGTGAAATTCAGCATCCACACTCTGCAGGTTAGCATCTATTGAAAATATTACCATTCATATTCCTCATATATGCAACATAGACTGTGTCTAACATATGTAATTGTGATGTTACTGGAGTTATATAGGTTAGTTATGGTACTGGTTACTTGTAACTTATCAGGCAAATTGTATATTTGTGGTAATAATTGCAATTTTCAATTCAAGTGTTCTGCAGAACAAGAATTACTCACCAAATAAAATCAAGAACATTTTAGAATGATTAATACCTTTGGAAATTTTGCTTTCTGTTCACTTAAACAGAAAAAAGGCCAAACTTATTGAAAAACTATTCTCACTGTTCTAGTAAATCTAATGGATAGTATAAAGGAAAATACATGCGTGTATAAGTTTGCTATTGATACATGGTATGTAGGTAAGAACAAAGGAACCTGGAGCAACATATTTATACATAATCAAATGCACATGGTCCTACTAGATCATGCGTGCTGTATTTAGATAGATGATATTCATAGGCAGGTATTAGTTGGTATCCACAGATACTTATTATACAAGTGATTGTGGATCTGAACTTTCATACCCAGATTCCGTAGGTGCACTGGTATGTCTGAGTAAGTGTTCAGGTGTTATTTATTTAGTGTATAAATAATACACTGGTGTCTGTGGTAAATTATGTTTTAGGTCAAGGTTCTTTTTGTCTTTGTTGGTTGTGTGTTTCAAGTAGCTCACTGGGTAAAGCTCAGTGAACCTAAAAGCCATCTCAGGACTATATAGGTCAGATTTTGTTGGGTTCTGTTGTGGCTGTAGGGCTTTTTTCTCTGAGCCATAGCCTGGTGATGTGCCTTGCTAATATCCAGAATAAACACACACCGCATTTCATAGATTTGGGGAGGTTTCTCCAATATAGCATAGGCTGGGTCTACACCCACTATGAATGTTCTCTTAGCTTTTATGTACATAGGTGTCACACAGTCATGTGGGTATCTGACCAGGCCTGAGAATGCATGAGCAGTGTGTTTGCTCACACTTTCCCCAGCAGAGGCTGGGCTGCCGGATTCCTTTCTGTTAGTGTTCAGTGGTGTGTAATAGACGTGAGATTGCTTTCCCTGGGAATTCTCTGCCGGTGATTGTGAGGAGGAGTTGGTGATGTGTGCACATGGGAGAATTCCTGCCTAGCACTCATCTTCTGTAATACCCTGAAATTCTGCATCCCATGTTTCTTTTATAGGCGGTGACTTATCTATCTCAGCGCTATTCAGAGCAGCAAAGGGAGCGCATCCTTTTAGCTCTGCCAGCTTTCCTGAGTTTTTGCAATTTGCTTTCAATCCTGAACACTGGTTGCTGTATGTCTGCCCAGGTCATTCTTATGTGGAGCTAATCCCATGACTTGATTTTCAAGTACTTTAGCGTCTAGACATGGTATTGCAATCTTTTGTCCTTCCCTGCTGCTTCCATTATTGATTTCGATAGCCCTTCAGGCATGGGCACTTTTAAACACAGCCATGATTAGTAGTATTGTGGCTGTGCTCCACATTGGGTGAATTTCATATTTTTGTAAGATAATTCAGCTAAACTTTGCTTATTGTGCCTGCCATGTCAATATTCAAAAGAGAACAAAGTAGAGCTCCAGCAAGGAAGGGAAGAGAAGGAGGGAGGTGCGACTAGATTGCACACCATGGAAGAAGGAAGAAGGATAAGGTCGCAGACAGGGGAGAGGGAAAGGGAACTGTGAGCTGTCAGCAAGACTGTAAGCTGTCTAGGCCGGGGACTCTGCCATGTGTCTGCAAAGTGCCCAGCGCAATGGGGACCCGAGCTATGACTGGGGTGAGTTGACGCTGCCGAAATCCCAACTACAATAACAATAAAGCCTGGGATCCAGAGGGAGCTGTGAGCGTGTGGCAAGACAAGGAGCCCTGAGGGGAGACAGTGCTGCAGGGAACCCTTAACAAGCCAGAGCCCCAGAAACCTTGAATTCCCTGTAAATGTAACCGATCGCTGTGGTGTTAGTCCAGGGCTCGGCAGGCAGAGGAGGGAGGAATGAGAGCAATTGTTTACTTCAACCTCACCTTAGAACTTGGTGGGAAGTTGCGTGAACTTGTTTAAAACTTAACTCGCTCCTTGGACTTCCCCATTCCAGGTGCAGAGCGTGGGAGGCTGGAAGCCCTGCTGTGATTAGTGGACCAGATCTGGAATGCTCTGGGTTCGTGGAGGCCTTTGGATGCATGGATTGGCATCGTTGTCAGATCAGAGAAGTTCACTTCTTCTCTGTGTACCCATGTATCGGGATAACCCAATTAAGTCATTTACAGTGGGGACCTGGAGATGGCAGCAACATATAATCACAGACATAAGCAGGGTTTACATGGTAATTATAGATTCTATTTTTTTTATCAGTGCAACGCAGACAGAAGATTATTTTCTGCTTGATATCATCGTAATTTTTGATCCATTTCCCCCCTAACTTAAAAAGGATTAAGGTTGGGTTTCTTGTAATAATTTTGGATATGCCAACTTCATAAGTACTACCCCGCATTGTATTAAACTGATTATTAGCTACTTTTGCTTATTGTTAGCACCATATCTGCTCTTCAGGCTAGCATCAGAAATGTATAAAACCAGCTGTTTTGGGTGGTCATGCAAATATGCCAAATATTTTTTTAAAAGTCTGTTTTAAAATAAAGTATGCTGACCCTTTAAACTCCCTGGGCTGAACCGGGCTCAGGCAGATAGGCAATGGAGAGGCGAAATACTCTGCCTGGCTTTGATCATTTTCAAAAGGAATTCGTAGGACATGAAGGCACCAGGTGAAACTACTTCATATCCCGAGACCTCGTCTCTGCCAAAACCACCATCTGCTTTTCATTTGCTCTTGGTCTGAGGAGCAGACTGACTGACCTCACCATTTACATCAATAATTGGTCTGTACCAATATATTTGCAAAAGGTTACGACTGTCACTAGGGGTGAAGCTAGCTGGTCAGATACGTGGCCGGTTGTGAGCAGCACGGGGGTCAGCGACTGGAGTACTAATGGGGAAGAAACGGCTGCTACGTCTCTATTTAGTGCTTGGGGTTAAACGTTTGTAGCTGACGTTCAGTTCAGATTCAGGCTCTCTTTGAACATGAGGTCCCCGTGGCAATCCAGATCTGTGATTCACTCCATTGCCTACCAGGTGTTGATGGTAGTGCCGATACAAGGGATGGGCCATTGATCTAGCAGGCAAAACATTCAGCTTTGAACAGCTGACCTGCTCATTGGCCCTTCCGCCATATAGGGGGCAAACCTAGTCATGGGCCTTATCCTCTGCCCTGGTCCCAGGCATCCTGCCAAACACTGAGCCAAGCTCAGGGGCTTTTTCCGTATCTTCAGCCCAAGTTGTGCCTGGGCATCTGGCCCTGTGAGAGAGACTAACCGAGCCCCCCACGCACAGAGACGCACAGCCACTCCCCTCCCTCCCACCACACATCACAGCAGCCAGGAAACCCAGCAGGGACTCCATGGTACAGCACACAGCCCAGCTCCATCATGTCGGTTGGCGGTGAGGGACGGCTGGTGGGGGGGAGGGGAGGGGAACATCCACTGGATGTCGTCTCTGGCACACGAGGGACCCAGGAGCTGACAAAGCCATTGGGTGCGGAGAGGATGGTCAGTGGCTCTGTGGCTTGTTCCCTGCATCCCAAGCCATCAGGCTCCTCTGTTCTCAAGCCTGGTTGCTCGGGCCATGTGCTGCTCTCTGGAATCTGGTCATTGGCGAAGGACCCTGGAGCGCAGATGCTGGCAGAGCTGGGATTTGGAGGCTGAGTCACCGAGCAGAGGGAGTTCTCTGCTCCTCCCAAACAAGGTATTTGTGCCTCGCAGTGCAAACCATGACATCTCGTCAGCGCAAGTAGCAAGGCACAGACTGGGGCCTCAGTTAGTGAAACCCAGAGGTTTCGTTAAATCTCTTCTCCCCTAGTCTGTGTGCATTTCCAAGCTCCACCATCCAGCCACGGGCTGCACCGCTGAGACATTTGCAGACAATTAGGCTACCCTCAAAGATGACATTAATTTTAACTAGTTCCCTATTAGCTGAAAATAATGAACGTAATTCTCCCTCTTTGGCACCAGTAGGGAACCAGTGCAGAGTAAATGAGCTCATGGTTAGGAATTAAAGTTTAACAGACTAGCTAGGAGTAATTTCTTCTCCACATGAATTAGCAAATCATGGGGAATTATTGTGGACAGAGCTAGGCAGGTTCATTTTACTAGGTCAGTTAAGAATAGCCTGGAATAATTATAGTGTCTCTAGAGCAAGTAGCAATGCTGGAGTTAAAGCTGAAAAGGCCTTTCACACTCAGTTCATCACCTAGTTGCTCAGATTTGCCTCAGACATTTTCCTTGGGGCAGAAATAGATCTGGACCAGCACATCCAGTGATTGATTTATTTTTGGCGGATTTGATAAACTCCTCTTTGCAGTGTTTGAATCACACAGTTGTGACAATAGTATGTGCCCCACCAAAACTGTCTGCCCTGGTTTTACACGGGGGTAATTATTTACAAACAAAACTATCTTCTGAAGTTAAACTGGGCTCAGCTCCCAGCAAGGCGAGAGTTGGGAAGGCTGGAAAAAAATGGTGATTTGGAAACAAAACTTGAAGCACTTGAAAATGCTGCCCAGAGCCCGCGCAGTGCGCCAGTCGTCTTAGCTACAGAAACATCCCCCATTCTCTGGACACTGAAAACAGGGCAGGGTGACCCACTTCCCAGCCAGGCCACAGACTGCCTCCCAAGTCAGCTTGTTTCTGCATTAGGGAGTGTTTTCTCCTGCTTCAGATCCCAGGGGGAGGTTCTCGGGCCTCGGTTAGACGGGATCATCAGAGTGGACCCGTCTGGCCTGGCAAACTGTGGAATCTGAGGATTCTTGCTGAGATTGTTTGAAGTTTTAGGCATGACCAATAGCTATAAACATTCTCAGTGCATAGCGCGGGACCAGTCTGCCCACACAACTCCCAGCAAAGCCAACGCCGGCTCTCCCCACCTAAGGGAGGGCAGAACTTGGTCCAGAGTTGCTTTCTGTAGTAGGGGTGTGGACAATTGCATTTAAAAAATATGTCTGCAGGCAAGATTTCCAGTCCAGTGGGAATCTGCCCTATGTGAGAGAACATCCAGACAGACCACTGACACACCTGTAGCTGCTTAGAAAAGAGGAGCTCACCACTGATTTGTATCAAAACCTGATGGCCTGGGGGAGGACAGTGAGAGAGCTCAGGAGAGCGTTTTGCATCTTATTTACTCTGGACATTCCCTCGCAGTAGGATGCAGCTTTACCTCAGTGTTTAGTTCTATTGGAGAAAGGACGCAGCATCATTAAAAACAGAAGCATCAAAGATTATTTACATTTCAAGAATAGCTGAGGTCTTTAAAGAACCTTCCATCATCCTTCAAAGGCTCTTAGTCAAATGCTGTTCATTATTAAAGCCTGCTGGCTTTATTTAGCCTATGACTACAATTAGATATTTATGAGGGAATCAGCAATTGGAAATTTCCCTGTAATGGTAACTGGAGCTTGGCATCCAAATAAAACGAACCCCATTAAGAAAGTATTGTGGTCACTGGGGTGGATCAAGTGTGCTAATAGTCCAACTAACAGCAATTAAGTCAATTAACCATTCAGACATATGCTGCTCAATTTCCCTGCTTAAACAGCCTGGTGCATCTGTGAATTTGTGGAACTTATTTATGGCGTAAGTGGCTGCTCGTCACTATTAACCAGGGGAATCAGTGAAAATAAGGGAGGTTTGTAAAAAATTAACGACTGCAGCAAAAAGACCTGCTAATTGCTAGCCCCCCTCCCAATGGGGAGAAGGGTTTGGCTTTTCAATGTATTTATTTTATTGTCATCCCAACATGGTAAGAAGCATTGTATGGAATTATTTGGATATGCAGATGAGATACGTAAAAGTTATTTTGTTAGCAGCCTCTCATTGGTGCAGCGTGACTGAGAACATGTCCGTTGTGAGAACTGTCCGTATGAGAGCGCGCCTGGGTCAGTTATAGGGCAGCAAGGCTTAGGTGACTGGAAGCAAAGGGAGGGGGTCAGGCACACCGTTCACACACTGGGGCAGCGTGAGCCTTCACTGCCCACGAAGAGCCCGAATCTCTGGGCAGACTGCCGGGTGGTTGCTCACCTGTTGTGACAAAGACACTGACACGGAAGGGGGTGGTGGCTATTCAACAGCACTTCAGGGCCATGAACTTGGACCGAGCTGCCCCCGCGCCCCTCCCCACCACGCACCCACCCTGACACTCCCAGCACATCCCATGTTTCCCACCGGCTTTCTGCAGAGCCCTCCTGAATGGCTCCATCTACAATACGGTTCCAAACTCCATGCATCTGAGCACCTTGCAAACATCCGGCGGTTCATCCTCATGGCCCTCCTGCGACCCTGGGAAGTACAGCCATCTCTGTGGTACCGATGGGAACCTGCCAACGCAGGTCTCACAGGGGTTGTCTGGCAGAGCAGGGCCTGACTCTGACCTCCTGAGACCACAGCTGAGCGATATTTTTCACACAACTTTTTTTCAACAACAAAAACTGCAGATTTGGGTTGTCTGAAACATTTCCCCAATTGGTGTTGAATTCCTTGAATTGTTTCAGTCCAGGCAAAAGCCTCCCAAACATCCTTGATTGCTACCAAAACATGTTCAAAACAAAGGGGTTGTTCTTTTCAGTTCCAAACCACTTTTTGTTTCTACATTCAGAATCGTTGAAACATTTCACTCTCCCGGTGAAGGCTTAGAAACAAAACAAAACATTTGTGACTTAAAGAAAAGAAGGGAAAATGGATTGTTGGGAAGAGCCAGCGAACCGGGAGATCCGCTCGGCTCCAGGAACCAGGGCTCACCTGCACTTAGTACCTCAACAACACTGGGCCTGAATTCAGCCTTAGTGTAACTGCTTTCATTCCAATGGACTCACGGAGGGATGGATTTGACTTATTCAGCTTCCCAGCCTCCACTTTAAAATAAGTTACTGTGGTTTATTATTCACAAGGCTCCATTCAGGGCCAAAGACCAGACCCCAGTAATGCTGTACAAGCATTCAGTAAGGAGACAGACCCTGTCCTGTAGCTGTTACAGTGTCAGTTACAGTGCAATGCACCCATTTTACAGATGGGAACTCTGAGGCAGAGATGCAATACAGGATCTAAACCTCCCAACCTTGAGCCAGCTGCAGTAATAAAACAACCCAATGGATTTAGTGAGCATTGAGAATCCCAAGAATGTGTTTAAAAAATTTCATCCACTTTTGCAATTCAAATCCTTGCCCTTGGTCCAGATGAGGATGTTCCAGAGTTTTGTTAAGTACCCGTTTTAATGAACACTGTGAAAGTTAGCCTAGCCATCTAGTATACAGGAGAAATCTACCATAAATATAGGTAAATGGAGATTGTAAAGATAAATAACAAGAGCAGTGTGTGAGAAGTGAGAATGTACTCTATTTACTGCAGACCCATAAAAGGCCTGTAAAAGATACTGCACCTTTAATGACTCACTCTCTTCCTGGCAGCCGGCACTCACAGTTAGTGAGCTAAGGATGCAGTGACACAAAAAGCTTACAGATAATTAAATATTGATTTTTGTTTTCTAATCCTATATAAAAATTGTCCTGGGTCTCCCAATGGTAGTTTCATCTCACTAGGACAGAGAGGGGAGGGCTATTAACCCTGCTTGGTTTCAAGCTCTTGTACAACAAATACAAAGGGAGACCTGAAAAATGGAAGTAACCACAGCTCTAGAACCTCCCAGAGAGCTGCTGCTGCTCTTCCCCCTCCTCCACCCCCAGCTCTGCCAAGAATGTCGCGCCTGGGAAGGGAGCCAGAGCAGAATTTGGGATCAGAACTACTTTTTTTTGGAAGAGCTTCACATTTTGTGCTTGGAAAGCTGCACCAGAGCTTCTTGCCTTACACACCCGAGCAGTGTGTCGTACATCCCATGGACAAAGGGGTGTGTACGTTAGCTACAAGCGCTGAGACTGAATACTGCCAATTGAAGGTCCAGGCATGTACCTGCCTCGGGATCTGGAGTGTTCAGGGCACAACAGGTGCCTTTCTCTTTAAGCACAGAGTTTGCTTACAGCCAGAAACATCTTCCCTGCCTTCTGTCTCTTCCCTTCCCCAGAAGGATTTTCTGTCTGTGTGCTGCCCAGTGGGATCACACCACTAAGTACTGGACAAAGCACCATTCCCAGAGTGCTGCGGCCCCAGAGAGCTCGCAGGCTCGAGGAGAAATAGAGAAACCCCTTGTGCACTAGGTGGGCCAGAGGAAAGGCAGGGCTTGGGCCTGTGCTGAGTCAAATAGCTGAATGTTTCTACACAACGTTTCTTTACTGGAACATGCTGGTTTGTCAAAACTGAAAACTTTTCACAGAACCAGATGGTTTTGAGGAGCCTTTTGTGAGTTAGATTTCGCAGGCCCAGCCTGGAATAGCTGGTCTGACAGCCAGCCCCAGAGCAAGCCCCGATGGAACTAGCTCAGGGTCGGGTACACCGGGGGCTGTGTGAGACTCAGGTTCAAATCCCTGCTCTGTCTGATTCAGCTCTAAGCCCCTGGCCATTCGCAGGCACTGGGGATTCATTCGCTCTCATTTTTGTTCCAGTGCAGTGCGCAAATGAATCCCCAACCCTCAAGATTTTCCACAAAAGGACATTTTTTTGTTTTCCAGCCAGCCCTGGAGGAATGAGGAGATTGGGGCCCAGAGGGACTGGGCGCAGGAGGTTGTTCCCTGCACAGACAGAACGAGAAAAGGGGTGGGAGGCTGGTTTCACTGGAGGAGTGAAGGGTGAGGGGCACAGGCTGTGAGATAGAGGCTGGGCTGGACCTAAGAGGTGAGGAGCAGGCGATTAAACTGGAGACAGTGGGCAAGAGGAGTCCAGGGGGGTGGCATGGTCTGCCTGACAGGTGAGGAGGGTATTTCTGGATGGACTGGTGTGATATGCACACTAGGGAGGGTTGCTGGAGCCTGGGTGGGAGATGACTCCGGCCTGGACACATGGATTAGCTGCTGGGCCAGAAAAGAAGGGGAAGATTTTCTGAACTGTGGAGAAAGTAGCAACACTGTGTGTGTAAGAGAGAGAGCGAGCGCGTGCAGACATGCTGCTACGCAACAAGCAAGAGAGGTATTAAAATAAAAACCTTCCGAGTCTGCCACGTGTGGGGTTTTCTATCACTATTGATAGGGACAGCAACTGCCTTCAGCAAAGATCTATTTCCAAACGTGCTCATTCACGACCGTGCAGTGAGTACTGTGTACTCCGTCTGAAATGGAATAAACCCCACCATTATACCCTAGATTCACTCATTCACAACCGTGCAGTGAGTACTGTGTACTCCGTCTGAAATGGAATAAACCCCACCACTATACCCTATATTCACTCATTCACGACCGTGCAGTGAGTACTGTGTACTCCGTCTGAAATGGAATAAACCCCACCACTATACCCTAGATTCACTCATTCACGACCGTGCAGTGAGTACTGTGTACTCCGTCTGAAATGGAATAAACCCCACGATTATACCCTAGATTCACTCATTCACGACCGTGCAGTAAGTACTGTGTACTCCGTCTGAAATGGAATAAACCCCACCACTATACCCTAGATTCACTCATTCACGACCGTGCAGTGAGTACTGTGTACTCCATCTGAAATGGAATAAACCCCACCACTATACCCTAGATTCACTCATTCACGACCGTGCAGTGAGTACTGTGTACTCCGTCTGAAATGGAATAAACCCCACCACTATACCCTAGATTCACTCATTCACGACCGTGCAGTGAGTACTGTGTACTCCATCTGAAATGGAATAAACCCCACCACTATACCCTAGATTCACTCATTCACGACCGTGCAGTGAGTACTGTGTACTCCGTCTGAAATGGAATAAACCCCACCACTATACCCTAGATTCACTCATTCACGACCGTGCAGTGAGTACTGTGTACTCCGTCTGAAATGGAATAAACCCCACCATTATACCCTAGATTCACTCATTCACAACATGACGCACGGCCCTCCTTTTGCAGTGATCTTTTCAAAAGCAGCATCCAGCATAACTCACACTGTTTGCAGACTTCAGGATGCAAATCAATCACAGTGCTTTACATAATTCCTCTCCTTTGGTAAACTGTGCCTCTTCTGAAAGACGAGAATATTTATTCCCCTCACTTTCCAATGCTGTATATAAATGAGGCCATTGCTGTAATGCGCTGGATGAGTCTGATTGTAGGGAAAACAGCAAAAAGTCATCCTGAAAAGCTACATGCACCATTTACTTAGAAATCTTAAATATTTTACTTGCAAAAATCTGTAGACTCGCTGCTTTCCATACTAAGTACAGTAAGTACTCTCTGTGTGTGCTAAGCCCTGCACACCCATGCATGCGATCAAGTACAACAATGAGTCAAGTGCACCTTAACTTTATGGGATCAGATCCATATAAAGGCAGTTAGGAGAGTCGCTGTGGCTAAGCAGTTTCTGAATGTTACAGCATCTTCTTATGGGTTACTTTGAAGCTTCATGGCTACCAATGTATCTACACCGTCTTGCCCTTGGAATGTTCTTCCTGGATCCGCTTGCCAGACCACCCTCCTCACCCCCATTTAATCCCTTCTAAAAATGCACCTCTGCCGTGGCGCCCACGAAGAGCCAGGGTGAGGTAAGGCAGCAGCACATATCTACTTAGCAGCCCCTCCGGGTGCATCCATGCTGCAGTGAGTAACTACAAGGCCTGCCACAGGTCCTGTCCTTGCCTTGCCCTCTCCCATGGACGTCTGATCCCTCACTTGCATGCTTTAGACGCTCAGAGCCTCGGTCTTTGGAGCTCGGCCGGTCTCACTCAGACAGCGCGTCCATAGCCAACGTGGCCTGAGAATGGGCCTGTTTTGGCGAGTTACGGTTCTGGGGGGGAAACCTGTGAATGTTGAGACATTTGGGGGTTTTGTTCCTGCTGTTTCACTCGCCTTGGCTCCTACGCCTGGCTGGGCTTTAACATTTACAGTAAGCTCTGCCTTGGAGCCACGGTGCTAGATTCGCTCCAGCCTGGGGACCGCCTCCCCCTCTCTGTCTCAGAAGCCCCCACTTCTTTCCAAAGTGCCCAAACGCTAGTCCAGGCTCTGGCAATTTCACACTTGAGCTACTGCCAGCACTGTCTCTCTTCCCTGCCCGGCTCACGTCCTGTCCGCCCCTGACACATCTGCCAAGATGATCCTCCCTCCCTAGCACTCGCACCAGGAAAGTTTCCTCCCAAGCTTCTCTCCTGACCGCTCCCTTCACTTCCTTCACCCTGTCACAACTCTGTTCTTTCTCGCTCCTGCCCAACACGCCTGGCGCTGCCTGCCAGTTAACAAACCTCCCCGTCTCCTTCCTGTTGGCCTTCACAAACCGCAGGTGTTCCCGCTGCATCCCAGCTCTGTGACTTCCCTGCACCCGGCCTGCTGGTGCACCGGGACGGACACCTCCTTGCCATGTGGGTTCTCTCTACCTGCGAGTTCGGCACACTCTCCAGGCAGGAGAGTCATGAATATCGCCACATTCCTAAGAGCGCTCCTCTCCTTTGTGTTAGTCAAGCAACAGAAGACGATAAACTAGGAAAAACGGAAGGATGAAAAGCTCCGTGCAAAGCCCTGAGCTGGGTAATGAACGGCTCCGTTACAGAGGGAAAAACGGATTCTATCAGAAAGTAAAGCACGTTGCATGTGCACTAAATGAGCTTACAATAATACTGGGCAACGTGTGTTAGAATAAAAGTCCGGAGCGCTCCCTCTCTGTGGGTAATACGGGGCCAGATGCCACCTGTTTAGATCTCATTCTCAAAACCCAATCCGCACAAAGAGGAGGAACTGAGATTGTTAAACAGTAAAGTACATAATTGTAACTGAAGTGTCTGGGAACACTGTGAAAGCAGCGCCTGGTAATCTCATTTCGTGTGTTCGGAGCAGTTGGAGTGGAACAATTTCTCAAGGCGAGCTGCATGTTCTGGGTAGCGACGGAGGAAAGGAAGCAGCGGGGGAGGCTTCACTCAAAGCAAAGCGATCGGCTAGTTTGCTCCTTGAGTGCATCCGACTGCGATCAGAAGGGACAGAGCTGGACAGCTGATTGCCACTGGCAGGGCCAGAGAGAGGCTGAGAGACACTCATAGGATGAAATTTAATAGTGAAAAGTGTAAGGTCATGAATTTAGGGATTAATAACAAGAATTTTAGTTACAAGCTGGGGCTGCATCCGTTGGAAGTAACAAAGGAGGAGAAGGACCTCGGAGTACTGGTTGATCACAGGATGACTATGAGCCATAAATGTGATATGGCTGTGAAAAAAGCAAATGTGGTCTTGGGTTGCATCAGGCAAGATATTCCCAGTAGAGATAAGGAGGTGTTAGTACCGTTCCACAAAGCACTGGTGAGACCTCCTCTGGAATCCTGTGTGCAGTTCTGGTCTCCCATGGTTAAGAAGGATGAATTCAAACTGGAACAGGTACAGAGAAGGGTTACTAGGATGATCCGAGGAATGGAAAACCTGTCTTACGGAAGGAGACTCAAGGAGCTTGGCTTGTTTAGCCTATTCAAGAGAAGGCTGATGGGAGATATGATTGCTCTCTATAAATATATCAGAGGGATAAATACCATGGAGGGAGAGGAATTATTTAAACTCAGTACCAATGTGAACACAAGAACAAATGGATATAAACTGGCCAACAGGATGTTTAGACTCTAAATTAGATGAAGGTTTCTAACCATCAGAGGAGTGAAGTTCTGGAATAGCCTCCCAATGGGAGTAGTGGGGGCAAAAGACCTATCTGGCTTCAAGATTAAGCTTGATAAGTTTATGCAGGGGATGGTATGATGGGATAGCCTAATTTTGGCAATTAATTGATCTCTGACTATTGGCGGTATGCCCAATGGCCTATGATGGGATGTTAGATGAAGTGGGATCTAAGTTACTACAGAGAATTCTTTCCGGGGTGTCTGGCTGGTGAGTCTCGCCCACATGCTCAGGGCTCAGCTGATCGCCATATTTGGGGTCAGGAAGGAATTTTCCTCCAGGGTAGTTTGGCAGAGGCCCTGGAGGTTTTACGCTCTCTTCTGCAGCGTGGGGTACGGGTCACTTGCTGGAGGATTCTCTGCACCGTGAATTCCTTAAACCATGATTTGAGGACTTCAGTAGCTCAGACCTAGGTTAGGCAATGGTGGATTAACCTATAAGCAATAAAAACCCGTGCTTAGGGCCCCAAGAGAAAAGGGGCCCCAAGCAACAACAAAAAATGGTTACAAAATTACAAGTTTGCACGGCCTTAAATTAAAAAAAGTCTCAATTAAGGTCTTGGGCTCCCAAAAATCCCCCAATGTTGCGTCGATTACACTTTGCGAGTAAAAGCTGGGTTGTGAATGGGGGTGAGAGTTGAAAGGGGGGCCCATTGCTTGGCTGTGCTTAGGGCCCCAGGAGCAATTAATCTGCCCCCAAGGTCAGGGGTTTATTACAGGAGCGGGTGGGTGAGATTCTGTGGCCTGTCTTGTGCAGGGAGTCAGACTAGATGATCCTAATTGTCCCTTCTGACCTTAAAGTCTAGGAGGCTCCTCCCTGGCAGGGATGGGCTGAGCTGGGCCAGTGGCTATGCTGTTCATGGCGTGTAGCCACCTGGCCCTGGGGTTAGTCCCCCAGAAACACTCCAGCTGATGCTGCCATCTGGGTGCCAATCTGCTGCTCCCACCCCCAAATCACTGTGGACCGTTCAGGTGCCAGCACGTGGCCTTGACAGCGGGAAGCGGGGCCTTCACGAGAGGCTAGAAAAAATCACCCTCAGCAACGGTTGGAATTCTGTGGGGGCTGGACTATCACCATTTCTCTCTTGTTCCCTCCCCACTGGTGAAACCCTACGACAGGGGAGGAGTTCCTGGCTTGGGGGCTGTGCTCACCCAGGGAGAGCAGCCCAGGCCAGGGTCACTGCGGATCACCGCCTGGGCACGGTCCCCTTTGGCAGGGCACATTCATTTAAGATTTCACAGGTGAGCTGCTGCCTTGATTCCCAGGAGCCGGCACATGCTCTTCTGAATCACCTGCCTAGTTCCACAGAGCACAGACCATCTATCCGCTCATGGGCACTGCTCAGTCCTGGCCTGCACTGGGTAGAGAGCCACGGGGAGGAGGGGGGAAGAACCTGGCGAGAATTAGCTTCAGGCTTTGGAGTCTGGGTGCTCTGGTCTCAACTTGGATTCCTCTTGCGGTGGGAGGTGCTGAGTGGAGTTCCAGCATCCCAGGAATTCCCCCTTCCTACCCCCAGTGGTCTCTCATCTGGTCTTTCCCAGGCTCTGCATGATTCCCCAGCTCCTGCCACGTGCTATATTAGCCTCTCAGCTTGTCACCTGCGGGCTGCCCTTTTGTGTTGCCTCTCGGGGACCCCATTTGTGCCCAGGGTGTCCAAGCAGCCTCACCAGACATCTCTGGGGCTGTGAATCTGTCACGTGGCTTATGCCTTAGTTGAGATGCAAGTCTGAATGCTGATGAACAGCTATTAACTGCAGGCTGGCAACTTGGGCTTGGCTCTCAATTTACTGCGTTAGCAAATAAAACACCTGGAGGCGTAGCCAGCAGCGTCACTCACTGTGCGCTCATACCTGGGTTCATGCACATTGCAGGGTGGTGTGAATCCATTACATCAGCCCCCCCATTTCCTTCCCTGCCCCTCTCCCTGAGCCCACTCTCCCGGCCACGATCCCTCTCCCAGCTGACTGCGGTAAACACCTGCCCTCTCATGGTCCTGGTTAAATGAAATCCCCACTGTGTCTGCTCTCCAATCTGGAACACCGGGGACAGAGATCCCGGGAGCCTGGCGGTACTGTGAGGGTAATGCAGAGATCAGAAGCAGCTCTGATAGAAACTCCTCTGGTGATGGGTGGCTCCAGAGCAGAGAGCCACACCACCAATGAAGCTGGGACTTTATTGCAGGGCTTCTGCTGTATTTCCCTCACACTCCTTTGCCCCAAGTCCTTCCCCACAGGCCCTCTAGAGAGTCGCGCTACCAAATGCAGTGCAGGAGACCACCAGCTCCCAGTCACGCTTCCCCCTCAGGGTACTCGGGATCCCACCGTTCGATGGGGAGAAGTCTGCTAAGCAGCCTAGCAGCCGGGGCCGGGTTTGGGCAGCCAAGCTGTGAGGTGCTCATCTGAGGCACAGAGTAGGAGACCATGCACTATGCACCACAGAGTGGCCTAGTTGGTAAAGTACTTTGAGAGCTACTGATGAGAAGAGTTAGGTGCTATTATAGATCAATAGGGCCAATGCCATGAGGAGATATGATGACGAAGGCAGCAATGTTATGCTGAAATTATCTTAGCAGGACACTTTCAAATATAACAACAACACAACATTGGTGCCAAGATGGCTAAGAGCTGGAATTCTTGTTCCAAGTTCTAGCCACTGCCAGCGGTAGATAAGTAAAAGATGAGCGGATTTTCAGACGAACAAGCAAGACCCCAGACACCCTGAGACACAGTCGCCTTTCAGAAGCAGACTTGAGACTCAAGGTACCATTTTATAATGTCGGTGAGTCACAAAGGGCTAACGTTCCTATGTGCACCCATTGTCACACAGGACACAGATCTCATCCAGCCCCTCGCAGAGCCGGGGGGCACAGGCCTAGATCGCTGCCGGTGCTGTAAGCTGTCAGCAGTGCTCAGAGCACGGGAAGAATTCATCCAGCTGAGCCTAGACCACCCTGCAGATGGTCACACCGCTGCAGCCTTGCAGCATGGAGACGATGCCCCGCCATCGAGAGGAGCTGAACATCTGACTGCCCCCTCCAGGAGTATTTGTCCAGCAGCACAGCCCCACGGTTCCCATTTTGAGCCCTGGCCCTGGGAAGGATCAGAGAGGACAGGCCAGCCACAGAGGAGCTCAGCTATATGGAACGCGATCACTTGTCTCAGAGATCCACGTAATTCTTTGAACCTTACAGACTTACCTATTCCACTCTCCCTGCCTGCGTTACCCACCTGGGAGAATCCGCCATTGGAGGCCATCCCTTTCCCACACTCAGTGGCTGCATCTTTGTCCTTTGCACCCAACTTTTCTTTTTCTGAGACACTCTATTATCATCATCAACAGCAACAATAAAGGCGAGCGAACCTGGATGCAGTAAATAAATGAGCGAGATGACAGGAAGCGAGAGCTTGTTTTCATTCATATCTCCTTAGTAACAAAGACCAAGGAAAGCAAACTCCATTCCCCGCTGAACAAGGGTTGCTTCTCAGTGCAGTTGTGTTCAGTTTCCTGTGAGGCTTCAGCAGGTTTTTAAACAAAATCTAACTATCAAAGGGAAAGTTTCACCAACACTTTCCCATGCCAGGTTCCCTTTCACTGGCTTCTTCTGTATCAGTGCAAAGCCAGGTACTGGGAAACATTCTCCTTGGCCACAGAGCTCCGCAAGTGAACTGCAGGATGAATTGATTTGGAACCGGTTGGCCACTAAAGTGAATTAATTTAATCCATAAGTGCCTCATTGAAATGCAGAAAATATCCTACTTGGTGTTCCACGGCTGAGCAATGGTTCCATGAAGAGCTTGTTCTGTAAATTCACCCAGCATATCATGATAATCTCTTGTAAGTAACTAAGCAACAGGAGACACAAGTCACTCATTTGGTACAGCCTTATTGATAACATATTTTTTTTAATCAACACTTAAATGAGAAACACTCTTTCAATCTAACACTTGAGATGATTGCATAACATTTTGCTGGCACTGCCCAATTTTAAAGCAGGAGCAAACTTTTTGAAAAGGAAAGGTCTGTTCAATAAATGCAATTTAACTGAGCAGTTATTTTCTACTTGATTTTTGCTAGGTTTGCGGAGATCTGTATTTGAACATAAGCTGCTCTCAATTCTGGCTCAGCTTCTCCTCTTCAACCCAGGAAAGAAGCAAAAGTTAACTAACCTATGTGAATTACCCATCCCCTTGTTACAAGAGATGTACAAATGCACCATTAGGACTTCATGGTGGGAAAGGTTGGTAGAACGTGAGTGGGAGGGAGAAAATAATTGCTTTAGAAATGGTGATAAGAGGGAAAGAAGGTGACACAGTCAAGACCCTGTAGCTTGTGAGCTCTTTGGACCCAGGACTGATTTTCTGTTTGTTTATGTAACAGCTGGCAAGATGGGCTGCTGGCCCTTGACTGGGGTGCCTGGGGCCACAGTAATCTAAATAAATGAATAATGCTAACGTGTGCGCTTTGCCCTTCCCACCATCCCGGAGACAAAGCCCGGGAGAGACTCAGGGGCTGGGCCGTGGATGTTCGTAGTGCATTCGCACACACAGCTTTTGGACTTGCTCATGCAAAGGACCAGCTGTACACACTCACTGGCTCTCTTCTGGGGCACGTGCGGTTCTGAAATTCAGACTCTGGGAGGCTTTCCCTAGGCCACGCAACAAATCAGCGGCAGTGGCGAAAGTTCCTGGCTCTCAGCCAAGGGCTCGCACTACTAGGCCAAGCTGCCTCTCTATTTAGAAACACAGCAGAGAAAAGGGATGTTGTAAGCCAAGTGCAAGATAAACAGAGACTTTACCCAGGCCAGCCTGCAGCTTACTGGCCAGGAGACTCATCTGTAAATAAAGCTAATGGAGCTAATCCTCCCACCCCTGCTCTGGCTCCAGTGGCATTTGCTTATCGAGGGGAGATCTTGCTCCCATATGAGGCTGTCAGATTAGAATGTGGAGATATGGAGGAGAAGCCTGGCCCCGAACACACACACACACACACAGCTGTGGTCTGTGTGGGAAGCACTGAGATTTCAGGCCCCTCTTTCGGACAGGTGAGGAAGGTCCCACGGAGCTGCTCCTGCTGTAGCAAAATGTCTCTTTCTTTCGCAGCTTCTAAACTAGAAATCATGGCTCATGTCCATTATTTTAAATGTTAATGGTCTAATAAACAGGAATCACAAAAATGCTGTATAAATAAATGGAGCTGAAGTTATTTCATTCTGTGCCATGGTTAACTAGACCAGGACAATTACTACTTTGCTCTTTATTTATGCCTGCTTTAAAGCTATTCTGATACAGACAAGAGAGGTTACAAACCACTGTTTTCCTCTGGCTTTATTAAGTGATGTGGAACAGAGCATTCAGTACAGCAAAGCTCGGGAAACCAGCATCCTTGTGAACATTTTACAGGTAGAAAAGAAGATTGTGAAGCCAACAGAAAAGCCTTCACCTTCGCAGGCCCCAATTCCTTTTCTGCCTTTCCTCTGTGAGAGCTGATCGCAACTAGAGCAGAGCATTTCTGTGCACTCCACAGCACTCTCAGTGTCAGGGCTGTAATGGACTTGAAGGGGGGACTCCTGAACTCAGAGTGGAAGAGAATCTGGTCGTGGGTTGAAATGTGTTTGGAATTTGGATGCCTGGAAGTACATTTAGTTTAAAAAACCCCAAACTGGTAGGATTGCACATTAATAGAACTGGTTGAAAATGTTCTGGCAGAATGCTTTTCCATCAGAAACAGCAGGGACAAAAATGAAAAGGAAGCATTTTGATAACGTTGAAATGTTTCATTTTTGCATCATGTTTAGATTTTTCATTTCAAAATGACTTTGCATTTGAATTTTATTTTAAATGTTTTTAAAGTTGAAATCAAAATGTGATGTTTTGAATGACCCAAAATGAAAATTCAAATACTTTTCATGGGAAATTTAAAAATGGAATGGTGTGTTCCCTTTTGGAATGAAACAAATGTCAAAATCCAGAGATATTCCATGAAGTAGAAGTTCCAATTCCTGTCAAGTTCTAAAATTACAATGGTTGCTGGGTTCAAACTAAATTCCAGTTCTTTTACCAGGATACAGCAGACTCCCCTGGGAACTTTCTTATATTGGCTCACCCTAGAAATGAAAATACCAAAGAGTCAGACCCTAAAATATATTTTATACCGGACACACTTAAATAGAGCAATATTGTATCCACTGCAGAGGTACTGGCTGGAAGGATGATGCATCGTTGTCATTTCCTAGGAGCCCAGCAGGGGGTGCTAGTCATCCTGCTGTTGTTGGGGATACAAACGCAGAGGAGGTCAGGGCGAGGGCTTTGCCCTGCATTGCAAGTGATGAAGTTGGGTCGCGCCTGGCCTGTCAGGAAATGCTGCATGAGCTGTTGGAGGCTGTTACTGACGGGGAAAGGTGGCTGGGAATGTAGGAGACTTTCGGGGAGCGGACACACGGAGGCTGACTACCTGGCAGTGGCACTGCCGTTCTGTGGGACACCTCATTTAAATGAGGTAACAAAGTCCTGTGGCACCTTAAAGACTAACTATAAAGTGGAGTTAAAGGAAACCGGCAGCAGAAAAAATAAACACAG
Organism: Sternotherus odoratus; assembly: GCA_032164245.1. Lineage (NCBI taxonomy): Eukaryota > Metazoa > Chordata > Testudines > Kinosternidae > Sternotherus > Sternotherus odoratus. The sequence goes on from JAVMKO010000015.1 coordinate 24,727,080, forward strand.
TGGCCAAGAACTGCTTCCACAAGGACCTAGAGAACACACTGGCTCCCCAAGCGAGTTCAGGGAAATGTGTCTGTGCGAAAGCAGCATATGGGCGGTGGGAGTGTGTGTGGGCCTCATCGTCACAGGTGCGGCGGGCCCCCTCCCCAGGGCTGAGCTTGAGTGCGGAAAAGCAGGCCCCGCGCACGGCTGAGGGCATGTGGGAACAGGAGAGCATATGGAGGGAGGGTGTGTGTGCGTGGAGTGTTCGAACCCCTAGGAGAGAGCGAGTGTGTAGGTGTGTTTGGGGGGAGGAACATTTCTTTAGCCAGTAGAACCTCCAATTCATCAAGAGGAGGCTTCTTACGGGTTGTGTTCACTGCCTGTCACTGATAAATCCGTCTCATTTCAATGGGGGAGCAGGATAGCCCAGGGGTACGTGTGTTTGTCCTCTCGCTTTATCCACAGCTTGGCTTCCTGCTCAGGGGGGGTTTCTGTTGAACACTGGAATCACAGTGCCACGAACTGCGCTTGGAGAGGTTAGTTCAGAGGATATTCAGGCCCCTCCGTACAGTATAGATCAGCAGAATAGCACTGCCTGTCCCAAAGGAATCCCAGGCCCAGGAAGTGTGAAACTCCAGCTACCAGAGATTCCGATCAGTGTGTCCTGGGCTCTCCACCCCTCAGAGTACTAACACGGCATCTTTTCTGAGATGGACGCTCCACGAGAGGCAGCAGCCCTGACGGGCCTCATGTGTCTAGGCAACCATGGCCACCTCGTGGCACCAGACAAGTGCTGAAGAAGAGGCTCACATGTTGGGACACTGGCTGGTGGGTTTTGCTCAGGGGTGAAAGTAACACTCAACGCTTCCCAGTATGGGGACTGGCCTTGGGTGGAAGGGGCAGGGCTGGGGGTCAGCATCCCCCAGCAATCCCACGGTGCCTGGCTTGCACCGCCCAGAATGCCAGCAGCAATTTTAAGGACTCAGGGCTTTATATCGCCGGCCCCGGGGCAGCTGTTCCTGTTGGTGGCTGGAAGGGATGGGGCCCAAAGCGGCAATGACGTTAAAGTGCTGCTGCTGCTGACGTTAAAGTGGTTTAAGCAGGATCCTTTGCCATGACAGCACTTTAACATTGGCTGTGTACGGACCGCTACCAGCAGCCACTTTTTACCGGTACACCGTACCAACCCATAGCGGCTGACTTTCAGCCCTGGTTTTGCTCAGCATGCAGGGTGCTCAAACTCTCCCTGCAACTGGCTATAAAAGCCGTGCGGACAAGAGAACAAATAAAATCCCAATATTTATTTGCTTGAGTCAATTCTGTCTGTAAATGGTTCCGCTTCCTATAGAAACACACAGTCCCACCAGGCGAGGTCTTTCACTGGAATCTACAGAACAATCTCAAAGAAGTTTCCCCGGAGGAGTCCCCCGAGGTCTATTCATGTTTAGTCAGCTAAGAGTCTAGGATTTTTTAAAAAGAAAAAAATCACCCAGAAACTCAAGGTCATGGGGGTCACCTGCCCAGTGCCGGATTCCAGGAGACAGCTCTTAAAAAGCTAACACCTAGCCAGGAATATCCCACAATGCACCATGTGCGTTCTGCTGATAAGAGCTGGGCCATGTAACCTTAGCAGCACGTGACAGGCATAGAGAAAGCACCGGTCTATTCTTAAGGGCTGTAAAAACTGAGCACTCTGAAAATGAAAAGGAGACCGATAAGGGATGGGACCGGGAAGCCGTGGGATATTTTTATATACATTGACAGAGACGGTAGTGTCAGTGTAGATGGGGAGCATAGCAGAGCCTCACTCCTTCGCAGGTTTTAAAAGGCTACAGGAAGGATTAAAATGTAGTTCCGAAATCAGATTCCCGTTTCCTCTTCAGCTCATTCACTGACCCGAAGGAACTGTTAATGTTTCAGAGGAAAACGTCTCCTCACTGCCAGCCATCTCTGCGCAGTGGATTGTTCTAAACCCTCTGAAGGAGAGAATAAAATCTAACAGGAATACTTTGGCATTTAAAAAATCCACAGTCCTACTCCGACCAGCAGAGAATAAGAGAGAGAGAAGGAGAAATGGGTTTTTCAGTGTGAACAGATTTCAGCAGCTGGTGAGGAATTCCAATGGGCTTTACTGGCTAGCACCAACATCTAAGCTGGCACCAGAATGGACGGTAAAATGGTTCCATCAAGCTATTAACAAGACAGTAGTCTGAGGCTAGGAAAGGGGTTTCAGACATTCTGTTCTTTCTCTGCCACTGGCCTGAACAGATACCATCTCCGTCCCTCAGTGTACCTGTCAGTGAAATGGGGATATACCCCGCTGCCTCATAACGTTCTTGGGAAGTCTGTGAATGTTTCTAAGATGCTGGAGGCCCCTCAGAAGACGAGTGAAGCTGGTGTCCAAGGACACGGCCGGCACTGTCTGCACTGGTGCACAGCATGGAGGGGACTTACACAAGGGGATCTACACCCCCACCCCCGGAGTTCTTCTTGCCATAGGTCGAGTCAGTAACCTGGGTTGAGGCCGCCTATCCTGACGTGTTAGCCCAGATAAAACACCAGTGAGTACTGCGAGGCCCCTGCCCAGAAAGAATGGGAACGGGAACAACTGCGCATGTCTCAGCACGGACCTGCCTCCCTTCAGAAACCTCAAGCAACTTGTCCTCATTTGCAAGGAAACATGGTTTGTTTGGAGGCAGCTGTAAGACCAGGGACTGGGATGGGGACGTCTCTCTGCTGGACAACAAGGCTGCTGATGGGTTCAGAAGGGTCCAGCCGGTGATATCGGGTCACCTCCCACTTTCCACGAGCCCCTGGGCAATTTAAGAGGTAACAAAGTCCTGTGGCACCTTAAAGACTAACTATAAAGTTTTGAAGCATGAGCTTTCGTGGGCTAATACCCACTTCGTCGGACGAAAGCTCATGCTTCAAAACTTTATAGTTAGTCTTTAAGGTGCCACAGGACTTTGTTACCTCTGCTATTCCAGACTAACACGGCTACCTCTCTGATTCTGGGCAATTTAAGTTATAAATTAAATCCCAAGTTAACCAACAGGAGTGTGTGTGAGAAACGAAAGCGTTCCCTTGCCTGTGGGCACACCCTGAACTCCAGCTCTGGCGAGCTTTCCTCTAGAGATGCCATTCGCCCCCCTCTTTAACGCATTCCGCTTGGCTATAAATGGAGCATCACTAGCTACAAGGTTCACTCAGGGGGGTGAGACTGGATTTCCATGACACTTTGTTTGGCAAAGGTTCTTATTGCCGTGTTGCTTTAAATACTTCACTGATCTCTCGTTTTCCAGTCTAACTCTTGATCCAGTGGGGCAGCAGTCCACTGGTCCTGTTCTCCTAGAGACAGAGAAAAGACGTCACGTCAGGTTTTGCCCCCAGTTACCCCAGCATAACTCCCAGCACAATGGAGTTACTCTGGAGCAGATGGTAACATGTCTATACGTGGCTCTTCCATTAATAAATGCAGATCAGTTCATGACTTCGCAAAGTCAGGCCTTACCCTGCTGCTGTGAAAACTTCTCGGGGGGCAGAATCTTTTACACTGAGTTTCTCAGTTGCTGTGCTCGATCCGAAGTGAGGGAGGAAAGCAAGCGAAATATAGACCAGATGAGCTCAAGTGCTCCCTGGGAGAAATTCATTATGGAGACAAATGCAGAACTGTCATCACATCCTTCCCACCACGCTTCCATTTGCTCATCATGTGCTGCACACCTGTGGCCTGCTGGCACCGTGCTTTGATGTAGGGGGGAGTGGTGCCAGATTCCAAGGTAGCCTTGGGCCCGGTCTGTCTCGCGACATTCTCTGAGGGCTTTCATGGTTTCTGCTCTTACAACCGTATAATCTCTAACCATCTGGCTTCTGCAAACAAATGTACGTCCTCCCCCGTGTTCCCCACTAGCCTACTGGCCCGTGGTGCTGCCATGGCTCCTTTTTCCTGACTGAGGGGTGTGAGAATTATTGCGGGTCCATAATGCACCAATAGTGCCCATACAGCCCTGCTGCTGGCTGGTACCATGGCTGTGTGCAGGCTGCGTAAGCAGGTGAATCTCTCTCCTTTAGAGACAGTTGGTGGAGGAAGGTGAATGTGAGGAGTATAGCAAAGGGGTGAGGTTGATCATTGCACCTGCACCTGATAATAAATCATTGCTGGTTGAAATTCTCTGAGGTGGGGGATTTAGACCCGCAGGAGGCAGCCAGCCCCGCCCTCCAGCCCCGCCCCTGGTGTCACCAGAACGCCTGCACAAAGAGTGGCAGCCCCGCGGGAGCTGAATGCTGGAGCTTTGCAGGCCGGGGCTCGGGAGTAAATGCTAAAGCAAAGTGTGGGGGCAGAGACCAGTCAGGCTACTTCCTCTCTCCCCCTCCCAAAGACTGACATGACCCAGGGAGCATGGAGCTGGGGAATACTGAGCCAGAGCCAGGGCATCACCTAACCGCTGTTACCAAGGGCCAGGGGGATATAAGGCAGCATCATTTGCTCACTTGCTTATCGTGAGCCCCACACAGCCATTCCCCTCCCCAGAGCACCTCCGATGTGGACCATTCCCACTGCTGGTGCCATTCAGGGACCTTCGGATCACTGGGAACTGGAAGCCCTAACGCCCCTTATCCCTGGCCCAACTAACTGCAGCCTGCTGTGTGCTGCTCTGGGACTGGTACGATTCAATCCCTTCACCAATGACAGACCTCATAACTTCCAGCACCAAAATGGTTAACTACGGCCCTGGATTGTGAGATCAATTAACACCCAGGGCAGCAGACGCCTTTGTGCAAAAGGAAAACAAACGAAGCGATAGAACCAGTGTCCAGGTGTGCACACAACCCACTCGAAGGGTTCAAAAAAGAACTAGACAAGTTCCTGGAGGACAGGTCCATCAATAGCCATTAGCCAGGATGGGCAGGGAGGGCGTCCCTAGCCTGTTTGCCAGAAGCTGGGAATGGGTGACAGGGGATGGATCACTTGAAGATTCCCTGTTCTGTTCACTCCCTCTGGGGCACCTGGCACTGGCCCATCATCAGAAGACAAGACACTGGGCTGGATGGATCTTTGGTCTGACCCAGTCTGGTTGTTCTTATGAAACTGAGGATGGTGTGTGAACCAAAGCCAGCACTTGCTTGACTTGGGTCCATTGGCAGCCGAACCCCAACGATATTTAAACAAACAGAAAACAATAAACTGAACCTTTGCTTGAAGGCATTGAACACCTTCTGTTCACTTGTCCCAGGTTCTGCAGTCGGTATTGGCCCGCGAATGGGGGGTTTCTTAGCCTCTCTAAATTTTAAACAACTATTTTAAAAAGATTTTGGAGTGTGTCATACCTACGAGGGTGCAGTTCATGATTAACCCCACCAACGGGGGGCACACTAAGCTTAAAGGCCAAGCTCCTGTGGAGACACTGACCAGGAAAGCATGGATCTCCCATTCCTGCCTGCCAAGTGAAGGATGCTGCATTTCGACTTCTAAGACATGCACGGTCTGGAGGGCCCTGGCCTTTCCCCCACATCATCCAGGGGAAATCAGCACCATTGGACTGCACCATTTGCAAACTAACTACCGTCTAATTTGCAGGAGCACAGATCCCGTCCACACCCATTTTACATCTCGCTCTGCACTCAGACAACTGCTGTTTGGTAGGAATTTTTCACATTTAGTGCAAACGAGTCAAATCTGGGTTAAGGTCCCACGTTTCAACCCAGAACGATTTCTTGCTAAACAACATTTTTGAGAAATAAATAATACTGGGTCAATCTAAGTGTTCTGTCAAAGTGTCGCTCCAATTCTGAATTCTTAAATATTATATTCATTTGTTTTGAACTTTATTTTTATAAAGTCATTTCCGAATGAGAATTGAAATGTTCCGTGCTGCAATAGCGGGAACATTCCATTTTGACCTTATCAACATGCTGTTTTTCAATGTCTGTGTTTGGAAAAATTTAGTCAAAATTGACAGGTTCCCAGAGAAAGTTTTAATTTTGACAATTGACATTTTCAGATGGAAAAACCTTCCATCCAAAATTTTCAACCAGCTTTAGTTACATGAGACGTTCTCACTGGAATTTGGAGGAATAAGGGGAAACTGGACTTTGGCTTCCACTAAATCTGGCTATTGTGTTAACCTGGGGACATGGAAGCTGTGTGCTAAGTGCTTATTACAGGTGAGAGCAAGCACTATGAGCAGGACTTTGTTCCGTTTGTGACCTGCTGTTTTCATTACAATACTCTAGTTAGTTATTAGGTTTTTTATTAGCAGTAAAGAGACTCTTGGCCCGAGTGAGTTAGTGTAGTAAAGGAGAGGGTTTCAGATGCCCAGGATAAAATGCTACAGCAGAGGTTCTGGATTACAGGAAGGATATCCCCTGTTCATACAAAGGATTATCAATGGTTTCTTTTTTTAAAGTTCATCCCACTCGGTTTGTTATCGCTCCCATAGTTCAGGTTTGTTGTTTATCTAATGCAGGCAGCAAGTCTAGCTTTGTTCAGTTATTTCTATGATGACAGGGTTCTCTCCACTCCAACTGTGTAACTCCACTCACACTGGGCTGAGAACTTCCTTCTGATACACCCCTAATTCTATGAATTGTCCTCTCATTTCTTCTACTGTTCTATTGGTGTCTTTTGATTACAAGTCTGCTTTGAAGAGACACTAATTGTAGCCTGCATACAATGCTTTGTAATTATGCCTATTACATTTTGATTCATTTCCATATGTCAACACCACTACAAGGAGTGTATGTGTGTGGGGCTGGGGGAGCGCAGTTTTTATAATCAGTTATTGTCTGCAAAAAAAATCGGCACAGAGCGTGAGTGAAGTGTTCTTTGTTGAAACTGAAAATAAGATTATAAATAAAAATCTTCCTCTGACATCCAGAAAATGGACACTTTAAAATAAATTGCCACTGTTGATCAAGAAGATTGCTAGCTACCTTTTACATTAATGAGGCAAATACTCTTCAAATCCCTAATAGCAATATGTTTGAGTATGTCATTTCAATAGCTTCTCTGTTAATAAAGGTTGACCCTAATATTCCCTTCGCTGTCAAAGGCATTGTCCTCCAAGACATATCTGTGATTTTTAGCTGCTCATAAAAAAGAAAAAGAAAAAAAAGAGGACCAACAGCTTTCCAAAGGACTATGAAAAGGAAAGCGGGGAGAGTGCTAGACATCGGCTGAAGAGACAGGACATGGGACAAAAATGCAATTTGCATTACAGCCTCCTTAAGAGCTGTTCTCAGGAGCCAGAACATTGACTGTCATGGGGGAATGTACCTCTTAGCAAGTATATTCATACTGGGTGGAGGAAACCCATGTAAAATGGCTGGGTGACATGAAAACCACCGAAGGTCAGTTCAGGTTTACCAGTTTCCAGCGTTAAAACGAGCATTGGGTACTTCTGAGCATGAATTTTCCCCCTTTCCAGACTAGATTCCAGCGTGTAGCAGACGGCGCAAGTGCTAAATCAAAGGCACCAATCCACTTCCCAGCTCGCCCTCTCACTCCTCCCTCCACCTCTCCTGCCCACACGCCTGTTTGGCTTTGTCCCCCTTCCAGGTAATTCTACCAACTAATTACAGGACTTGTAAAAGTATGAGAAGAGCTTATTCTCTAGCAATCAATCAATACAAGTTAAAAGGGCATCTTGTTTGTTTCTGTAACAATGCTCTTTAGAAAATTGGGTCCTTTTACATTTCCTGGCTGATACCCCATCAGTCATCAGTTGCATCCGTCACATTACGTTGGGTTTCGAAGCATAATAGAACACCATGTGAATGATGCATCAGGCAGGAGAGTCACAAGCGATGGATTCCTGCGAGACGTATTTCAAATTCCTGTGTTTGGGGAGTAAGAAAAAGTCAAGTTTTGTTTTTGTCCTTGTGCCAGTCACTGTGCCAGCATGCAGACAGCACATGGCCACAGCAGACAATAGCAGAGGTGCCAGCAGGCAAAAGGACAAGGGCTAGCAGCTCCCAGATTACCTGTGGGGAAGCAGTTCTGTCCCAATCCGCTCCTAGAACCTCTCCCATGCCATCCCCCAGAGCATGCTCTATTAGCTGCTCTCAGCAGCACATGATCACGCTCTGGCATTCCAGCTCAGTGCACTTTCCTTTGGGCCATATTTGGCAGTGACATCAATGGCACAGGAGTTACGGGTTGGTGGAGAGAAAACAGGTGAAAGTGGCAAACCAGTGTAACCTCCACTGGGCTGATAGTGCTGTGTGGGGAGCGGAGCCTACTGGCCTCAGGGCTCAGTGTGACCGCAGGAGTGCCGGGGGAAAGGGGCAGAAAAGCTGCTCTCTTCAACACCCTCCATTTAGCTGGTTGCGTTGCTACTAGCCCGGCTCACCTCTGTGTCAGCAGCACTTGCTTCTCAGATGCACCAAATGGATGCAAGGAGACACTGCTGGCAATGAATATACAATAGAAATTAAGAAACCAATATTGCCAACCCCCCCTCCCAAGTTAAAAAAACATGTGTCAGAGTCCCCCTAAAAGTCGTGGATTTCAGAGGATTTGTACTCCAAATTTACACCGGTGTAACCAAGATCAAACTCCAACCCTTCATGTTTGGATCTGCTGTTTTCTGTGTCAATAAGAGCGCAGGGTGCGGTAAACAGCACTGGTACCATCACCACAATGAGATGTCAAAGGGGCATCATGGCTGTATCAGACTGACTGCTTCTTTTAATTAGTGTATTAATCAGACTGGGCTTTTATTGTACTCTTGGTGGACATTGATGGTCATCGTTGGCTAGATGTGTAAGAAATTGACTGATATTTTTGTGATATTTTAAGTGATTTTTTCCTATAGGCCGTTTCGCGATCACAAATGTTGCTGGGTTGTGTGTGTGTGTGTGTGTCTTTGTGTGTGTGTGTGCACGCACACATTTCTATGAAATGACCATTTGCACATCCAGAAATGCAGAACATTCAATAGCTTGCAAGTTTATGCTGCAAATTTATTTTTATCCAAATTAAATTTTGAATTTCAAAATGCTACATTTGCTTTGAAAAAACGAGTCTATTTCTGACTGTAAATGGATGTGACCCTTTCAGTGAATCCAGAACATTTTGCTGGATTTTTTAAGTCTAATCAATTTAAAATCATGTTGACAGGAAATGCAAAAAGTTTGAAATTCAAGGTTTTTGTATTTGATTGATTGGGAAGCGAGCTGTGGAGATTGCAGTTGGCATGGAAATGAGAGACAGGGCCTGTAAAAAATAAGCCAGAAGTTTGTGCTATAAAAAATCAAGCCCATTATTTCTTTAATGTGCTCACATGTACCAGAGGATGTACAAAATACAGTTCAGGGTGTACTCCACCGGAATCACGTCAATCGGCACTGGAATGTTGCCTTTTCTGGGGTAGAATCAAGGGGTAATAGACAACAGTTTAGAGCAGGCAGCGAAGACGTGTTGCATGAAGCTGTCGAGAGTATTCGGGTTGGCGCTCATACTGGCACTAGAGCCGGACATCCTAGATGGAATACACAGACTGGGACAGAAAAGTTTCCCAGAAGGCAACATTGTGTTTCTTTTTGTGGAACTCTCATTTCAAACAAACCTGCTCAGAAGGTTCCTTATTTGTGCCATGTGTTGTCATCCTGTCACCGAGACAAACGGGTGTGCAGAACAGCTCCCCTGCCCACACATGGCTTGCTTTTTAAAATAATGCTAGTACCTCCGTAGCTTTAAATAAATCAATAGACACTGAGTCACACCCACAGGAACTTCACCTCAGGATGGAGGAAGTGCCTCACCTGCCAAGTTATTGTTACTAATTAACCACATCGTTGCTGCTCAAGTTACCAGACTCCTCTTGCCAACACCCGCTCTCCAGGCTCCTCAGTAGCTCACTCAGTCTCACCTCCACGGCACACAGGGAGACACCCGCAGCGAAGGGGCGAACAAGAACTGGCCTGAAAAGCAGCAGAAATGACCAAACCGATTGTTTGGCTGCTCCCTGGATAAGCGACTATCAACCTAGCTCAGACCACTTCCACCGAAGCTGGAACAAATGCACGCCTGGGCCAGAGCAAAAGCATCAGGCAGCCCCTGCTGGAGGGTGTCCGCTGCAGACTCCAGGCTGCCCCTCAGGAGAGCAAGGGAGATCTTTGTTTAATTTTTACAGCTGCTTTGTCCAGCAGTCGGTAGCCAGACAGGGGGTGGACTTGCCTAGCTACCCAAGTCTCCTTCCAATAGCTGGGCTGCTGGCCCCACTGTGCATATGTAGCCCACAAGAGCACTACTATCCCCTTCCAGTGAGTGGTCCACATAAGAAGATAAGGACCTACTATAGCGGTCAGCTCGGAGAGTTGCTCCTTTAACTCATGCTGTCCATGCTTGTGCTCTTAATGCAAGAGATCCTGCTTTGAAAGCCCATTGACAACCCAAAGAGGTCGTTAATATACGAGTCCATGTTACTGCAGACGAGACTCAAACTGGGACCCTCCGTGACCACGGGCAGCAGTTCCACTCCATGGGCAGGGTCTGTGCTGTGCACATGAGCTCTGGAAGTGGCTCTGGGCCGGACTCAGAGCCCCGTGGAGTCCAAGGGCGCCTTTCCACCGATGTCTGGAGCTCTAGATCAGGTTCTAGAGCTGTGCTGACCTTCTCGCTCATGGAGAACCTCTGGCAATCGGTGTCACAGTGCACTGGGCATGGAGTAGAGGAGCGTGGTCTGCAAAGCTCGAGGGGACGCCTGGCACTCACCTCAACCGCAGAGCAGAAATGACCCGACGATCAGACTGACTTTGCCTCGTGCAGGGCACCATGTGGTGCCGACAAAGGAGTCAGAGGTGGGCACTGGAGACAAGGCCGGCGACAGGGGGGTACAACGGGTACAGCTGTACCGGGCCCCGGACTTAAGGGGGGGCCCTTAAATCCGGGGCGGGCCCGGTACGCAGCTGTACCCCCTTGTCGCCGGGCCTTTGAGCAAGGCGCGGCTCCGGGCAGCGCTCATCAGCCCCCTCCCCCGGCACCCAGCAGCCTCCCCCCACCCCCCTTTGCTTCTCCCAGCCGGGCCACGCAGCGGCAGACCGGCCGGGGGGGGGGGGGGAGCCGCGGGTGGCAGGAGACCGGCCGGGGGGGGGGGGCGTGGGCAGCGGGAGACCGGGGAGGGCCCCGCATGATCTGCATACGGGGCCCCAAAATTCCTGTCGCCGGCCCTGACTGGAAATGGGACTGACCTCTCCCTCCCGCTCCCACCCCTCACCCAGAGGTGCCTGTGGGCGAAAGCCCCAGTCAGGTCTCCAAATGGAAACTTGGAAGCCTGGAGAGCAAAGCCAGGACCAGGCTGAGGGGTTGAGCTGCCCTGAAAGCTGCCATGGAGCGTCTCTGACAGCTCTGTGGGAACCATCAGAAACCGCCTCTGACTCAGAGTGATTCACAGGAAGTTGGAAGGAAATTGGAGTTCTGCTGCTTCCAGGGAGTGAGTGGGTGCTGGAAGGTGACAATGTGCCCCTTCTCCATTCATCAGTGTGTCTTATAAACCGCAAAGCCCTCCACTTCTCCAGTACATTAGGTCCTCCCCCTCCCCCGCCCGCCCCATCTGTCCTGGAGGGTTCACGTTGATTACAAGCTGGCTGGGATAAAAGCACAATCTGAATTTAGCAAATCCTCATGTGGCAGCTCCACGTTTGGAGTCGACAACAGAGCTAGACCGAAGCTGAAGTCAGGATTCAACAGAGTCAGTGCCTCGCACTGGGTCCCGGCCCAGGGGAATGATGCGCACGTTAACTATAAGAAGTGCAGGCTTTTCCCACAAGAAAACCCCTTGGGTAGATCCCGAAAACTGCAGCCTACCAATAACAGGTCAGTTTGCAAACACAGCCCCAGAAGTGCTCTCAGGTAGCTGTTAATTCAATAATGCCCTTCCCCCACCGGGCCATGTAGACCCTGTAATGAGACCCCTCTTTGAGAAACAGAGAGAAGCGAGGAGCTCGATATAAACAGCCCTGTTCCCCACCAACAGCTGAATTCTTTCCTGGAGAGCAAGGCACAAACACTCAAAGAGGAAAAGCGACGTCAGGTGCGGGGGTCCCGGGGTTGGGAGCGGGTCCCAACCGGTCCCAGTCACGCATCTCTGCACACGCACCATCCCTCCCTCCTGCGGGGCTCAGAGCACCACACAAGAGAGCAGCACGTATCAAAGACAGGAGTAGGCCAGGACCTGTAGCGGGGGTTACACTGACTGCTTTGCCCGGGCACAGCATACAGACCTCCCCCCACTCCCTCCGTGGCTAGACATACACAGACCTCTTGTGCCGTGTGACAGGTGACTACGCACCTCGTGTGCCCCTGACTCTGGCATGCGCTGTGAGCTCCGAACGGCGAGTGTATGTGCAAAGTCTCTGCTCTTCTGCCGGCACCAGGCTGGGCGTTTAGACCAGTCCCCGTCGGGAAGCAGCCCCCTCTCTGCTGTAGCTCAGGGCCCGCCCCCCCCCCCCCTCCTTTTTTTCCTTCTCTGAATTTTCCTGGGTTCAATCATTGCCATGCCTCCTCTGTTCCCCCCTCCCCCTCATGGATTCAGCTCTCCCTAGGGTCAGAATTAATCCTGGTTTTGGAGTGGCAGAAGTCTCTCTTCTCCCCAACCCCCACCTCCTACTCCACCCAACCCCTAATCATTTTAATTTCCCTTCTCTGAACCTTTTCTAATGCCAGTAGATCTTCTTGGAGATGAGACCACCACACCTGTATGCAGTATTCAAGATGTGGGAGCACCATGGATTTATATAAGGTCAATAAGACAGCATTCCCCACTAGCACTGCCCCGGCAGGATGGTAGATCCATACAAGATAGAAAACTCACTACTTCTTCATTCTCTGGGCCCTCTCTCTTTGAACCCACTCAGCAACACACCTTACCATTTGCATCTGGAATAGTCTGATCCTCAGTTGTTGATGATCCCTGCTGCACCCTGGATGCTTTACAGACAAATCAATCGAGCAAGTCACCATTTTTCTGTCAAAACTTTTTTCCCAGTCGAAAATTGGATGTTTCACTAAAGGTACTTTCCTGTGGAAAGCATCTGCTTTTCTCAAAATTAAATTCTTTGTTTGAAAATAGAAAGTTTATGAAGTTTTCTGGTTTTGGCCAAATTTTTCAGTTTGAGATTTTTATTTTTTTGGCAAAAGGTTGAAATTTTCCCATAATAAAAGAGCATTTTCCAAACAGCTCTACTAATGACAGATCCCTGCCTGGAATCTGAATTCAACCAAAAAATGTCTGAAAATGTTTTATGCTAAGATGTTGCTACAGTGCTTCATGGAAATTATAGTTCAGGTGCCTCATCCCCCCCCATTCTCCTCTATGGGTTGGCCTTCTTGACCCAACTACATTTCCCAAGATGCACCACAGTCTGCCTCTTGATGGTCCACTGTGGTGCACCAAGGGAGTCCCTGCCCATGGTGCATCATGGGATGTGTAGTCTGGGTAGGGACCTGGCCAAAAGAGGAGCATGGGGGCATTAGGCACTAAAACTACAACTCCCATGAGGCACAGCAATGGAATTTCCAAACTGAATTTTTGTGGTTTTGTTATTTTGACTAAAAGTTGAAATTTTCCATGGAAAAGTCAGATGCTTCCTGAAAAATTTCATTTGGTCATAAATCCAATTTCCTGTCAAAGAAGTTTTGAGGGAAATTTTTCAACCATCTCTAATTTCCAAGGAGATATGGGAGGTGCACGGCATGGAATGCAAGTGAGGATGTTCCAGTGATAGGGGGGATGCATGAAGAAAGTTGCAGTCACTTATGGGAGAAGACACCAGGGACAGAGAGAGACTCAGTGAAAGGACCACTCCATGGTATCCAGACAGATGTGTCTGGCACTGCCTGGGAAACTTGTGCAATCCCAGGATTATTTGATAGACTGATGGGGGGAGGTGAGCAGGAATGGAAAAAGATCATCACACGCAGTTGCACAGATGGAACGAGAAAGTAGTTTACAGCCCTCTTCACTGCTTCATCCTCAGTGGTGTAAATTATACGGACAGATGTATGATCTGGGAAGTTTTCCAGACTCATTTTTAAGAGAGAGAGATATGCTAAAAACAACAGTAGATGTGCCATGCCTGAGTACTGGGCAAGGAAGACAGGAGATCAGAGCTCATGGCAAACAATGGACGATCCAGGTCCCACACGTGTGGCAAAAGGTCTTCTTTGCTCACCTGTGCCACACTTCTCCTTGCACGTCAGTGGACACACACACAGAGATGAGAGTTTGCTGCGACCACGCCCTTTTGGGAAGAAATGGGACTGCAGCTCTCGCTATGCTCATTGGTATTCAGCATCAAGCCTGCTCTTTACTGTGTCTGTTTTCCTGGCCTCTAATCTCGGTAGCTCTCAGGATATTTGCTGGGGTTGCCAGGACATGGGAGGGAGGCGGTGGATGACGACGTGTTTCCACTGCTTTTCTTTATACAAATATCCCAAGGAGATGCAAGTCTCTGCGAGGGGCTCAATGCAGCTTTCAAGGCTGCTTCAAAACAAGGATCAAGCGAAGTTTCCAGGGCACATTCTCCCCCGTCAAACATTACGCTCACTCTGGAGACTGTCCATGGCTCTGACAAGCCTGACGCTTGTCTACCCACAGCTCTGCGGCAAATATTCTTCGGCTTTTAAAGCTGGGCTCCATTGGGCTGTGGCTGGAGAAAAGTAGGGAGAGCGAATACAGACCAGCCGTGAGGTCCAGCAGGTCCCAGCAGCGCGCTCCTAACTTCCATTTCCGATGGGTAGAGAATGCTTCACCGGGTGGCCATGGCTTTCCGCTGTAGGAAGTGACGCCCGCAACCAGAGATGAGGGGGAATGTGTCCCGCTAGTGGAGCCCCCACTGGTCACTGGACTGCCTCAGTTTATCTCCCGTGCATGATCTGCCCAGCATGCGGCCAGGATGGCTGCTGTGTGCCTGCGGAGGCTCCCTTTCCGGGCTGTTATTCCAAAGACTCCCGCCCAGTGGGGTTTAGTTCCAGGGGCTCTGGCTTAACCCAAACTGACACCCGCTTGGCCAGTGTCCCCAGCTGCACCTTTCTCCCCTCCAGGCACAGCTCAAAAATATCAACCCACACCGCACCCGCAAGCCAGGCCAGGTCTCTCCTAGGGCTCCCGAGGGCCCTGCCTGGCATCTGGCCAGCACAACCCCCTGGTCTCTCTTCCCCTAGAGGGTGACCCCCCTTATTTGAAGGTGTTGAGCCCAGGCTCCACTGCACTCTACTGTTTGCTTCCAGCGGGCAGCACCTCCCTCTGCTGCCTGTGCGCCCTGCATGGGAACGAGCCCTCTGCACCCCGGCCCATTGGCTGGCGTAGCAGGACTCCTCCTATGGCCGGACGTGGCAGGGAGAGGGGCGGATGTGGCCTGGGTGTCCTAGCCCCCCCACCACAGCCTGTGCGAATACATTTGGGCACTGGGGTAAATTGTTAACCATCAGCTCCTCCCTCTAGATATTGATACCAGGCTCATTGCAGGGCTCCCCACCCAGCTGGACAGCCCCCCTCCTTCCTTCCCTCACCGAGCAACTGGGGGCCAGCAGCCGTTCCCAAATCCAAGGGTTAGAGACCCTCCCCTGGATCTCTTCCTGCCAGCGGGGCCCCGGATCTGAAGGAGTGATACTAATTCACACGCGTGGGACAGCAAAGCACAATGGGCTTGTAGACCCAACAGGAAACCCGGTGTTTCATCTCCCCGGTGATGAGAACACCCTGAGACAGCCTTGAAACCCCCCTGCTGGAGTCTCCTTGCAGGAGAGGAAGGAACGGCTGTTTTCATGGAATGAGTTGAGAAGACGGGCGACAGCCAGACCCACGCCGGACAGGCAGTTTGACACGACAGTAACCACACGTCCATAGCTCTGCCTTCACTTTCCAACCCTGCCAGCTGGCCCTGCCAGACATCTTGGCTCCCACTCCGAGAGGTACCACTGGCCTGCAGCCATGGGGTTCCTCCCTTCCCCACCCCAGCCCCTCAGCTCTGGGAAGGTGGCCGACCAGGTGCCAAATGCACAGCTAGCACATCCTGGGGCTCTGCAAGCAACTCGGGGATGTATTTTCCAACACAAATATTGTGGCGCCTTATCAGCATGATTAAACCATCATACATTTTAAGCTATAAATCAGAGTTTTACTAGAGTGATCTTTTATAATTTTACTGCCTCCCCTCCCAATCTATTACAATGCTTTTATCCCCTCCCCCCACCACTGCAAGGCTACATCGCATATTCCCTTATGGGCAAGTAAGACATGGCATAAAATCAAGAAGGATGATTTAGGTTATACAGATGTTACACCTTTGATTTACAAACAAGGAGCGGATTTACAAGCTTCCTCTCCTTGAAGATATTCCTGGTGTTTAGAGAATCAAAGGTCTCATTGGAAGGATATTTTGGGGAATAAAATAGAGCTGGCCAAACACCAGAATTTCAATGTCTTGGAAAGCTACAAGATTCTGAAATTTGGTTTCATCCTGAATCAGGATAAAAAGTTAAAATCTATGACCTTTTTTTCAAAATGAAATGTTCCAAAATGTTTCATCTGGCATTATACAGTATAAGCAACCCCAAACCCATGTGCACCTCTCCACTGCTAGCACTACAGGCTTTCAAAGAGGGTTTCATTAGCAATTACTGAGACGAGCTACCATTTCACTGGGGTTGTGGGCGAAGAGTGGAGTGTAGTGAGGTGTGCGCGATGTGTTTGCAGGTAGAATCCTTTGCTGGAAAGGAGCTGATGCTTGTTCACTTAGCAACAGGACCGGATCAAGACGTAGGCCTGTGCTAAGCCCCCTGCTCCTCAGAAGCTCAGTTTTCATGTTTTAAAGAGTAAGTTTCCACCCCTTGTGGTTACAGAGACAAGCCTGAAAACGTGGCCTGAGCAATGTTTGTCTGACTTTGCCCAGAGCATGAGAGAACACATCCAAGAGAGGATCATCTGTGCATCTCAAGGGGGTGCTAACTCTGTGACCCACACATCTGGGGGGTCCACCTCACTCCAGCAGCAGGCTGTGTGTGTGGCTGGAGGGAACAGTGCCTGCTGCCCAAAAGACACCCCAGCAGCTGCTCTTGGTACCTAATGAAGATGGTAGTGGATTGAATTAGTCATCTCTTCACGACGGCATTCATGAACCTATGCTTCAGTTAGTTGACCCACTCTGACATCTAACACTCGAGCAGTTCACCACTGAGCTAGCCAGGCATGGCATTTCCAATGTGCCCACTACTTTAGCATCCACTGAACTATGCATTATGTATCTTGCACCATTAGTGTATACACGGATTTACAGAGAGGTCTGATAACAGAGTCCCTGCCCCCGAGGGCTTACAGTCTAACAATGTAAGATTCCTGTCCTGCAGACCTTTCTGCTTTCAGGAGCGGGACTCGGTCACGGTGCTGGGTCTGCCCAGGCAGATCAGACTGCAGGATCAGGGACTAAGTTAGACAATAGGAGACAAGCAAAGGCTGGGAGAGGGAAAGGACCACATCATTCTGTCAGATAACTTCTGTAGGTGAGATTTGGCATGCACCATGTTGGTTCCAGTTACACAGACAGACTCGGTAGGCCAGGGTGTGCAGGAGGATGCTGAGTGGTGGAATGCCAGTGGAAGGAAGTAGCTCCGGGCTGGGTAAGGTGGGAGGTATTGGATGAGCAAGGACCACAGGGAACTGGCAGAGCAGAGCATGTGCTGAGGAAACAAGTAAACGTTAAGAAAAGGAGACATGACATCCCTGGAGATTTTATGGCTGCGTAGCTCAGCAAGAAGCCCCTCACCCGGACCCTCCTTTTTGTGAATGACTCACTCGGTGGAACTTAGCAGGTAACTGAGGGCTGTAGGATTTCAGAGAATTAAGGCATGTGTTCTCTGCAGCAGCAATTCAGAGCCGTTAGCAAGATTTCCCAAACCCTGTTCCTTTCTCCTTTCACCCACTCCAGCTTGACTGTCAACATTTCCAGTCACAGGCCACAATATCCTCCAGCACAGCTCCCCGGCTCTGGGACATGACCCAGAGCCTTGGGTTTGAATGGGACCCAGCCTTCAATACCAGAGAAACTGAGTCTCTCCAAAGCAGAGAATAAAATCCAAAGCATCTGTGTGTGCTTTGTACCCTAAACAGGAACTGGCTTGCCACCTCAACCTCCATACCAAATCACAAGCAACAGAGCAGAAAACCAAATTATTCTCAGCTGTTACACTGCTTAATTTAATATTTCCAATGAGCTCCTTTTCCTTCTCCTCAGGAATGAAATGCATATTTGTGCTGTGTCACAAAACATTAGATTTTGTCAAGGCAATTCATTTTTCAATGGTAATTTGTAAGTGCACACCATACCACACACGGTCTGGGGGATTTTATGGCTTCTTTCAGAGAGAAGGAAAATAAGAACCACTCAGACTAGTGATGAGAGCATGGAAAGAAAAGCGAGAAGAGGCAACAACAACAGACAGAGCATTCATCTCTCGGCCCCCCCAGCCTCAAGAAGGAACGAAGCTCTGGGGAGTAAACAGACGCCTCGCGGCTGGGATGTTCCAAAACAAACACTTGCACACACCCAGCTGCGCCATACTGAGCCGGCCTGCCCATTGTGCGGAGTTCCCGGGCTCTGCAGAATTTTAACCTAGGAGTTAATGGGGCAGAACATGTGCGAAATAACCCAATCAGCTTAATACCAACACAGATCAAGTGTGCCTGGTTTCAGATTCACGTCTGGAGAACCTGCCCATGGAAGGGAAGGTCTGTTCCAATGACTGAGCCCAAACACTTGGGACCAGTCACTTTAGGATCTAACCTGGGTTCCCAGGAGTGTGTGGTCTGATGATGTCACTGTGTAACTCTGACTGAAACACACAACCTCCCGCTCCCGACTGTCCCAACAGCAGTCCCCGTTGGAGAGGCCAGGGATTTGTGATGGCACAAAGGGGGTGGAGCTGCATTAAGATCGGCTATTGTAAGGTGCTTGTGAGCATGCTCAGAAGTCATTTTTGAATTTCTAGCAACTCTTGTTACCCGAGCTGTTCTCGCTCACGTGTGGCCATACCGGGACCTCAGGGAGGGAGGTTTATGTGCCGGGTTTCAAGTGTGGCTGTTGGGAACTTCTGGGTGGCAATTGGTTTCTACAGGAGAAAAAGTGTTTTTGTCCTTTTCAGTCTAACCTAACTCAAGAATGGCTAAACATACTTGACTGTCTTCTTCAGATTCTCCGAAAACTAAAGACCTTTTGGCTTAAGCCAAGCAAGAAAAGCCTGAAAAGAGAAGGTTTCAGAGTGTTATAAATATGAGAGAACAAGGGGTCATACAGAGTGTTTGCACGCACGCACACACACACATACCCAACTCGTGGGAGACAATTTCATGGCGGAGTAGGCGGGAATAAACAGGTGGGAGGAAAAACAGGATCCCAGACAAGACAACTGGCATCACACGTAATCTCCAGCCCCGCAGTGTGTTAATGACTCCCCCGGGCAGGCACCTCAGCTTTCCAACGAGGATGTCGACGAGTCAGAACCAGGCTTCAGTGAGCTCAAGCAAAGCTGACGGGTGGGATTTACAAACACACCAAAGTGCCATAGGAGCACACGTCCCATTGACGATCACTGGGGCTCCTGCTCCCACAGAACTTGGACCCTTTTGAAAATCCCACCTAGCATCTTTTCAAAATAACAAACAAAAGCTGAGTGTGTGAAAGTCCCAACGCTGCCGGCAGCATTGCCCCCAGGCAGCAGGCAAGGGCATGGCTCTGCGCTGCGCTCCATCTCTATTTTGTATCTGCTAGGAGTTAATAGCAGGCAGCCAGCCTGTCAGACACTGACATGTTGTGACATCCCATCATATGACAACTCCTAAGTGATGTCACTAACCAGGATCCTACTTCATCAGGACCAGACGAGACTGTTCGGGCAAGCGCCCCCCCCCCCCTTCCCCCGAAGTAAATACTGGGATATTTGTTGAGATTTCTGTCAGGCATCCTCTTCCCCTTTTAGCTAAACATTGCCTTGCTGTTATACCTCGGCAGGTCTCTCTGCCACTGGCAGAGGAGCCTATAAAAGGATCATCTCTAGTTTAAAAATACAGAGTCCCCTGGCAAATCTACAGTCCCCTCATCTACACAGTGAGTAATTGGCAAACGGAAATGACTGACTTTTAGCAAAGCTTTCACTGCAGGACTAACACTGATGGGAGGTAGGGTTGTGCTAAAAGGGCTCTTTGCAAAATATATTTTAATCTAGTAATTAGTACATTAAGGAGCATCAAAACACTGTAGATGTAAAACTCCCTGCTAGAGAGATGTCAGGATCCATGAGCAGAGCACGTTTTGTGATGCACTGTCCTTCCTTTGCGGGTTGTTTTTCAGGTGCTGGTTAATTCCCACAAGTCAGAAATTCAGGGTCTCTCTTCATCATTACAATGAACTAGCAGAGCTCTTCCACAGAGAAGGCCCCGGGGTTGTATTTTCAAAAGCACTCAGTGTTGGCTCCACATTGCTCCCATCTAGGTCAATATCACCCAGGTGGATCTGCAGAAAGCTTCAGTTCAAGGTAAACTCACTTGGCTGAATGTTTGAATTTGAACTCTGTTTTGCCCAATCCCCAACTGGCTGTGAGGTTTAGACTCCGTGTGCAGTCTCACTCCACTTCAACTGCAGCCTAAGAATGATCACTGAACCAATGTACGTTTACTATTTCCTTGGGTCTCTGCATTCTTTACAGATTCATATGAAGGGCTCTCTTCACCCACTATTGGAATGTGACTACCTCTGGGATGGAACATAACAGCTGTTCTGCATTAGCCATCTGATGCACAACACTATAGCATTATTTTTTTGTGTTTTTTTAGAATGGGAAGATGAATAACAATGCCTCATTCTGGAACTCCAGGAGAAATAGAGAGAAGCAAAATGACATTACACTCTCTTACGCTCAAGCAATTTGCTCACCACAGGGGCTCATTTCCAAACCAGACAACTGGGTGTGTGAGCTACGGTGGGTCACAGAAATCGAGTCGAACATTCAAAGAGTCCCTAAGGAATACTGCCTAGGTGGGTGAGAAGCACTGCAATGCAGTTCTGTTGAAACTGAAAAGCATTGAAAAAATGAGTTGATTTCCCCAAAAAATTTGTTTTGGAGAGGGAAAAAAATGTCCTGTTTGACATTTTTAAACTGAAATGTTTCAATTTTTCATTTTGAAATTTGTGCTATTGTGGATTACATAATTATGTACAATATAAACAAATAAATCAAAACAAAACATTTCAATTGATCCCAAACCAAAATTCTGAATTTTCCTTCATCGAGAATTTCAAAAAATTCAGGTTTCATTCCAAATCAAAATTAGGCCAAACTTCAAAAATCTCGAAATCCTTCACAAAACAGAATTTCCATCCTCTGCCCAGCTGTAATAACACTTTCTCTCCACAGTCAGTCTCTTTGTTGACACAGTGAATGTGCTGTGTGTAATTAAATTAACTTAATTCATTTAGTGACCTACCTGTGAATAGCCATAGCTAAATGTTTCCTTTAATAGTCTCCTGCTATAGTCTGTAAGGAGCACCTGATACAAGGGATTTTGCATTTAAAGTGAGGTAGCTGCTTTTGGTGCATCTGGACCGATTTTCTGTGCTTCCTTCTGCTCATTCTGAAAAAGACAGTGAGCTCGATCCTGAGGTAACACAAATTGGCTTCCTCAGTTTACCCCGGCTGGGAGCCTGGCCCAGGCTCTTTATTTCTAGTTTTTCTGCTTCTTCTACTTATCCCCCTGAAGACACGGTCTTCATTTTCTGGCGTTATTTATTAATTGTATTTATACAGCACTGTTAACGCGCACAAAGAGGAAGAAACAGGACAGGCCCGTTTCTAGTAGCCAGGATTCAAAAATCCTTCGTTCTCTCCTTTCCCCGATATATATTCCCTTCGCCAGACAGGAACTGGCTCGGATAGGAGCTGAAGGAGGGGGCTGTGGGACTGAGATTAAGCAAAGCACGAAGGTGAGTTCACAGAGTCGGCAGCAGAGTTGCTATACAGCGGCACGGGTGGGAAGTGGCTCCAATAATCACTAACAATATATGTTTGCTTTACTTATAAAACATACAGACTTTTCTCTCCAGTTCTGGGCAGGGGAAAAGGTTAATGAATTCCTTCAGAGCAAAGAGATTTTTTTAGCGCTCTCTTTGAAAGGGAGGTCGGGAATCAATGCCGTCGGTGGGGCAGCAAGGCCAGGTTTCAAAACATCTGCAAAAAATAATAGATGAAGCAGGGAAAAAAGAGGTAAACTAAACAAACCGGGTGGGGATGACAATTACTGAGCTCCACATGAAGAATATTGAATTATTGTCTATAATTCGGGTTAGAGAACCTAAATTAGAGCCTCCGGACTCCAAAGTGCTGCATTGTGTGAGGGTACATCCAGGGTCAAATGCTCCTTTGGTTTGCTCATTATTTGCTCTGATACTAGGCTGTCATTAGCAGCAGCAGGGCTGAACAAAGCTGCATTACAAAGGCAGTACACATCAATGGTGCTAATTAATTGGATTAATGGAAGGGCAGCACAAATTAGGTCTGGCTTGGATAATTTCAATGAAAACTGAATACCAATCCCCAAAGTCATTGGAATATGGATGAGGCAAATTGAGTTAAAATAGAGGAGATTGCTGCATTCATTAGCCCGCCCACCCTCTGAAGTAGTTGTTTAATATGCAAACTATTAATATGCAAATCAGCACAAATGAAAAAAGTACAATTTTTTTTAACTCTGCCGAACACAGGCAGCTGCCGGGGTGTGCAAGAACCGTGCATCCCTGTGCTGGTGGAGGATGGGATTGCGGGGAAGAATTGCTTTTATGTCAGCGTCATTTCAAACAACCCGCCCTGTTCTCAGCTCCTGGAACATGATTCCCTGCCTGGAATGAACTGAAAAATTAACTTGGAGAAATGATTCCTCCCAAAAAACCCTCCCCCCCAAATCTCACTGATCAGTCTCCAGGGAAATTCTGACTTTCTAACCACGGGACCTACCTGCAGCCTCCTGTTTAGAATTGGGTAGCAAACCCAGGAGACCATGAGGATGAGGCTTTTGATTGGCATGTCTCAGCACAGCCAGGAAGTTGACAAGAACGGGAGATGTAGTTGTAGCCATATCGGTCCCAGGATATTAGAGAGGCAAGCTGGGCGAGGTGAAATCTTTTACTGGACAAGCTTCCGTTGAAGAGAGAGAGACAAGCTTTCACAGAAGAGCTCCGTGTGTCTCGAAAGCTTGTCTCTCTCACCAACAGAATCTGGTCCAGTAAAAAATATGACCTCACCTACCTTGTCTCTCTAAGAACCGGAGATGTCACATAGGAACCTCACAGCCTACCCCACTGATTAGGGACACAGCAGATCAGCTCTGAAAGAGTCATGGGCACCGTTCCACAAGTGGAGGGAGGCTGGGTATAACAGGGCCTAGAATAACAGCACGACTCCTTTGTGTTTCTATATGTGCATTCACCGGCAGAGTTAGTTGGAATATCAAGATTTGCGGCAGCTGAGTCACACGGTCTGACTGTGGTATCCCCTAACGCAGGTGTAATTCCGCTGAGGTTGACAACTAACTTCTGACTTTAACATACTTGAAAATATTTGAAGACAAAGGTAGTGTTCCCAAGGGATGGTTCTGAGGTGGCTTTATCTCAGTCTATAAAGTTCCTACAGGAAGAAAAGATTTCGACTAGTTTAGGGCTCTTGAATCTAGCAAAGGCAGAAAAAGATACAGCAGCTGGAAACTGAAGATAGACAAATTTGCACTAGAAATAAGGTGGACATGTCTAACAATGAGGGTCATTAACCATTGGAACAACCTCCCTAGGGATGTGTCAGATTCTCCTTCATTTGGGATCTTTACATCTAGACAGGATGTGTTTCACTGAACCCAGTGGGGCTCCTTAGGGAGTCAGGGGCTACCCCGCGTGAGCAAGGGACCAGACATTGGGCTGCAGGGGGATTTCCCATGGGAGGTCTCCAGTGAGAATGAAGGTTTGATGGAATCCCTGCAAGGAATGAATTCCTCTGAGATGTCACTCACTGCCATTGCGAAGTGTCGAAAAATACCAGGCTTTCATTCCACTAGACTACAAAGAGAGACGTGTCCCTGGACCCGACATGGATTCATCGCTATTTACTACTTGTGTTACCACAGACCATGGTGCTAGGCACTGTACATCTGCCCCCTTTCCTATTGCCAGTCTACTGAGTTAGTTGGCTCCTCCTCTAAAGCCTATGGCTCAGCTCCCTGTCAGTGGCTCCTACGGTGGGGTGCTTTAGTCAGCTCCAACTAATGCTTCAAAACCTTTTGTTACTCCTGAGCGCAGAGCACGCCAGAGCCTGGGGCACCAGGAGGCTGACCGTGGCAAGCATTCCTGTTGATCTCATTTCTGAACAGGGGAGTCGAAGAGGTTTGTGCTCTACTGCAGGTCTCTGTGGGAGATCCCGCCCAGGGCTCTGGCCTAGCACTCCACCGAGGTTTCTTTGCATTTCTGTGCTGTGCTTCCTTCCACGTGCCACATGCCCCCACTTCCACTACAACGTCCAGAAACACCAGGAAGATCACAACTTGGACAACAACAAATAGAGCCCCGACCGGGGTTATTCTATCTACTACCCAAGATCCATAAACCTGGGAACCCTGGACGCCCCATCATCTCGGGCATTGGCACTCTCACTGAAGGACTGTCTGGATATGTAGACTCTCTACTCAGACCCTATGCCACCAGCACTCCCAGCTATCTCCGTGATACCACTGACTTCCTGAGGAAACTACAATGCATTGGTGACCTTCCAGAAAACACCATCCTAGCCACCATGGATGTAGAGGCTCTCTACACCAACATCCCACACAAAGATGGAATACAAGCTGTCCGGAATAGTATCCCTGATGATGCCACAGCACAGGTGGTTGCTAAGCTCTGTGACTTTATCCTCACACACAACTATTTCAAATTTGGTGACAATATATACCTCCAGACCAGCGGGACTGCTATGGGCACCCGCATGGCCCCACAGTATGCCAACATCTTTATGGCAGACCTGGAACAACGCTTCCTCAACTCTCGTCCACTCACACCCCTTCTCTATCTACGCTACATTGATGACATCTTCATCATCTGGACCCATGGGAAAGAAACTCTGGAAGAATTCCACCATGACTTCAACAGCTTCCACCCCAACATCCACCTCAGTCTGGACCAGTCCACACAGGAAATCCACTTCCTAGACACCACAGTGCAAATTAATGATGGCCACATCGACACCACCCTATACCGAAAGCCTACCGACAGCTATGCCTACCTTCATGCCACCAGCTTCCATCCCGGACATACCACACGATCCATTGTCTACAGCCAAGCACTGAGGTACAATCGGATTTGCTCCAACCCCTCAGACAGAGACCAACACCTACGAGATCTTCACCAAGCTTTCTCAAAACTACAATACCCACACAAGGAAATAAGGACACAGATCAACAGAGCCAGACGTGTACCCAGAAGCCTACTGCTGCAAGACAAGCCCAAGAAAGAAAACAACAGAACACCACTGGCCATCACCTACAGTCCTCAGTTAAAACCTCTGCAACGCATCATCAGCGACCTACAACCCATCCTGGACAATAATCCCTCACTTTCACAGGCCTTGGGAGGAAGGCCAGTCCTGGCACACAGACAACCTGCCAACCTTAAACAAATTCTCACCAGCAACAGCACACTGCACCACAATAACTCCAACTCAGGAACCAATCCATGCAACAAACCTCGATGCCAACTCTGCCCACATATCTACACCAGCAACAACATCACAGGACCTAACCAGATCAATCATACCATCACTGGTTCATTCACCTGCACATCAACCAATGTCATATATGCCATTATATGCCACCAGTGTCCCTCTGCTATGTACATCGGCCAAACTGGACAGTCCCTACGAAAAAGGATAAATGCACACAAATCAGATATTAGGAATGGCAATATACACAAACCTGTAGGGGAACACTTCAACCTGCCTGGACACACATTAGCTGATTTAAAAGTCAGCATCCTGCAGCAAAAACACTTCAAGACCAGACTACAAAGGGAAACTGCAGAACTTCAATTCATTTGCAAATTCAGCACACACCTTCTAGGACTGAACAAAGATCTAGAATGGCTGGCTCATTACAGACATTGTTTCTCCTCTCTCCATGTTCACACACCCCATTCAAATGCTAGAAGAATAATCCACACTCCCTGATCGGAGATAACAAACTGGTTCAGCTTATTTGGACTAACCTTTTCACCTCCCACCTGGTTCTTACCTACTTTCCCAGACCTGCCTCTAAACATTTCCACTGCTTGCATCCGACGAAGTGGGTATTAGCCCACGAAAGCTCATGCTTCAAAACTTTATAGTTAGTCTTTAAGGTGCCACAAGATTTTGTTTCCTCAACAAATAGCGGGAAAATCAAGGGCAGCCAAACAGATGCTGAGCCAAGAACCCGACAGAGCCGGCCCACCAGAGCCGGCATATTGTGCTAAAATGTCCCACCCTTGAATGTGCTTGTGGAGGACTCTTCACTGCAGCAGAAAAAGGCAGCGCTCGAATCAGCGCCTGGAAGTTTAAGACAGGGAAGTTGAGATTGGAAATAAGCAGCAGCTTTTGCAGTGCGTGCTGCTGGTAAATTCCTCCTGGTACGGAGTCTTGACGTCACGAGTGGATGTTTTTCTCAAAGGTTTCATTCAACCACCAGTGACTGCACTGCGGGCAGGAGTCACTGGGAGAGGTTTTCTGGCATGTGTCCTGCCTGAGGTCAGATTGGATAGTCACAATAATCTCTTACACTCTAGGAGTAATTTGGTATGATTAGACTACAGGGTATAGCGCTGTTTTTTATAGCGCTTCCCTATTTAGCGCTACAGGTGTTGTGCTAGAGGGTGTACACATTAAATTCCTCTAGCGCCAAAGAATGTACACATTTGCAGAGCTTCTGGTGGCAGTGAGAGTAGTGGGGTAGGGCAGGTATCCCAGCATTCAGCTGGGTGCAACCTGCTTTCCAAAGGAGTGGGATGAGGGGGGACTGGGAACCTGTGTGTAGGGAGGGAACTTCTGGCTGTCAGTTTCTTTTCCGAAACTGACAGGCTCTGCACACACACCTCCCTTCCCTAACCATTTATTTGGGGGGGTTTCTCAAACTTCGGGTGGAGACGTGTGTGTGTGTGTGTATATATATGTAGCGGAGTGTTCCCCGGGGGGTCGCGAGCTCCCGCCTCCGCAACTCACGGCGGTGGGACGGGGGGGCCCGCATGCAGCTGGCCGCCTGACCGCGGCTGGGACCCGGGACAGCGGCTGGGAGTGCCCTGCCGCCACCGGCGGGGACCAGGAAGCCTGCCCGCAGCCCTGCCCGCAGCGGCGGGGACCGGGGCAGGGAGCGCGGCAGGGCTGCCGCCCGCCGCGGCGGGGAACCGGGACAGCGGCAGGGGACCCGGCAGCCCTGCTGCAGCAGCGGCCCGGGTTTTCGAATTTGAAATGAATATGGGGGAGGGTCTGACATGGGGTCACCTGAGGACGGGACAGAAGAGTTTTAAATGGTGTCCAGAGAGGATGCATTGGGGATTCTGGGCCAGGATGCTGGAGGCTGGAGGCTCATTATAACGCAAGGGGTGTGCACATTGCAACCCTTGCGCTAAAACGGCAGCGCAAAAAGCTTTATTCCTCTCGTTTTGAGGTATACCAGAAGCGCTATAAACTGTCAGTAAAAGCGCAAAATGTGTCTTGTAAGTGTGTTCTGGCAGTGCAATTGTAGCGCTAAAGAAGGGTTTTAGCACTACCCAAGCCCCAGTCTAACCATACCCTAGGAGTCTAGGCCTCAGTCATTACTGCTCTGCTCTCTCCTCTCTGTAGTTCACGGAAGTACACTGGCTCTGTTTTGTCAGGATTTTCTTTCCTTGGCTCGTAAGGGAAGAATTACATCGTGGCAAAACTGGCAGCGTGTTTCTCCTCCCGCCCCGTCTCCCTCCACCTCCATTCCAGCTGCACGTGACTGTTCAGGAGACGAGAGGAGAGAACTGACTTGACCAGATGGGAAATTCCAAGCCCGTGCAGAGACGTAAAGCTTCAAAGACGATGGGTCCCAGCCTCAAGGCAAACACTGTCACGTTTCCAATCAGAGTGCAGAGAAGATCTTCCCAAACGACTGGAGTGGCCTTCTCGGGCAGCTCCGAGCCCAGGCACCCGCTGGACTCTCCACAACTTACATTTACAAATGTAGCCAAGAACCCTGGATCGGTGATGGAGGTCACGTCACACTGGGCCTACTCAGAACTCACTGTGAATGTCATCATAGCTCTAGCAGTGCCCAGACAAGCTTCCCACACCCAGCCCCACACTACTGCACCTCAGCCCTCACTCAGAGAAATGGAGGAGTTCAGGCTCCATGACCCCGCTCTCTGCTGAGCCAAGCTCTTGCCAGCTGGGATTCTTGCAATGTTTCCACAAGTTCCTTTCACACAGGCCTTGGAAGATCCTGCGATGGAATGATCCCACCCTCGAGGGGAAGGGCCGGCAGCGTCCGAGTGCAGGGCTGTGGAGTTAGACAGCTCCTTCTCTGAAGCATTTGCTGCACCTTGGTTGGTAATTGCACTTCCAGGCCCATTGCCAGTTGGCAGCAGCACATTCCTCACCTGACCTGCAGACATTTGAGCGGCGTGGACTTAGTTCTGCTATCCATGGCGGGCAAAGGGATGTACACCCACCGTTCGGATTTGACAGCGTTTCATGCTGCCACAAGGTGCAGGGCAAGGCAGAATCAGTCTCCTTGGGTCCAGACATTGCAAATAGACATGTCAGACCAGCTCAGCCCATCCCTGCTGGGAAGGAGAGTATCTCAGCCTCTCTCTGGCCCTGCCAGTGGCAATCAGCTGCCCAGCTCTGTCCCCTCTGATCGCAGTCAGATGCAGTCAAACTAGCCCATCGCTTTGCTTTGAGTGAAGCCTCCCCCGCTGCTTCCTTTCCTCCGTCGCTACCCAGAACATGCAGCTCGCCTTGAGAAATTGTTCCACTCCAACTGCTCCGACCACACGAAATGAGATTACCAGGCGCTGCTTTCACAGTGTTCCCAGACACTTCAGTTACAATTATGTACTTTACTGTTTAACAATCTCGGTTCCTCCTCTTTGTGCGGATTGGGTTTTGAGAATGAGATCTAAACAGGTGGCATCTGGCCCCGTATTATCCACAGAGAGGGAGCGCTCCGGACTTTTATTCTAACACACGTTGCCCAGTATTATTGTAAGCTCATTTAGTGCACATGCAACGTGCTTTACTTTCTGATAGAATCCGTTTTTCCCTCTGTAACGGAGCCGTTCGTTACCCAGCTCGGGGCTCTGCACGGAGCTTTTCATCCTTCCGTTTTTCCTAGTTTATCGTCTTCTGTTGCTTGACTAAAGTTGCAGCTGTTTCAGGTGTGAATGCTCTCCCAGCTCACACATCCCCCTGGAGTCTTTAGGAAGGACTTTGCTGGCATTGTGGAGGGATGTGGGAGGGGCTTCTGCAGAGACCCTGCACACCCTGGAGATGGTCTTCACTCCGATGGCTGCAGTGGGGACAGAGCTGGGGAGCCATGTCTGGGTGGATCCAGTGGTCCCCAGTGCCCAGCACATGCAGGTTGTGGTTGCTGTTCCATGTGCACTGAGCTCACTCACCGTGCTCGAGATCAGGACTAACTACCACGTTCATTTAGCTCATTGGATCTCAAAGTGGGGGCGGGACCCCTCGAGGGGTTGTGACCCGATTATGTGGGGGTCGCGAGCCGCTGCAGCCGGCAGCCGGCCCCGACCCCTGCTGGCGGCGCCCCGAACCCCAGACCCAGCCCCTGCCGCGGTGGGCTGCTGGCGGAGCCCCGGACCTGGCCCCTGCCACGGCGGGCTGCTGGCGGTGCCCTGAGACCCAGACCCAGACCCAGCCCCGCCGCGGCGGGCTGCTGGCGGTGCTCTGGGCCTTGGCCTCTGCTGCGGCGGCCCGGACCCCAAACCCGGCCCATGGAGCAGTGGGCTGCCGGCAGCGCCCAGAGCCCCGGCCCCTGCTGCAGCAGGCTGCTGACAGCGACCTGAGCCCCAGTCCTGTCGCGGTGGGCTGCCAGCGGCACCCCGGGCCCTGTCCCGGGGGGTTGCTGGCGCCCTCCCCAGAGCCCGATCCCTGCCCCGGGGGGCTAGCACCCCTACACCCCCCCCCAGCTCAGCCCCTGCCCCAGGGGGCTGCTGGCACACACACCCCCTCGAGCCCAGCCTCTGCTCCGGGGGGCTGCTGGCAACCCCCCCAGCCCAGCCCCCAAGCACGACCCCTAAGGGGGGGGGGTCGCGCTTAGAGGCCTGGTATCCGAAAGGGGTCACCAATAGAAAAAGTTTGAGAACCACTGATTTAGCTGCTCCTACTGTGGGCAGCAGACTTCACTCAAACCTGCAGAAAGCTGGTTCTCCATAGCTTTTCAAGCCATCCTCACTGCAGTAAAATGGAAGCAAAACAGCAGGCCTCTCCTATAACACCCTGTTATCAAGACTGAAACAGGCCTCTCTCAACTGAGGGAAATGAGCACCTCTCAGAAGCGTGCCTGTCGTCTGGCAGTTCTTTCTTTGGAGGATGCAGTTGGTTTGTTTCTGTGTGCATAAAATGACATTCCTGCATCCCTACCAGACACGCAGAGGCTCCTTGCTCTTGTCACCCTGTAACAGCTTCCTGGATTAATGATTCTGCAAAGGGCTAATTCTTAAGAGGGCAATGTCTTTTGCAGGCGGTATTGATCTTTGTCAACTTTCTCTTGGAAGAAAGAAAATATTGGCTTATTTACAAAAGGTAGCTTTTTGCTCCTGGCAAGCCAGCAAGATTCACTGCTCTACGCATCCCTCAGAAATTGGATGGGCTAAGTGCAGTTCTTGGAATGTCAAAATGAAAGTCCCCCAAGTTCACAAAGCCTAATGAAGCAGACACAATCTAATGCACCAGAGCAGGCTTTAGCAGCAGAACAATGAACAGAGGTTCCCGATGTGGTAGCACAGAGATGGGACAAGAGGAGCACAGCTCAAGATAAGGTCTGGGGAGTTGTGTGGGAACCAGAATTGCCATCTCACGGGAAACTCTGACATTTCAAAATTTGGTTTTGTTCTGAACCGTAAGGGAACGTCAAATTTTGAGCTGTCCCACGAAATGGAATGTTCAAAAATGTTCATTCTGGTTTGATTGAATCAGTTCATTTCAATGTTGACTTTATTTTATATGATGATTTATCATTTAAAGTGAAATTTGCAGTGACGTTGCATTTCAAAGTGAAGAATTGAACATCATTCTAACATCATCAAAGCAGGTTTTTTTCTAAACAAACTTTCATCAAAATCAGCATGTTCCCCTGGCAAGGTTGATATAATTGCATTTTGTAACAGCAAAGCGTTCCTTTGGGAAACTTTCAACCAGCACGTAAGAGAGGAAGGCTGAGGATGAAACGAGGCAGTCCAGGCAATTCTCATCCTTCCCACCGCAGGGTGTCCTCCGCCTCTCAGAAACTACAGGCGTCCAAGGGCCTGATCCTGCAAACACCAGCACATAACTTTACTCACTGAAGCAATCCCATTAACATTTCATAGCTGCAGAGCCAGGATCGGGCCCCCAGACTGTGGCGGTTTATCGCTGACAATGCCTGGTTATTCTCTCCTTAGCAGGTGACAAATCTACTCTTAGCCATCCAGCCTTCCGCAGAGCAGACTGTGACTAGTACCGCATGGGAATGCAGAGTAGCTAACATTGCAAAGTACCCTGCAGTGCAGCAAGCAGAGACCCACAAATATTTATAAGTGACTAAGTGAAAGAAATGGAGAGCTGGCTCCCAGAACATCCAAGGAATAGGAAAAGGAAAGCAGTTTAAAAATGGACTTTAAGGGGAAAAGTTGATTATGCACTAAATTATAGTGAACTCAAGAAAATACCTATTCTTGGTGACAAAGTAATAGGGAAATACCTGACTGCAATTCACCACTGTTGTGGAGCGGGTGGGTTCAAGAGGAGACACTGTGAGACATACACGGCCTAGTTTCTTGGTTGCACCATTTATTTCTAGTGGGTGTAAAGCACGACCAGCCAGCGAGAGTGGAACGTTCACATTTGGTCATGGTTCACATATGCTCAGCACAGGCTTAAGGGAACAAAGGAGCAGGCCATTCATTACTGTATCATAAGGGCTGATGAGAGACAGCCACAGTTTTGATCAATTAACATCTTGGCACATGCCAAGGTTTCCAGGGTTTTTCTGGTTACAGTAAAACCTCGATTTAACGGACCTCGATTTAACGGACTTCGGATGCAACGGACAAAATTTCTGATCCATATCAGACCACGACCCCTCCCGGCTGCGGCCCCGGTCCCCTTTGCAGGTGGCTGGCTGCTGGCTCCCGGCTGCCGCCGCGGTCCCAGCTGCTGGCGGGCTGGCTGCCGGCTCCTGCCCCGGTCCCAGCCGCTGGTGGGCTGGCTGCTGGCTCCCGGCTTCCGCCCAGATCCCGACAGCGGGCGGACTGGCTGCTGGCTCCCGCCTGCCACCCGGGTCCCGGTAGCAGACGAGCTGCGGAGCTGCCACCCCGACCCTGTGGCGGGCGGGCTGCTGCTCCGACAGCTCGGTTTTTTCTTTATTAAATAACGGACTTTTTGATTTAACGGACACCCCCTCGCCCGAATTAGTCCATTAAATTTTTAAACAGACTTTCCTGTGCATACAAGAAGTGTGATGTGTCTGGTCACATTTCAGAGCAAATGGGGGGAGAGTGGGACAGATCTGAAGCGGCAGGAGGTCATTTCCAGAGCAGACGCCCCATGCTCAGAGGAAATCCCAACCTTAGAATGGCTTGTGGGTGGTGTGTTCATTGAAATAAGTCATGCCCTGGGGGTAGCTTAGTGGCAATATCAGCTTGTGCACTGATCTGCCAGCCAACACTGGGAAATGCTAAAATCACACCACCCGCTTTCTTTACAAACCTCGCAGAATTCTCCACACAATAGGCTGCAGGCAGACACAGAATTAAGGCGAAATTATTGATGTTATCATTATTACCGAGTTCAGGGCTGTGCTGCCAAGCATTAAATTGGCCCAATTATTGATATCTTTCATTTCTGACAAAAAGCAACCGAGATGTATATGTCAAATATATCAAAGTGCCTGCGTCCATTTCCCTTTGGCATATCTTAATTTTGTTCCTGAATGCAGGCTACATTCTCAAGTTTATCAGCATGTGAAGGGCTCACTTGGAATCCTGTATTTAGCACCATGCTAGACAAATAATATTACACACTAAAAAAAAAACCCTAAAAAGCTATTACACCCACTAACTCCTGCTGTGCAGAAGGTGCCAAATCAGATTACAGCGCACAGTTGCCACATTATCCTGTCTCGACTTCACTAACGCTCATTAAGCTTCTAAAATCCTTTTTATGGTGTTTATAACACCTCCAGAGGAGTTTACTGTGTAAATATTATTCTACCATTAAATCCTGCAACAAGGCAACCGTCAACAAGTGGAATCTGTAATGGGCCTGCCGAGAGGCCTCTGCTTGCGGGCTAAAATGCCTGTGAAGTGAGGCCAATGAAAGCAGCCAAGAACACAGGACGGAGTGATAAAGCACTTCATTTTGATGCTTTAAATCTCCTACCACTTGGGCCTGCTTAATGTAACAGGCCCACTGAGACATTAGATTTGGGCCTAGAGTCAAATAAGCTACAGGGAGCCACTTACTGAAAGAACCCTTCCATATCCAGCAGGCACTAGCAGTTTAACCCAGTTAATCTAGTGTTGAATCTTCGTGGGTTAATGGCTCTTCGCTGACAAAAGGCCAGGATCACGTCCCATCAAGACGGCAGACACCCAAATTTACTGCAGTACTGAGTATTCCTTGTAGTTAAAGAATATATGGGCTCTGTGTGTCTCTGCGATGTAGTAAAAAGCCAGCAAGTGTTCGCTCCCTCTCCCTATGCAGCTAGTTACACTTGGCCCAGGTTTCAATAGAAAGGCATGCTCTTTCTTTTAAGCATTTTAATTCATGCCATGTGCCTGCATGTTATGCACACGCATGTATTTACCAACCTTATGTTGTAAGGATATTGAGAGTACAATCCCTGTCTCCGGGCAGGGGATCTCAGAGGTTTGGGAAGCCAGAAGGATTAATAATTCCAGCAAGCAGACTCATCCCCAGCGTCTCGCTGGGAACATTTTCAAGTGCTGAAACATTTTCAAGTCTCCCAGCCCTTACCCCAGGCTTTGCAAACCAGCTGAGAACAAAGAAAAACAAAAAGGCGAAAATCCTCTGGGGGGGGGGGAAAGCCCAACAGAAGGGGAAATCTCGGGAATGGGAGGAAAGGAGACTCCCTGAAGATACTGCGGAGTTGGCAAGTGTCAAAATATCAACAGCGGTTCCTGGATGGAATACAAACGATACACATCTGTAAGGACCCCGCCCCTCGGCTAAACTGACAGCGCGAAATCTGTGCGACGCAGCCCGGCCCAGGGCAGAACGGGGCTTGGGTGAAAGTGGCTTTTCCACATGATCGGATACTGAGTGACTTGTCCTAATTCCCTGCCCATAGTGACTCCCCGCAGGTTACCGGCGTGTCACCAGGATGGGGTGCTCCAGTCCTGCTGGGTCACGTCTTAGACCCTGTTGCTTCTCTAAAACAACAGAAGGCGCCCGCTTAGGGAATGAGAAAAATCTTCCCAACGACACCTGTTGGGAAGCCTCCACCGGTCCCCACGGTAACAGCCCCGTCTCTTTCCATGCCAGGGAGCCCTTGGGAAGCAGACAGCATCTCCTGACATGCCTTGGAGCTTGGCAAATTGCACTTCAGTAAAAAGGATGACCAAGTTTGGAAATGTTTCTAAATAATTTTTACCATATGTGTTTCCTGGTCTGTTATCAGTGTCTGTGTTAGGTAAAAATAGCAAGTCCTACTCACCTCTCCAGCACCCGAGTTTGTGCGGAGTTGGTATAGGGCTCACAAACTGTCAGAGACCAAGTTACACAGTCACAGATTCGTTGATCAGCGGGCTCACACTATTCTTAGCTCAAAAGCTTCAGAGTAAGTGTGGCAACTTTATTAGGGGTAAGATTCGATATTTATAGACAGAAGTAAACAAAGTGATTAACAGGTCATAATGGTCATGCATAATCAATCAAGATTCTGCTGGGTAAAACAGGTTAAAACCAGCGTTACAGTTGCTCAAGAAATGTAAATCCCAAAGACAAAGGGAAGATGGCTACTGAGGTGGGGAGGAGATCAGGGGCTGCCCGTAGGTCAGAGCCTTGGTCAAAAGTTCAGACAGAGCCGTCAAGCCAGGGTAAAGTTCAAACTCAACATTCCTCCATTTGTAGCTTTGGTACAGCTATTTACCAAAAGCTACACCCCATTTTAAGGAGCCAAGGGCCACTTGGCGACTTCAGCCTGGGCCAACTCGAAAAGAGTAGGGCCCTTGGCTGAAATAGCAAAAGAACAAGCTGACCTACATGAGTTTATGAGGGAGGGGACACACTGAATACAGCAACACAGTATTATAAGGATTACTATGGCCCCAACAATACCCACCAAGAGTTTTTTAACCCACCCAAATCCAGGCAGCCAATTCCATAAGGTTTCCCATCAATCATACGATGGCTGGCCAGTGGAGTAGTTCTTAGCCATTTCCCTTAGATGTTTGGTACGTTGAAAAGTGTCAGAGTAGGTGTCATTTACAAAAACACAGCATTCTTTATTTATGAGGGTGCAAGTTTCTCCTTGAGCTGCTAACATTATGTCTAAAGCCATTCGGTTTTGTAAAGCTAACTGGCGCAGCTGGGACAATTCCCCAGCCTGATTCTCAAATAGGGTCGCAGTCTCATTGGTTAAAGATTCCAGCAGTCCCTGTAGGCGGATGACACCACCCCTTAAGCTAATGAGACCAGCCCACCGTTGCCACAACAAACCATCACGGATATGAATATCTCTGAAGGTTTCACGGATATTACGAATGTGGGGAAAATGAGGGGGAGTGAGGGAGATGCGAGAAGGCGGTGCTAGCCACGCTAAATAACATGACCCTGCCCAGTCAGGGGAGAGGAAGTAATAAGCTTTGGACCCGCACACCCAGTATGTTCCATACAATGCGTTTCGGGTATTACATCGCTCAGAGTAGGAGGTAACCCACCACCCGTTGGACCACTGTTCCCCTGGTAACGCAGAGGGATCGTTGTGCAAGCTGCAGAGGCACAACTTGGTAGTGGTATTTTCAAAGGACAAGGTAGTACTGCTCGAGCAGTTGTAGAAGGCAATCGTATGTGCCTTAGCAGTTATCTGGACACCCTCGTGATCTGAGCAGGGCTTTTTAAAAGCTGACTCTGAAGGCTTGCCCACCCGTGAGAAAGTTGGATCGGGATGAGGGATCCACATTTGGGATAAGTGGGATGCGCAAGGCTTGAAGCCAAGATTTTTACTAAAGGCGGTGCCATTAAAATACATGTTGCATTTACTTGTACCCACAGAAGTTGACCCCTTTTCTTTAACAAAACACAGTGATCCTGTCTTGTTGGTTACCATGAGATACCTGTTAATTGGCACTCCTGTTTTGTCCCATGTAAGATTGTGTTGGACTGGATCTTTTACTCCATCCGGTGGCATCCAAGTTATATTAGCAGTGGTCGGGGAATGGGTGTGAAAGGGAGTCCCTGTTCTGCATTTACTGGAAATTGAGTACACACCCAGCAATTACTTCTATCTCCTAAAATACGAGTTTTAACCTCGTGGGAATATCTAATAAAAGCATTATTCTCATGAGCAGAAAATAAACTAAAAAGGCATAGTAAAAAACATACAGTTGTCAGAATAAAAGGTCCTTTTATATTTGCTGAGTCAATTTAAGTCTGGTGTCTGAAAGAGGTAAGCTGGTTCACTGGTCGGAGACAGTGTCCTTGGTGGTGGCAAGAGCTGCTGGTCCGTCACTGTGGTCCACTACGGCTGGCTTGACGTGGGAGTGGTGGATCCAGGATTCGCGTCCTTCCAGGAACACTGCAGTCTGGGTTGTTAAAAGAACCTGGTGGGGTCCAGTAAACCTCGGCTGGAGGGCGTCGCCACAAACGAACTTTTTGGCCCAGACGAAGTCCCCTGGTTGGAACGGGTGGATCTGTTCTTCCAGCGGCACGGTCTGGGAAAACTGCGAGGCTTTCCAAAGGGTACGGAGGCGAGCCTGTAGGGAGAGAAACTGACATGCGGTCATGTGATCCCCTCCCAATGGTGAAACATCAGCACGTGGTAGCGCCCCACCTTTGAAAGGGGGGTGTCCATAGAGCAGTTCAAAGGGGGATAATCCCAATACATGGGCTGGGCGAGTACGAAGGTGAAACAGGACCAAGGGAAGTACCTGAGGCCACTTTAACCCTGTTTCCTGACAGTATTTAGCCAATGTAGACTTAAGCTCCCTATTCATACGCTCAACTTTCCCACTAGACTGGGGGTGGTAGAGTGTATGAAAGGAGTGTGAAATGCCCAGTCCCTGTTCTAAGCAGCCAAGGACATGATGGAGCTTGGCAAATTGCACGTCAGTAAAAAGGATGACCAAGTTTGGAAATGTTTCTAAATAATTTTTACCATATGTGTTTCCTGGTCCGTTATCAGTGTCTGCATCCAAGAGACGGGATTCCTTGGGAGAAATTCTAGCCCAGTTTCAGGAGCCTCTGGAAACTGTGAGCCATACACTGGCCGCCTAAGCAGAGAGCACAGAGTAAGGCTAAGTGGAGTTTAGGCTCTTTTTGTTTGTTTGTTTTCTTTCTTATAGCAAACTTTCTGGTGTTTAGCTTGTGATAAAAACCCTGGTGACCAAGAAACGTCCATGTGGATGGGTGGAGATTCAAGCAGCCCAGAGGACAGAAGTTCAGATTGGCAAAGGATTTGGAGATTTGGCTTCATTCCAAATGGAAGTGAAAACAAAAAGTTCAGTGTTCTCTATGAAGGAAAGTTATGGGAAATTGCTTTGGTTGAAATCCGAACATTTTGCTTTGCTTTTGACTGGTAATTTTGTATCTCATTATAAACACAATATTTTAGAAATTTCAAAATGAAAAAATCAAAATGTTTGCTTCCAAAAATGCCGAAACGGGATATTTCGATATTGTTAGAGCTTCCCCCCCCGGTTTTCTTCCTAAATGAAATTCCAGCAAAATCAATCAATCTGCTTTCACGATGCATTTTGATTCCAATGAAATATGGGGCTGTCCGGCAACATTTCCCGGACTGGTTTTACTGGGGATTTAAAGAGGAGTTTGTATGGCCCGCAGGCTGCAATTGACACCACATACGCTCCACTTTCACTCCTTCTCCCACCTTTTCCCCTGGCTCTGCTGGGCAGTCTGTGCCCTTCCCTTCCCCACTGGGCTACAGCTCTCCCACTGAGGTCAGGGGGAAGCCAGTGTGAAGTAGCCCTAATTTCCATGACAACAGAACCGAACAGCTGAGAACACCCCACCTGCCTGGAAGCCTCTGGGGAGGAGAATCATCTCACCACGATGATGCCCCTCACAGCCCCACTCTACAGAAAAATCTGGGGGGGTCAGCCCCCAGTCTTGAGGTATCTCATGGAGGTACAGGACTGTACCGGGGTGGACTTCTGCCTCCACTGGCAGCTCAGCTGAGTTGGACAGGCTGTCCGAGGGAGCTAGGAGGGTCTGGGGGGCACTGAAGGCTGGGAAAGGGCTTGGGTGATTTAGTCATCAGGAATAGGCTAGGAAGGGATCCACAAGGAGGAAGCAACAGCACAGTCTAGACATGGCTGTGAGGGGAAGGGACTGGGGAAAGACCTCCAGCTAGAAAACACAGGCTGCTATTCCAACACCAGGGCGGTATAATGTAACAGCTATATCCTCCAGAGGTTGATTAGCTTCAACTATTGGCTCAGTGTTCTGCAAATACATAAGCAAGGTGGAGCAAGACATGAACATGGAATGAGTGCATGCCAGGTTGAGTTGGAACATACCCACAAACGTGCCCTGCACTGCACATGGCTTTTTGCAAAGAAAGCGGAAGTAAACAGGCTGTGCGATGAACTACAAAACACAACCAGTTACACTGGCTCATGCGTAGTCCAGGTGAAATGGCACAGACTTTAGTAGGAAAGGGAAAACATTCAGAGCAACTGACAGGAACTACTGCCCTACGCTGTGTCTTGGGCACTAACCAGCCTGCGGGCAGTCAGGGAAGTGCACGGCCCGGGTCCTGTTGGATTCACCCCAGCTCTTGGACACCCAAATACCAGCAATGCTCATTAATAACAAAGCTGTAGAGATTCCTGGCAAAGCCTTTCTAGGAGACAATTACCCGTGTGACTCTGGGTTAATGACTAGGCTGCAGGAGGGATGGGAGTGTCTGAGTTCCATTTCGGAGAAGAGTCAATGTCAGTCTTACACACTCACCATGGCTTTGTGTAACTGAAACATTTGGGGGGGGGAGGGTATTTCAAACCTCCCAGAATCTTAGAATTACTATCCATTTTTCATGGACCAATATTTATAACAATCAGGGCTTAAATCAAAGGCAATATAATGAAGAAAAGAAACAATTCTCGACTTTTATTAAAATTCAAAATGGTTTCTTAAAGAAGTACTGACACAAGTTTATTCCAAGAGCTTGTAAAACCCAAGGGACTGGGCGCTGCCATATTCTTTGGAAAGCAAGATCAGTTGTCATCATTCCCTGCGGGAATCCTGTCTCTCTTCTTGCAATCCACACTTATGATAAACTCTGGCCACTGGTATCCTAGGAGGGCCAGCTACAAATGTCCTACATGATTAAGAGTTTTTTCTTTAATAGATGTTCAAGGTGTTTTATGTTGCAAAGACAAGGGGCAAACATCAGAAATTGGATTATGGAGCTTGCCCAGCTCAAACAAGACCCCCTCACCCTCTCTCTATCCCTCAGGCAGCCCCTCTGGTCCCTTAGCTGGCCTGGGAGCAGCATGATTTTCTGGGGGAGCACACACAGTCTGCTCCAGTCCTCTACTGGCAGATCCTTCCTGAGCAGGCTTCATGGCTCCCTTCCTCGGCTGCAGTAGCAGTCCCCGGCCCGCCCAGAGGAACCAGAAGTTTCTCCCTTCTCCTAGGGACAGATTGGGACAGCCTTGTGGACACAGAGTGGTAACTTACTCCTCCGGCTGTCCCACTGAGTCAGGCCAGTATCAGGGATCGACTCAGCATGAGTGAGGGCAGAACCTGACCGATATTTATTAGAGCAGCCCTTTCTGTACACACCCAGGACTCTTCCTGGGCTCCTTTAATGTCATAGATGGAACCTCTTCATCAGGCTCTGAACCCAATAGTGCCCATGGACCTGCACAACCCTTACACCCCCCAGGGACTCCTGGCTGTGAGCTACAAATTATCCCCCTGCTGCCTAAGGGCAGTTCAGAAACCCAGAGATGAGAGATCAGTAGCAATTAGCTTATTCCAGCAGGAAGAACCATCATCTCGGGGACAGATGTCCTGGGTGAAGTTCAGGAGTTCAAAAGGCAAGTCCTTGTTGCTTTGATATGCGGTATGGCAAAGGCCACATCAATCCCAGTAAAAATGGGAAGGAGCTGGTTGGAGGATGGAGGGCGCTTGCTTGTCAGCTGCCTTTAGGGACCCTTGTCCTGAAGGAAGCTCTTTTAGACACGCGTCTGAAAAGGACCAAGTTTTGCACAATGCGATTTGGGGCTCTGAATTCTCAGACCTGAGCGGCCAGCGTGTGAGAAAACAAGTGGAGCTCGGAGGCATTACAAAGCTCCGAGAGCTCCAATTAAAAGAGTTCCCATCAAAAGGCAGACTTGGACAGGGCTCCCAATTATCCTGACAGGGATACAGAGCTTTAATGGGCACCAGCACTCTTCACAAAGGTCTGCACGCTGGTACTGACACAGTCCCATTCAGGCTGGTTTTCTAAGGCAGCGAGGGAGCCGAGTCTGGGAAAGGTTCCACGCCTGGCATAGAGGGTGTGAATGCTGCCAGGAGGGGTCTGTTGGAGGGGCTCCTTTCGTAGCTCCAGGGCAAAGATTTTTGGTCTAAATGCCTCTTCCCTGAAACCCCTTCCTCCTGCCCCTGCCCCTTGT
This sequence comes from Sternotherus odoratus, assembly GCA_032164245.1. Taxonomy (NCBI): domain Eukaryota; kingdom Metazoa; phylum Chordata; order Testudines; family Kinosternidae; genus Sternotherus; species Sternotherus odoratus. The sequence continues at coordinate 24,768,180 of JAVMKO010000015.1, forward strand.
GGGTTGGGTCATGTTGATGGGTCACCACAAAGCTGTTCTCCGGAAGGCTGATGCTCGCAAGGTACCTGCAATCACTTTAATTTCCCATGCCGCAAGCACCCCCCTTTTCTTCCCGGGCGAGGTGTTCTTCACACAGGGACTCGGTTCCTGGTGGACATTGCGGAGGCTGATAAAAGCCACGTGCCGAGTGTCTCCCCTCTGCGCTGGGCCGGTTTTTGCTCTTGCAATATCACATTTTCCAGCTTAACCTCTGGGTGGTAGGGAGCATTTCTGAGCCTCTTTGGAGTCCATACCAGGGAAGCACCAGCTGATGTCAGCACTCCCCAGGCCATTTCCCTTATTAAAGGTTTAATACACTGTCCCTTTAAATGCTCAGACAGCAGAATAGGCTCCCAATGAGTCATTGGTCAGGAATGTGGGAGTTCTCACATTACTCCGCTTTAAAAGCCTTTTAATTCCAGTTTGGTGATGAATGGGCCAGGCCCCTGAAATGAAATGTTCGGAGGCTCAGTGTACCAGGCCTCCTGCTTGTAATTATTTTTGTACAGAATATGTCAAGTGTCGTGCTTCACAAGAACTCGTTTAGCATGCAAACATTTTGTGATTAAGTGAGGCTTACTTAATTAAGCACTTTGTAATGACTCTTAAACCAAAGAGTAGTGGATTAGTGCGTCCTATTTGTGTCTATCATGTTAAAGGCTCCGTAATAACAGGTTGCTGCAGACAATTAGGGTTCGAATACAAAGTGGATGAAGGGAAAATCAGCAGCCACCGGGAGCCCAGCCACTTACAAATGTCCTGATTTAAAGCAGCCTCGCCTGAGACAATGCGACTTAGCTTTCTGCATCTGCTGCAGCATCACAGCCTGTGCAAAAGCTGCTCAGACCCAGCAGTTTGTTGTTACCTTCATTGTTAAACCGCAAGGGAATGCTGGAAGGCAAGGGGGTCACAGCACCTAGGAGACTGAGTCCTTCCAATGGGTGGGTGGGTTTATTACCAGAGCACAATTCCCTGCAAAACAAAGATCACTGGGGGCTGTAATTACCAAGGCAGCAACTGTTAGCTCAGGGGTGACTCTCGGGTAGCTCTGGGATGTAGTTCTTGGCTGCCTCCTTCTTAAATGTCGGGGCAGGGCCCTACAGGTCCCAGCTAGCGGGACCAGACAGAAACTGTGAAAAATCGGGACAGGAGGTGGGGGGGGGGGAGAGGGGTAATAGGTGCCTATATAACACAAAGCCCCAAATATTGGGACTGCCCCTATAAAATGGGGACATCTGGTCCCCCTAGGTCCCAGCATGCAATGCTTCACCTGGACCCAAGAAAGATCCAACTGAGACTGAAGGGAAAAATCAGATGTGTATGTCAGCACCAGCGCAGCTCCCCCAGGGGTAGCTCTGGCGGTGGCCAGGGGTGTGGAGTATGCTCTAGCCCTGCACTAGGCTTGGTCGAACGTAGCGCTGCCCCGTGGCTAGCCTCAGAAAGGAATTACGGGCCAAGGGTTGCCAGAGTGGGCCCAGCCCTGCAGCCTTCGGGAGCCGATTTTTCACGTGACGGGGGCTGCAATGTGGCCCCTCAGGCTCCCGGCAACACAGTACCGAGCCGGGGGCCCTCTGCAGTGACGTAACTGAACCTAGCAGCCCAAATTCACCCACCCTGTTCATCTACACGATGGGAAGTGATACTGGGAGCAAACGTGGCTGTGCAGCGTCTTCAGCGCTCCCATAGAGCAGCGCCTGAGCTAGGGTCTGTCATGAGATAGTTCTACCCTCGGGTCCATTGTAAGGTGACGAGGTCTCTGCCGGAGCGTCTGGCCAGCGTGGAAAGGTAAAACCTTTGCAAACAGTCCCTGCCAGGTGCTTGCTATCTTTCAAATAGACCCTAATCCCAGTTCTGGGGCTGATGAGCTTGGAGCATGATGAGCAGTGATATTCAGCCCTTCGTTCTCAATTCTAATGCTTCCCGTCACCAGTAGGACAAGCTCAGCAGCTGGCCAGCTCCCTAGGCCTTACATCCCAGGCAGGAGCTTACTTGAGGAGGGATCCCTGATTTGCTGGCAGATAGTCACAGGGAACCCAAATTACAGTACACACAAGTCCCTGGGGCGCTCAGGGTGAAGCAAACCAGCAATGTGAGGTTTGTGTTCAAGTTGCTCCTATTCTTTTAGCAGCCCTCTCATGCATCAGAGAGCCGAGCCTAAGGAGCAATAGCAGGTTGCACCAAAAGAAACACAAAGTGCGCCCTCGGAGGGGCTAGCAATCCATTGGTACGGAGGCACCAGACAAGAAGTGCCCAATGGGGGTTCAGAGGTCATCACAGCCAGGAACGAGAAGCACAAATGGAACTGAGATAGCTCCAAGGAAGCAGCAATGAACTTTTCCACTTGTCCCAGTTGATCGGAGCTTATCTCCTGTTGTTGTGTGCTTCCCAGGACTTTGTGCTGCTCCCACACTGTCTCGTGGCCTCCAGCCAGACAAATCCCTGCCAGCCTCTCTCCACGCTCAGGCTCCTTCTCCAACTGCAGGTGCATGCAGGTTTCTAGGGTACATCGCCTGTTCTCTCTGGCACGTCCCTTTGTGAGGCACCCAGGAACTTGCAAGTGCAGAGAGGCCCAGCCCAGGAACTGGGGTCCTACTGTGCCCACACGCTGTGCTGCAGCAGAGGATTGGGGATGGGATCCAACAGATGTTTGTTTACAAATATTTACACAAGTGAAAAGGACACAGAGCCGGCTGCATATGGCCACCCTTTGTGTTCACTTTCCAAGAATGTTCTAGGCCCTGCCAGCCACAGCTGCTGCCATGAGACCTGGCGAAGAGGCTACTTCTGAGACCACCTGGCCATAGACATTTAGAGCGGGACAGATGATAACTTAGAGCCCTGCAGCTGGAAGCCGCAGAAATGCTGCAGTATGGAACGGATTTGCAATGTGGTGTGCAGAAGTTAAGCTTCCATTAATTCAAGCAAACAAACAAATGGACAACCCAACCGTTCCTAGGAATTGCCATCCTAGACCAGCCCACTGGTCTTTCGAGTTCAGCATCCTTTCTCTGACGGAAGTGACAAAGAGTCCTGTGGCACCTTAAAGACTAACTAAAGACTTTCCCTGACAGTAACTAGTACCAGGTACTTTGGAGGAAGGTGCAGGAAGATACTTATGGAATACATTTCTTCTAACCCACACCTATTAGAGACTGGTTTGTGCCTTGAAGCAGGAAGACTTAGATCCCAACCAAAACCCTGGGTTTTTTGCTTGTATTTTTTGTTTTGCTTTCATGTCTATTATTGTAATTCCAGATGTGCTCATTAGCCATACAAATGGATAACATTCCTAGCCACTCCAATTGTGAATAAACCCTTCTCCAGATGAATTGAACTCCTCAAAGTGTATTCACAGAAACCTGATTCAAAGAAACCAGTACAATCCCATGTGACCTGCATGTCCAATCGAAACTAACCCACACAGCTTGCATTGTGAACACTCAGAAGAAACTGCTCACAATCAATATTCAGGCCAAGAATTGGTCAGCAAATAATTCCTAATAGCAAAGAAATTTGAGAAAATTGGAAGCTTCCCTTGGAGAGTCCATGCACAAAGAGGCTAAATTCATTCATCGAAAAACTGCTCAACATGAATCACTTGTGCTCAGCTAGGGAATCCAAACACAGAAGCGTGTTTGAATTTCCCAGGCGGCACCTCTCTCCAGAGGCTGTCAAAACACCCTCATGCAGACAGCTCACATCTGGACTCACATTAAAAGTGTGTGGCTTAAGCGTATTTCTGCTGCCCGGGGCAGAAAGTTCACCCACCACTCCTCCCAAGAATCTGATGATCTTTCCAGCCCAATTGCTTGACAAGAGAAGTTCAGCTAAGCAGCTGAATTGGAACTCTGAACCTTCTGAAGTTGGTCCATCCCAAATTTATGCAGCAGTTAAAAACCAAAACAACCCCCCCGTGCGCTCTGCTTTGCCACGTTATGTTACAACATCTGGATCACCACCCCCAGTGGCAGTTCTGCGGCATGAGAAGCACAAGGCCTATAATGACCAGGTAGTTTCTAGTGTGGCACTGTTCCCACTATGCCTCCCCTGAGCCAATGCAACTACAGTGACCTCAACCCAGGATCCAAAATCCTCTCAGAAAAGGAGAGGTTAGAACCCGATAGTCTTGACATTTTCCAGTGTTAAAACCTCCGACACATTTTCCCAACATTTATTTTGTTTTTCTGTTCGCCTTTACAGCAGGAGAATGGCCAGGGGATAGCTACAGTGTCTACCCAGATCTAGAAGCTGTTAGGGATTCCTGAGCTCAGCGATCAGATATTCTTGTATAGCAAATGAGCAGGATAACACAGCCAGTAGCTGGTAGTCTGAGGCATTAGGACCAAACCAAACCATCTCCCCCTTTTTAGATTCAACACAAAACTCAGGATTTTTTCTTTCTTTTGCAAAAGCTGCATTATGTGCAACCAATGCAGATAAAGTGCCTGCGCAGGTTTATAGTCTTGCAGCTTTGATACCTTTCTTGTATTTTCACATGCTCAGAAGACAACAGGTAATAAATCTGGATAGTTTACACTTTTTCATTTCCTTTTACCTCGCATGTAATGAGATTTCTCCTGTAACAAAGGTGCTATTGAAGCTGAATCTTAAACAAAGCCAGGCAAGGATGAAGTGTCCAGCTGACGGGGAATGATGGAAGCTTTGGGGGGGAGGGGACACAGAGGGCAGGGGAGTTTGGAAAAGTTTTGGTTTGGCTTCATTTTGAGTTTGGGTTTGAACGTGTTCTTATTTTATCCAAATCAGTTTGTCCATCCCTGGAACTCAGCCCTAGAGTCAGTATTACTAGAATAAGGCCCATTAACATGTGGGTGCTAGGAAGCCCTCAGCATCTCAGGTTTGAATTAACACAATTCAAAACTCTGCCTACATTAAAGAAATGTGCCGTGCTGTAAAAACATGGACGTAGTGACCTCATTGCAGTGTTGAAGCATTGGCTGGGCACACTGGACGGTTTACACCAGTGCTGTTTAATCCAGATTAATTTGGGTTAATGTTCCACTCAGAACAAGCTGAAAAACGCAGCAAAGAAGGTGAGGGAGGAAAGCATCCATGGCAATATTGCGGAAGTTATAGGACTGTGTGCGGCACTCCCCTGGGCCAGCCCGCCATGCGGAGTGTCCCTGGAGCCCTACACAGAGGACGGGCTACCCTTTCAGGAGGAGACACGTTTATCCAACATTGAATCCTGCAGACACAACCCCCCCCACCACCACCACCACCACCACCACGGAGGTTTGAAATTGCCTTGGGGAGAAAGCTCCTAAACTCAAACTGGTGCTAGGAACTCAGAGACATTAAAACGTCATTTTGCAAAACCTCCAACTCCACCAGGATTTCCCAGCCCAAAAAACTAGATATTTTTAGTAACTGTTGTACAGAAGACAAAGACTATACCTACAATACGCGCCATGCTGAAGGACATGCTGCTGCAATCAGTACTTGCATACCCGCCGCCTTGCCAGAGTGTCTCTTACTGATCGGTTATCAATAGTTCTTTGGATCTCTGCAATAATAAAATGCATTAGTCAGTGGGACTCCACATGTGACATGACAGAAATCAGGTCCGGGCAGAAGAACAACGACAAGATCTGTGCAGTCTGGACCTCCAGACTCACAGGGGCATGTGTATGTGTCCAGCTCATTAATGACCACTCCGATGTCATGGCTGGCGGATGGCATCACTGGTCTTTAGCAGAGATTGGCCTCACCCTGGGCTCCTCACACCCCAGGCTGCAGGGAGGTTGTTGGAGCTGGCTCAGAACTTGGTCGCTTTGGCCTCTCTCTCCTCTGTAATTGAATTTTAAACACAAATATTGCTTTTGACGGAGAGTAACGGGCATTAGAAAGGACAGAATCAAACCCTTGTGTCCCATAAACATTCTTGCTGGAGGTTTCAGATAGCACAAAGGAGGATCATCATTTTAGCTGTTGATCAAGTAGTCGGGTCTCTGCTATCTGTCTGGGTTCAGATTTTCCAGTGTTGTTCTGGGCTCCATTTGTACTTTCCCTTTTCATTCCTGTCACCATTTCAATCATGTATCACTTGTTAGTTTTTAAAATGCCACATGTTCAAAAAGAATGAGACTCCCATGAATCCAGTCCCCTCCCCGTCAAACATGGATCCCACACCCTAACCCTGTGTCAGACCCTGGTTCCTAAGCACCATGCAGGCTTGCAAAAGAGAGTTTCTGTGCTGTAACTCCAGAGCTCACTTCTGGAGAACCCGACGCTTGGAATGAGAATGCCATCAATTAACTCAGGAAAAATATATACTGTAAAGCTGATGAAGTGGTTTTTGGGGGGTCTGGATTTTCTTCCCTCCCTTCTTGAATACAGGGAGAGGGCTGGAAAAGATCTCCGTCAGAACCAAAATTGGCAAATATGCCCAAGCAGAACAATAAAGGAGAAGAGGGTATTCACAGTATGAATTTAATCACCATAGAGGAATAATAAAGCTTTTGGAGAGCAGCCCTCATTTCTAAATCAGTCAGTTTCAAATGCATTGTAAGTTCCACGTCCAACATCTGTTAGTCCGACGGAGATGAGTTCCCAACCCAATGGATCTGGAAAAAGGCTGTGGTGTTTTAGTAACTCTAGGCAGTTGGCAGCTTCCTTTTAAATTGAAGCGTTAATCAGAAACATATTGTCCATATTGTCAACACTTCGTTTAACCAATTCTATAAATTCAGTATTAGTGTTTAAAAGATTCGGAATTGATGGATGAAATAGTCATCATCCTGCAAGCTAAGCCCGAGAAAATAGTGCTAATACTTTGGAGAAATAAGGCAGAAGATACTGGACACAGACACAAAGGGGTGAGAGTTTCCTCATTCGCACCTGGTGTTGACAGACTGATCAGTGAATTCCCCATTGACTGGCTTGTTGGGAGCTCCTCTTCCCCCTCCCGTGGGCAGGAGTCCATAGCGGAGAAACTTTCCCCCTAGTGATGGGCACATCATAATTAAATGGCACAAACACATTTTAATCCCTTTCCCCCCCAGGAGTGGTGCAGGGACAGGGGGCACTTTAGTAGCCAGACTTCTGGCTTGATCCTTGTCATCCGTCCCCGGAGCCCAGGCCTCACCAGGCTCGTATGGAATTACCGAGCTCACGCTCGTGCGGATTTGGGGAGATGGTCTCTCTAAAAGCTGCAGTTAACTTTGTTTTTCTGCCAAACGCCCAAGAGGTGCCTGGAGAGCAGCTCTGGCTTCTGGCTCTGTGCGGAGTGCCCCGCACTCCCCCGAGCGAACGGAACATCCCGACAAAGACAGAATTACGGATGAATGACGCCTGCCTCAAATGCACCTTTTCTGTCCTTTTCGGAGGCGGGGGAGCGATTTTTCTTCCCCCTTCTCACATTACAGCCTCTCCTGGCCTTTGGCAAACCTTGGGGCCCACCCTTGTTTTCCACAGCAGCACAAAGGGAGGGGCTGCCAAGCCAAACAGCTGTTTGAGTTGAGTTATCTTATTGTTACTGCATTTTGGCCTCTTTAATCTGCCTAAATTTGGTGAGATTGTCTAAAATTGTAAGTGACCCAGGGCTAGTTGGCTAAGTAGCCATTGACCGCCATCCCGGGCTCTCCCTCTGGGGTGACTGGAATTATTCGGTGCTGGTCAGTAGATCCGTATTCTCTAATCCAGTCAGTAAACCACAAATACCTTTACAAATCTATGTGAAGATCTTGTCATCTATCAAAGTCTTTATGTTTCTGTTTGCAGCCCGCCCGCCATGGAACTCATCACCGAATGTGAAGGAGTGAAGTCCAGCGAGGTTCAGACTCCCATGGGACAGGTATGGGCAGAGCACAGGGTGCCAGTCACTAGCTCTTCCATCCAGCCTGACTCTTCCACCCAGAGGGGACGCTTCAAGCCAATTAACTGACTCTTCGGGACATCAAATGCTGACGCACGCATAACGGGGCCGCGCATGTTCCTGGGCATCCCTGGAGCTTCCAAACAACCCAGAAGTTCCAAAGTATCAGGCCACATCCTGGAGGCCTCAGTGAGCCACTCCCTCCAAGGCTCCTGCTCTGTGAATACCTCTGCCCCGACTCCCTCTTTGCTCCTGTGCAAGAAAGAAAGTCACTCACACCTGATGGAGACCGGAGAGAGAAATAACCCAGCAAGCTACCTGAGAGCCCAGGCAGGGTCGGTGACAGGGGGGTACTACGGGTACAGCTGTACTGGGCCCCAGACTTCAGGGGGGCCCCCTGAAGTCCGGGGCGGGCCCGGTACGCAGCTGTACCCCCTTGTCGCCAGGCCTGTGAGCAAGGCGCGGCTCCGGGCAGCCACTGCAGCGCTCACCAGCCCCCCTCCCCCGGCACCCAGCAGCCTCCCCCCGCCTCCCTTTGCTTCTCCCAGCCGGGCCACGCGACCAAAGCGCATGCGGGGGTTGGGGCCCGCGGGCGGCGGGAGACCGGCCGGGGGGGGGGGGGGACCACGGGCGGCGGGAGACCGTCTGGGGAGGGCCCCGCACGATCTGCGTACGGGGCCCCAAAATTCCTGTTGCCGGCCCTGAGCCCAGGGGGGACACGCTCTTAGAAAAGGGAGGTGTGGTCGGGGTTACCATCTATCACCAGCACTAGTGAGCAGCTCCTGCTTGTGAGGAGAGAGCCAGCCAGCCAAGTGGTACTGGCTCTCCCCCTGAACAGGGTACCAGGATCTGTGCTATTTCAAGCAGCCCTGCTGTGGGGATGGACGAGCTACACTTGCAGGTCTCTGATTGCTAGGATACCTACTAAGTAAAATAGCTCTCTCTAGCCCTCTCTCTGGGGCTGAGATCAACAGCCCCTTACGCAGAAAAGCACCTAGGAGGGGTGAGTCCCTGGACTGGAATTTATATGTGTCACAACAAGGTAGCAGATGTGGCAGGGATGGGTAGACTGGGGTTTTATTATGGTGTCATTGCGGGAGGCCAATGGGGGCGAGAGTCCTTTTGCCTTTGCCCTTGAGCAGTCTCCCTTTCCCCGTCTTTCCAGATTTGACCAGGGCTTGCATGATATATTCCCCTGGAGTCAGATCAGCCCATGAAAGATTGCAAGGAACTGAATTCCCTCCACCTCCACTTGCTTATTAATGCAGGCTTCTGAAAACATTTCTCCAGAATGTGAGCCGGGGCCAGATTCCAAATCTAATTGCATGAAACAAGAGGCTTTCAACACTTCTCATCCTACAAAAATAGTTTCCATTTTGACTCCTGATCTCCTTGACAAAGTATTTGAACGTTGTTGTTTTTACTGCAATCCGAGTATAAAAAAATAGCTCCACTCACTGAACTTGGAAGCCATGAAATAATAACCCAACAACACAGGCCTTCTTGGAAAACTCTGCTGAGAATAACACTGCCCTTAGGCATGTCTAGAGCCTTGTTTGTTAAAACAATATCAGTTCAGAATTAGAGCCCTTCTAAAGCAAGACTTATTACATAAGGATATTATGCTCCCTTCTCATTACACAGGCCCGTTAGTAAATTAATTCACCCCTGTTTAGGGTGGTATTTTTTAAATTTAGTTTGGATTTAGATAGCTGCTTTTGAGAAAATAGAGAGGAGGAAAAATAGCTTCTCCACAAATACTCAAGCCAGCCAAACTTTTCACAGTATCTGCCTCAAACTGCAGAAGGCAAAAAGAGGTTGAAATGAAGGAAAACAATTGCAATTCCAGAAAAATCTCAATTTGCGCTGGAGCAGAGAGTGCCTGCTGCAGGCAGGGAAACACTGGGGGCTGGGGCATGTTCCCTACAAAGCAGAGTTTTGTTTCCGAGTAAGTTGGGAAGAATAAAAACAAACAAAGGCCTCAGTTCTTCAGACAGTTGCGTGTGGGGTTCATTTCTTCAGGCAAGAAGGCCCACTGAGTTCAGAGGGATCATGCTCACATTTAAAGCTAAGCAGAAGAGTGAGTTTGCAACGTCCTGACCTCGATGTTTTAATTGCAGAAGCAGGCTGGACAAAGCCCTGGCTGGGATGATTTAGTGGGGGTTGGTCCTGCTTTGAGCAGGGGGTTGGACTAGAACCTCCTGAGGTCCCTTCCAGCCCTGATAGTATGTGATTCGATGATCGTTAGGTATTTACTAGTCTATTCAGAGTAAGGAGATACTCCATTTTATTCCAAAGCTCCTTCATGTTTTCTCAGAGACAATAAAACGGGCTTAACTTGGAGTTGGCTGGTGGGGAGGGTGACTCTCAGCATGCCCTCCTCTCACTGCCCAGAGCCCCTGTGGACCCACAGTCTTCCAAGGCCGAGCTGTCTGGCTCACTGAAAGGTTTGTGGAACAGAGAGCTGAACTGGATCCCGCCTGGTGCATTGTCTCCTAAGCTGCCCACTCTCTTGGGATTCCAGACTCCGTTGCCCGGGGAGCTGCATGGAGAACAGAGAGGAGGGGGGCCGCTGTATCAGTTTCTCCTGTCCCTAGCTGTTTGCTGTTTAGGAAAATGCAAGTTCCTGCTGCTGCTGCTACGACTGGAGTCGTTGGGTCTGGGGGCTTATGAACTGGTTTTCCCAAACCCAATGCAGGGTCTTGTTGTTTTTTTAAGGAACGTGCTGAGATGACAAATGTGGAGAGAGGCCTCTTGTTCCGGACAGCCCTTGTAAGCAGTCAGCTGAACTGTAGAGGGCATCTCTACACTCTGATCAGAGTCTGCACACAATCAAATGACTCCTTCTCCTGGTAAAACAGGGACTCACCTCCTCTGGCTGATCTCGGGGCACTGTGGTCTGACGGTTCCCTGCACTCCGCACAGCAGAGGTCAGGATTTCACTGTGGGTCTGCTACACAAAGCCAAACCCCCGGCTGGCCTGTACCAGCCAACAAGGGCCCGTGGGGCTCAGGCTGCGGGACTGTTTTGCTGCTGTGTAGACTTCCAGACTCAGACAGAACCCGAGCTCTGGGCCCCTCCACTCGGAGGTTCCTCAAACCAGGCACCAGCCGGAACGCCGTTGTCTGAACCGCAGTGAAACAGCCCCTCAGCACAAGCCCCAGGAGCCTGAGATGGCCGGCACGGTTAGTCTTTGCTATGTCGACAGACTCTTGGAAGGGAAGGGAAGCTGAAAAATAAGTGTGACTTTCATAAACTATTTTTTCAGTGTGAATTTTCCTGACATTTCATAAGTTTGAATCATTCGGAGGCTTTCAACATCATTAAAATGTCTCCCAGTTACTGGGAGAGAAAAGATGATAATACTCAGGGAAAGAACATTTCCACCTTAAGGTAAACTTGTCCAGTTGTGCCTCAAAAACCACAGACGTTTCATCCAGAAAAGCCACTTTCTGTACCATCTTCCCCCTTTTTTCTCATCGGTTTCAAGGCCATATATCGGACCAACACACTCTTCTGGGGAAGATATAGATTCCTCCATGAGCCCACCACTGTTGCTTTGGGGATGAAGCCAGCAAGGCAGTGAGAGGGTCTCTCTCTACATGGTGCTTGCAGTCCCAGCTCCAGTGGGGTGGGAATGTCCAGGGTCTAGCTGCGAACTCAGATCCCCTGCGGGAGGGTGCATGGCTTGGCAAGCTGCATTGCTTCTCATGCCATCCACAGCTCTCTGCTGGATGCACGCCCCAGAGAGCCCTCAGTTCACAGGTCAGTGTATGGATTGTTAGCTAGAGCCAGCGAGAAAATGGAAACAAAGGCAGGGATCTTTTCTGTTCTAATCGAGTGGAAGAAAGCCTCAGCGCTGCCTTTCCGTTCTCAAGCTACAACCCAGCTCTGCAAAGGAGAAGCCAGGTCTTGTTTGGTTAACACAATGAGATTGGGGATTTGGGTCGATTTTAACAGCACGCGGCACCGGAGGTGGAGGAATCACTGGCCTCACTGCCGTCTCCTGATTTTGGCTTTTTCGTTTTTTTGTTTTGAAATTGTTCCGTTAAAAACGTGATTTAGTTATTGATGAGAACAGAGCTGGGACATGGGAGGGGTTCTCTCTTCACCTGCTGAATTCGTTAGTGACGTACGGATTTCACCACTAGCACCCAGGGTATATGGGACACTCCTGGCCCTGTCCAGCCATAGAGAAGGCCTCTGTGGAAAGCACAGCCTGGCTGGGTTTAGCTGTGTATGGAAAGAACGAGGCTCTGATCACAGCCCTGCACTGATGATCACCAGACTGTCAGAGGGACCTTCCCCAGGACACAGATCTCTTCTCTTGGTTTCTGGGCCATTCAGAATTCTGTGCACCCCTGGTGCAGGGTCAGCCCATGTTTCCGAGAGAGGTGGGCTATATTTGCTATAGCTAGAGGCTTAAGTGTATTCCCATGTTCAGCTTTTACCAGTGTTACCTGAAGCTTCAGGGAAATGCAGAGAGCTGGGAGAACAACAGACTGTACTTCAATTTCCCTCAAACAAACCTGACTTGCCCTTTGCAAATGTACTAGTTAATCTGCCAATAAATGTCTCAGACATACTATATGAATAATAAAGTCTGCAGTTCGGCATGCTTCTTATCGCCTAAAGAAATATTGCTAGATTCAGCTTCCCATTAACTGCTTCAGCTCTGGAAACACGGACCTGCTCTAGTCTACGGCTCAGATTGCTGCCTCTCTCTGCACTCTGCTTTCACTGCTAAAACCAGCAAGATCTGCAGAACATTCCGCACATGGGAGCTGGATTATCTTCCTGCACCACTGCTAAACCCTGCTGCAATTACACGGACTGCCAGGTGCCCACACACATGTTGAGAGCGCTCCCCTGTGATCCATAAGGCCTCACACAGCTCAGAGCCAACTTTGTGAGCTCATTTTTCTCCTTCCTTCACGGAATATGCATTAAACACAGGACTTGGGGGGTTGCCAATATCTAATATAGGCAGGGTCGGCTGGGAAGGGATGGGGGCAAAAGGGGCAGTTTGTGCTGGCCCCTCCATTTGAAAGGGTCCCAAACTAAGTGGTGTTGCTGCCTGGTGCAGAGAGTCACAGTGCCACTTAGGTTTTGCCCACCGGCCCCTCCGTCTCACCAATACTATAACACCGCATGTCAGGTCAGCCACATTTCAGCCCTACTGGACAGGAGCCAACCCCTCACCCCGGGCTCACTTTCCAACCCCCATCCCACCTGGGGGGCCTCCCTTGAGCAGTAATGTGTCAGGGAAGGTAGGGGGCGGTAGCTACAGATTTTATCCAGGGCCCCCAGAACATGGGTGTGACCCTGAATATCGGAAAAAGATCTTTGGGGATGGAGGGTGAGTTGTTCCGTCCCAGGTCTCCAACTCTCTGTAGACGTGGTACAGTCGGCCTCATTTTGCTTTACTTAGCAATTCAATTTTTTTAAGTTCCTCCAATGTTTTTATCAGCCTTCACTGCTGTTGGAGTTAGAGTTCCTCTCTTTTCCATTTGGTGATTCTTTTGAACTTGGGAGGTTTCCTAAGTTAGGAGGCAGGCTGGTGCCATGACTAAAGCCTTGGGCTGGGAACTAATAGACTTGAGTTCTGTTTCTTGCTGTCTCTCTCAGTCATTACATGATGCTGGGCAAGTCCTTTGCCTCAGTTTCCCCACATATAACAGGGTAATAACGATACTATCCTTTCTGGAACACTTTGAAATCTGCTGGTGAAAGCTAGAGGCCAAGTATCCTTATTCATTATGATTTTACTTACATTTCTTAAAGGACAAATTTAACAGGAAATATTTACTACAAAAATTGCTAATGAAAGCAAAAATTGCTAAAATTCAAAATATTTTTACTAAATTTTGTAAAGTCCCAAGATTCACAAGGTATCAACACTAAAATGCAATATACCTAACATGAAGATTAATTTAGAATATTATTTAGAGGACTCTAGGTAATAAGACTCAGTCCCATCTTATCACTGCTGGAAGATTAAACTCTCCCGTTTATCTATAACAGCTTTTCATTTGTCCTAATAATATTAACAAACCAACCTGTGTGGCTGTGCTGCTCGGTGAGGAGAATGGTTGTCTGAAATACAAAAGCAAAAAAAGCATTCGGTGCCATTTGTCCACAGCTGGCTGGGTTGCCCCTTGAAAATCTACTTACTGACTTTCAATTTGCCCATCAGAATCTTGCTGCTGCCTGGCTATTTCTGTTTCTATTGCTAAAGGGATTTTTGAACAGCATATCAGCAAAGTACAAAAGCACATAAAGCATTACTCAAATCGCTTATTCTTGAGCTGTACAAATCCTTACTCTGTCATGCATCCAAAATAAATAAATAAGTAAATACAAGGATTCTGATGGTCTTTTCATATACTCCAGCCACATCTGGCAAGACACACTGCCATGTTTAGGGAGTTTATACTAAAAAAGCAAACATGCTACACATACACGAAATATTTCATGAGCAAAATTTCCTTATGGCAGGTAATTAGAGAAAGAGAACATGTTTATAAACAAGTTTATAAATCTCTGAAACAAGCGACTGAAGCAGCCAGCAGTAACCAACCTCTTGTAAGCTGCTTCGTGAGAACATCCCTTTTAATTTATATTTTGGTTAATTGTAGCATCATTTTCTTGCTCTCCTACCACTTCAGCCAAACCAGGAGCATTTGGTAGATATTAAAAGAACAATGTAGGTTTTACACTTCTTAGAACTTGTGGCTGCTGTAACTTAAGCATCCGGTGTGCAGATCGTTTTTTCATTTGCCTTTTATTTGTCTAAAAGCAAAAAATGTCTCCTCATTTTGGAGTGACTCGGTAGAAAGAACCTAATCCTCCTTTGAATTTGTAGGGCACTAAAGTTCTAAAGCATTGTGGTGGGGTGTGTCTATTTTTCTTCCCACAGCCATATGCTATTGTTCTACATGTCCTGATTCAGGGAAGCATCCCTGTTCAGTACTGCATTGATGCATCCCCTTAATTTTAAGCACATGTGTCTGTGCAGTCCTGAGTCCGGGTCCAATCCTCTCAGAAATAGGAAAATGTTTTCCTATGTTAGGTGAAAAACAGATTTCTGTATAACAATAAATACACCTCTTCACCCACTTCTGTCCCTATGTCACAGATCCGTGACCCTGAGCCCTTCGTTAACACAACTGACATCACTAATTCATCAAAGGAACGGGGAGGAAAATGGCCAAAGAGAGAGGAAGAAAAAAGACCAACAACGAACAACGATGGCTGACGCTGTTTGTGTGAGAGACTCTCTCAAGAAATGTCCAGCTGTTCCTCTCAGGTCAGTTCCTGGAACAAGCAACACCGCAGGTACCGGGTGAAAACGACACATAGCAATGCTGAGGAATGCAGCTTCCCTGGGGCTTGTCCAAGCCCAGACCGCTCCACTCCTCTGAGATGGTGGAAATTTTGCCCCTTGGTTATGTGTTTGTTTTGCCTTCAGATCAAATTCCTCCTTCTCCCTACAGTGCCAGGAGCTTGGCACAGGGACAGGGAGGTCTCCTGCATTGGCAGCAGCTTCCAGGGTGAATGGAAACTCACAGGCTTACATGTAAAACTATACGGTTCTATCATCCCCTCAGCTCTGGGGGGAGGGTTGGCGAGCAGCTAACAGAAAACAAGTGCAGAATAAACTTCTTCCTCTGAGCGCTTGGGCTGCTCAGGGGAGTTCTCTAGTTTAATAAAGTAACTGGCTCTTTTTAGAGCTGAGAATAGGAGAAAGGCTTTTTGTACTGCCATCCCATGGAGGTCAACATCGATTCCTTGAAAAGAGAGAGCGAGTGAGAATGAACTGTAGATAAAATATTAAGGGATAGATTCTGTCCTGCATGACCACACAAGGGACGATGGGGCTGTCCTGTGTACCTATCCACTTTGGGTGTAGCTGCAAGGTCAGAAAGCAGAGTCCATGAGATGTGTCCCCACATGCATATGGACAGGTGTGTGGTGGAGAACAAGTGGGACCTCCCCTCCCATGAGTCACCAGCACAACTGAACCTGGTCAGGAGCTGGCAAAGAGTACGTCCCCTTCTCCCTTCCCCTCAGGGAGCTGGGCGATAGACTGGGACCGAGTCAAAACACCACACCGCCCTGTGTACATGGCTTGTGGCAAAGCCATGACTGAACTCTATAATAGGCACCAGAACTCCAGGCATGAAGGGCGTGGAGGTGGGGGACTTTTCCCCCACTGCTCCATTCTCCCCTCATTTAATGCTGACCATCTCAGTGCTCAGCTAAGTGCTCCCCCATCATGAACGGGACTCCGGGGCCAGCGGGGGGATCCCCTGGCTGCAGGGCTCCTGCAAAGCGGTGTTGCTGGGATGCAAGGAGGGTGCAGCTGGCTTATCTTGGGGACCAGGTGTGGGACACGTACTTCAACCATAGTTGGCAGTTCTTTACTGTACACAGTGATGGGCCGGCATGTTTGTACTTCTCTGTGGATACCTGGATTGTTTATGCTTAATTTAGGTGACAAGTGGCAGAAAATCTATGAATTTACACCAGGCGTGAATTTGTTCCACCTTTTAAAAACACCTGTTGTTTTACATTTGATGTAGAGCTGCTCAAAGCATTTTCAACAAAACAGTTTCCCATCAGAAAATGCATTTTAATCAACATCAAACATTTTCCAGAAGCATGCGGCATTCAACAAAAGTTTCAAGGGGAAAAAGTCAAATAAATGTAATAAAATGTTTTGACATTATCAAAATGAAATGCTTTGATGGTCCAAAAGAAAAAGCTTTTGGAATCTTCCATTTCCTGGGAAATTTCAAAATTTCAGCTTTTGGTTCTGATTTAGAATGAAAACAAATTTTGAAACATCAATTCTCCACAGACTGGAAATTCTGATTTCTAACTAGCAGTAGTGTGAAGTCATTTCTGTTTCAGTTTTACAGCTAATGATAAAATAATTATAATAATGCCTCAGCTATTTCATAGTAGCTGACGCAGCATATTCAGTTACATATTAGCATACAAAGAAACTGAATCACAGACAATCTAAACAAAGAGGTGTGCAAATGTAGACTCGGTTAGAAGAATGCATATGCACTACATGTTGTTCTGATTCCACATTCTTATTTTTCAGACGATAAATAGCTAATTGTGAACTGAATAAGCAGAAGCAGCAAAGACAAATGTTTAATGGAGTGCAAAAGCTGATGGAGGTATGAGTGTAAGATGGTTGCTGTAAAGAGTGTCCATTACTCTAGAGCAGCCTCTGGGGGTTGTTTAAAGTTTTGAGGAAGGCATAGTCATATTCTCTGTTACCTGACACTTCGTAGTTCATCCTTTGCAGATGCCAACAACAGGTGCTAACCACAGCGGTGGGCATCTGGGGCTCAATCCGGAATGGAGTCAGCACCCTGGCCCTTACCCAGCAATGCTCTTAAGCATGTGTTTACTGAAATACATGGGACTGGTCATCTGCTTAAAGTCAAATATGTGTGCAAGTGTTTGCTGGATTGGGACCAGAGCTCCCAGCACTTGGCAGGATCAGACCTCCATGTCAGAACAGATCTGGCTGTTCTCTCAGACAGAGAACAGTATTCTGAACATTCAGATACCAGAAGAGAATGGGTCCAGCAGAAAAAGATCTTTCCCTTTCTTGACTGCAATGGGAACTTTATCCACAGCATCCATTGAAGAATGCTCAAGGAAGGAGGTGGAACTCAAATTTATTGGTGAGTAAGATACCATGGTGATGGGTAAGCCTACATAGACAGACTTCCTTCATGTCCACCCCAAGCCTTCTCCCCCACGCACCACAGAGTTTTGCAAATGGTACTAAAGTTTCTGCAGAGACTCACCCCACACTAAAGTCACAAATACTTATATAACTGATATTATCAGAGAAGACAAGTGGCTATCATTTGGTTTGAGCCTATGGTAAATTAGCAATACACTGATTCATTAGCAGAAGACAAATGCCCCATCTGGTAATTGCATAACATGGATGTTAAAAATGCTGTCTTGCTTTTCATATTAGACAAAAACCACAGGTATTTGCAAAGGGGACGACAGAATTTACCAGAAATAGCATGTCATTTTTTAAAGCCAAAAAAACAATTAAGGAATTGCCACTTAAAGAGAAATCCGTTAAAGTGAGACAATTCGTTCTGTGTTTGAATATGATCTGAGAGGCAGAAACCCATTTCCACTCCCCTCTCAGCCTTCCACCACTAGCAGAACTGGGGTTTAAGTGGACATATCATCAGTTGTTCTCCCCACAATGTTTACAATCTTGGAGAAAGGGAAGTGCTCGCAGTGGTGATGAGCTGGAGTTAAAGAAAAATTGGAAAGAGTCCAGAGAAGGGCAACAAAAATGACTAGGGGCCTGGAGCACATGACTTATGAGGAGAGGCTGAGAGAACTGGAATTGTTTAATCTACAGAAGAGAAGACTGAGGGGAGATTTGATAGCTGCTTTCAACTACCTGAAAGGGGGTTCCAAAGAGGATGGATCTAGACTGTTCTCAGTGGTAGCAGATGACAGAACAAGGAGTAATGGACTCAGGTTGCAGTGGGGAAGGTTTAGATTGGATATTAGGAAAAACCTTTTCCCTAGGAGCGTGGTGAAGCACTGGAATGGGTTCCCTAGGGAGGTGGTGGAATCTCCTTCCTTAGAGGTTTTTAAGGTCAGCTAGACAAAGCCCTGGCTGGGGTGATTTAGTTGGGGATTGGTCCTGCTTTGAGCAGGGGGTTGGACTAGATACTTCCAGAGGTCCCTTCCAACTCTGATATTCTATTATTCTATTCTATGTGTTCATAGAATCTATGATTCTATAAGCACGCTGCTGACTTATTGGTGTCCTGTGTAAAACTTGTGTAGAGGGATGCGACTTGGTTGTTAAACTTCTCCATGGATTTGTAAGCATGTTGATAACGCCAGTGATCATGTGCAGCCATCAGAGCTGATGTAGATCTGACACAGAGTCTGAATAGGGCCTTCAGTCTCTTAGAAGCTTAGAAAAAAAGGACTTTGAGCTTCAGAGCCTTAGAGCCTAAAGAAAATAAAGCCCTTGGTAAAATAAGCGGATCAGATAAGCAAGAGAAAATGGAATTGCATAAAGTAAAAATAACTAATCTATCTGGTTGTCACCACGTAGGAAAAGCAAGAGCTGATAATAAAAGAAATCGTGGCTCTGTTGGATGCTTTCCCCATTGGTTCCAGGGTGCTTGTCTGTCGGTTGGTTTGCTTGTTTTAACTGTAGTGAAAATAGGAAGAGTAGTAAATGGTGTTGGTGAAATCACCTCACGCTCAACACATTGAATCAACCCTCAAAAGCTGTCAGGACCCTTCTGAGTCATTGAAACCCAGGAAATGCTAATATTAAATCCTCAGGAGACAAATATCCCTCAGCCCAAATCCTCCAGCTATGAAAAAACAAAGAGTGTTTTAGTTCTGGAATATGTAGGGTGTCTCTTTAATATTCGCTCTGCTGCGCAGACACAATGCAAGTCCCATAATGCTTTTCTAAGGGCTCAGAAGTTTCAGTGAGGCCCCTTTTTGACTCACAGAAGGAATTGGGTTCACATAACCCTCACTTAAAAAATAGACCAGCACATTTTTGCTTTATCAACCTCTGTTTGCTAAAGACTAAAGCTAAGTGAGCTGAAAAGGTTATTTTGAAGCAGGGTCACTCTTGCTGCCACAGGTCTAATAAAACAAAACTATAGCCAAATTAGAAACATATTTCATCTAATAGGGGAAAATATAATTGGTGAATCTGTCTGGTGTTTGACCTACACTATTTATGCTACATGGAGGTTTAAATATATCACAATGCAGTATGAACGAGAAAAGCTGCATTCACTAGATTTTCTGTGCTATGATCCCTTGTCCTTAACCCTTCGCTTCCATTATCTTTGGCTGCGTTATGCGGAGGCGGTAACGCAAGGGTGACATCCAAGCTTTTCAAAAGTGATGAGTGAGTCAGGGTGACCAGCCTGAGACACCATAAAGGGGGCTGCACACTGAACTCCGGCCCTCTGAGAGTTAGGTCTCTCTAAGGTGTCAGGTTTGGCACCCATAAGCTGAGACACCCAAAATCACGAGTCAGGGCAGACGCTCTTGAGAAGCTGTTTGAAGACAGGTATTTAAATGGTAAGATCTTTGGGAAATATGTCTGAGTGGAGATTCCAGGGGCTACCACAACACAAAAAATAAACATTAATAATGCTGCAGTCAGGAGCTAACTAAACATAGAACTCACAGACGTGTAGGATTCCAGAGCTCCCTGCACTCAAGGCAGGATGACGCAATGTCAATGCCAAGTTATGACCCTGAATCTTCAAAATTCAAATGAATACAAAACTTCAAACCAGACTACTGGAGCTTACAGAAACTCACTGGGTGGTTATTGATGGAATGCCCTGGGCAGAGTTCCCCAGGCCTGGCTGGCATCCAACATACGCAGGAATGAAAAGCAAACTTTTCCTAGAGCCCGTCAGCTCTGGATCAACGTTTTCACAACAGTGGTTGAGAAAAAGGGGCTTCCCTCTGCCCGGATTGAAATGAATTCTAGTGTGAGTGGATGGTCACTTCTTGCCCTGGTCTGTGCCTGGGGGTTTGGATCTTCTGCACTGGAACCGCCCTAGGCATAGCATTAAGTTGTGATCAAAATTCAAGCCTCACAAACTCTTTGCTAGCTCTGGAATGGACACCCAGGAAAGACCCTCACCACTATGACATGCACTACTTGATGATTCAGAAGGTGTAACTGGTGGTCAACCCGCTGTTTATAATTCCTATTGCTACGAGAAACCCTCCCACACCTCCCTGGAATTTATGTTCTGAAGAAAAACGAGGGGATCCGTGAGCAGCAGTGATGGATGAAAAAGATGGTCTAGGTTTCCTTGGTCCTTCCTCAGCTCAGGAGGCTGGATTTGATGATCTCTAAAGGGCTCTTTCATCCCCACAAATCTAGGAGATTATTAAAGGGAAATCATGTTTAAAGGGTTCAGCTCTTGGTCTTCGCAGTTGTGTAACATTTCCTAAAGTTCACAACAAATGGATTCCTGACTCGTTCTTGTGACAGCAGCCAGCCCAGTGTGCTAGCAAGCCACAGCCTGGGGAGCGGAAAATGTTCCTCCCGAGCCACTGCAAAACTCATCCAATCTTTCTGTCCAGAAAGGCAGTGTGGAAGACAGGCTGGCATACAGGGGCTCCACAATATGGGCTCAGGGTGGGAGAACTCCCATGGTAGGAACTCCTGAGTCATGTTGACCAAGATTGTCTCATTGTTTCCTTGTATGCCCGTCTGTCAAGATCCATCTGTTGTCTCTTGTCTTATGCTTTGATTGTAGGCGGGCAGGTGCTGTCTTTTCAGTCAGTCTCTGTACAGCACTAGAGCAATGGGGTTTGGTCCAAGACTCGGGCTCCTAGGCAATGGAGTGATACAAATAATTCATGTTATTAATACAAATACTTTTCTCAGCACTGGCTGGTAACAGAGAAAGGAGGGATTTGGTGATGAGGTACGTCAGAAAGAAGTGGAAACAGACACTGTTTATTCAGTTCTAGACCCTGCCTGGCTGTCAAATGCAGACTGTGGGTCAGCCCCTGCAAAGCCCAAAGCCAATCGTCTCTAGACGACAGAAAATCCTGCCAAGCCTCTCAGTGTGTCTCAGTGTCCGTGGGGCCAGGGTAAAGCTCAGCTTCTCAGAAACACAAAGACAGCCCAGCGATGGCGTTCCGGTCCTCTACGGCACCATCTGCCTAATGCCACCTTCTTGGGAGCTGCAGCTCCCATTACATTTAATAATTTCCAACTGCAGCTTCAGACTGAGGGCAGCTTCTATGAAAGTTAATTACTTTCCCTGCCTCTTGCATGGTAAAGGTGCCTGGTATAAAGCTATGGCTGCTAATCAGAAGAAACTTCTAAACACAGCTAATGGCACTCATTACGCACTCTCTCTTGGTGAGGGACATGTTCATGCATGTTAATATGTTTCAGCAAAAATCCAGGAACTCTCAGCCAAACTTTCGTAGCTCTGATTCATCTCTCCTAGGATTTATGATTCAAAACAAAAAATCCCAATCAAACAAAATCACTCAAGCTCAAAGTCTCCAGTAACTTGACCCCTTTTAGCCAGGAAGAGGTGGGACTCGGGGCTCATCCCACTGAAATATTTACAAAGATCACTTAACACAGACAGAAAGAAGCTCGTCTCATCAGGGCATTGCTTTGGTAGCCAGAGATACATGAAAAACTCATACAGAATAGCAAGAATGTAACTATATGCCTAGGAGATGGGCTTGGAGCACAGGGTTTTTTTATTTTTAAAGCTTGATGTGGAAGAGAAAGCGGCTAATTAAATTCCTTTGCTGAACATACTTAGTTAATCTTCCACAGAGCTGATTGCATTTGGCTGCTGTCCAATACCAAGAAGATAGGATTGTGTTCAGTGAGAAGGAAAAGCAAAGCATTGATTTAGGAGGATCCATACAGCTGACCAGCTGACAGTATCTGGGGTGTTTCAAACATTTAGAGAGGAGCGATAAGAGTGGCCAAGTGGCCCTTGTGAATTTTTAACGCATTAGGCCATGTGTAACTTGCCTCCGCGATCCCGCGATCTCCTTCCAGGTTGGAGGTGCAGCATGTCGGGAGGGTGTTCTCACAGGAAGCCTGCACCACTCTGTCCCTACCGGTACACTCATTATTTATTCAACGTCAAGCACCAAATGCATCAGAAATAAATAAAACTGTTTGTTCTATCTGCACCAGCAGCCGGGAGGCCACAGGCAGAGCTGGAGTGATTCTAAAATGTGTGGTCTGAAGCAAAATGTCCAGCCTGATTTCAAGCCAAAGAGGCCTGAGCAAGCGTCTGAACCTCAGGTGCAGGTCTGAACTGAATTTCCAGCTCGGCGTTAACGGTGCTGAACACGCCAGGGGCCCTAGACTTCCCCAAACCCAGCGCGCACTTCGCCGGGCAGACAGGGGACAGCAGAGCGGGCTCCGTTGGGTCTGGAGCTTGCTTAGCAGACACATTTGTTCTCCAGGCTCCCAGCGCTCACTGAGCCAGTCTGGCAGAGGTGGGGGCTTGGGCCAGCTCTTCTATCTGAATGGCTCAGCCGCCTGCAGTTATAACCCCAGGGAGAAGCTCCCTCGCCCAGGGTGCCAGGGAAGGTGTCGTGCCTTTCAACCCCAGGGTGCAGAGGGAGCTTGTAAGAGCTGCATGCAGCCAGCCAGCCGCAGTGAATGACAACAACAACTTTATTGAGCTTACACCCTTAGGAACAGTGCACGGCCTCTCACTCTGACCTGCCAAGAGATGGCGGAGGTATCTACACTGGCTGTTCACTTTGCCCAGGTCACACGTCCCTATGGGTGCTGCTTTTCCAACACCACTCTCACAACAGGATGGTGAATCACACCCTGCCCTGAGGCTGCTCTGCACGTTATCTGCTGGTGCCTGGTGCACCTGGAGGGGGTGTGGCTACACCGGCCAGGGCGAAGGAAGGTGGGGCTGGGGCCCTATTTGCTCCCCACTGCCTTTCACTTGCCTCATGCTGCTGCGGGTGCTAGACCTGGGTATCCTGGAGCTCAGGGGACCAAAAACGATGGAAGCTGTCTGCCTGCACCCCCGTGCAGGGGGCTCTCTCCCTGCCCCTGTACCCTCTGGCCAAAGGCAGTCCTGCAAGTCTCCTAAGCTGAAGAACTCAGCCTAGAGTTCAGCACACAAAGCTGGGAGTCTGGAGGTCTGTGGCCAAGGGAGGTATGTGTAGATCTGGGCATCGGCTCATGCAAAGCAAACATGCTCCATGTCCCCCAGCCCTGCTTGATCTTTTATCCACTCTGACCGGCGAAGAGCTGAGTCACCACTGCTTGGGTGTCAGGACGTCCGAGTACCTCACACCTGTTGGGCAGAGCAGGAAACCATCTCCTGCAGCCTGCCAAGGGGGTCATGAGTCATTCCTGCAGGATGAAATCCCCTTGCAGCTCCTTCAGTGGCCAGGAGGGGATGAGACAGCTCTGATCCTGCCGCACGACTCCCGCCACCCTCTCTCCTGTAAGCAAACACTCAAATTACAAAGGTACCATGTGCAGGGCGCCACCAGGCCACTCCCACGGATAGACTCCTGCCAGGTGGGACATTTGCATCTACCTCATCTATTTCCAGGGTGGATTTGCCTGAGCTGATTATGCCTAAGCAGCTCCCTCAGGGGTATCATTAGACAGGGGGTTAGTGAACCACGACATGAGGTTTTTCTTTTCCCACAAGATCCTCATGGGAAAGTGCTCCTTCCACATGTCTCTTGTCTCACAGGGCTGTATCCTTCATTCTCTTAACCCCTTGGTGTTGCAGAGTCTGAGGAGAACATACATGGTGCTTCCAGGTGAGGCACCAGGGACAGATCCTGATACTGCTGGTTCCAAGAATGGATTCTCCTTCCTCAGTACAAGCCTTGCCATTGATCCACCGGATCTTGTGTTTCTTGCCTGTCTTTTACTCCCTGCTCTCGTTTCTCTTCGCTGGTAACAGCAGTCTCAGAGTAAGGAGCTGTGGGTGATTTTCAGGCTGTGCCACTCCAAATATTAATTCTTTTATTACAGCCCTGTGAACCAGGGGATCTGTATCCTCAGGCTGTTGAAGACTCCCTCCACAAGTGGGTGACAGCTGGATTCAGTACAAACATCCCAGCGGCACACCACTCTCATGCCATTCTCTGGAGAGCTGGTAGTGGGTTTTTTCCTGGCTATGCGCTGACCCCCTGTGTGTTCCAGCTCAGTGTTTGGCCTGGGCACTGATGGGTGCTGTGGCAGAACTGGAAACAGGAGAGATTGGAAATCTGACCAGCTGGGAATTCCAGCTCAAAACAAGTCAGACAAATTCCTGCAAACTTCTGAACATGCCGTCTCCCCAGTGAATTCATTCCTGAACTTGTTGGGCTGTGTGTGTCCTCTTGTCTAGAGCACTTCGCTGGGAAAGTCTTAACAGAAAAACAGTTCCACTCCAAGAAGATATTTCAGATTTGTTGCTAAACCGTATTTATTTTGATTGATAATAAGCACCAGTTCAATTGCTCTGGGAGCTTTTACAGGAAATTGAAACCTCCTGGTATCAAATATAAATCAATTAGCATGCACTATCGTATGGCACACTTGTTAACACCTCCTGCACAGTGACAAACATGGCAGTCCATTCCCATTGCTGTGTGACGGTCTTTACACTGGTGACTCCCATGCGCTGTGTCCAGATGCCATAACATGCACTCCAAAGCTCATAAAAATCTTTAGAGAAAGTCCTTGCAGAAGCACTCAAGCCCTGCTAGACCTTCCCCCTCTATCTTCCCTTTTCATTTATTTCAGAGGGAGGAAATGTGATTCCTTCTTAGGGGAGGATTGATTTAGGCATGCAGTTTTGACCACAGACTTCACTAGTGACTGCAACAAGGTCACAGAGAAAAAGTTTCCCCCTCAGCTTACAGGAACACACTCTGAGCTTAGAATTACATCCACTTTGTCGGTGTGCTCAAGCCTTCCATGTTGCACCCATAAGAAAATCTCTCAAATGCAAAGGGCCGTGAAGGGAGCCTCCTGCTGCTCCAGCCAGACCCTAATGGCACTTCCTAGCTTTATACGTTTGTGATGCGGCTAAAGGAGCCACCCTGCAGCAGTGCTGTGCACACACGAGCCCAGGCAAAATCCAGGAAGGGTGCAAGTGTGCAGGACCTCTGCAATTCAGCTCCTACCTGGTTGGGCCCTGTCTCTCTGATGAAAAGGGAGTGACTTGCAGCTGAGACCCATCTGGAAGAGGCTGGGGTGTATTCGGCTTTTACCATGTATACACTTTTTAGCTAATAAAACACGGTGGTGGGGTAAGGACATCAAATATCAATGGTTCTTTGTCCAATGAAATCCATAGGGTGAAATGAATATAGTAGCTGGGGGATGTACCCTATGTTGTGAGAATATTCTTTCAGTGTGAAACATTGAGAATATACGGTGACTTGTCAGAATAATAGGAATATAACAAGGTCAAAATATTAGCCCACAAGATCCTAATCAACCTTAATCCAGCAAAGCCACTTGGAAAGGAGATTGTTAGGACATAGGCTTTTCATGGCCCGGCAACTTTGTAGCACTAGGATGCTTGGATCAAGTCCTTTCTGATGAACATTTAATACACTGAAGAAATGTCACATTCATTTTATGCCAGGAAACTTCATAAACTTTCACCAGCAATTTAAAAAAATTTCATTCCGCAACTTGGCTGAGAAATTATTTAACTACAAAGCGCTGGGCAGAGCCCCAACACTGCATTAGGGGTTGTTCCAAGGACCAAGGAGCAGGGATGCCAATAACTGGGCTATCTTGAGATGCCATATTCACTAAGGGGAGCATGACAGCTTTACCTGCTGCATGGAGGCAGAGCAACTCATCAGTAGATTGGGGCAAGGCTGCACGTCTGCGGGAAAGAATCATGAGAAAGGGTCATGTGCTGATACGGCCCAGCCGAGTATGCTGGTGTTCCAGATCCCGCGTTTGTGAGGAGAAAAGTACACAAGAATGAGAGTCTACCTTTGATCTCTACGTACACAGAGCGTCACTCACACGTGCACATTACAGTCCCGGAGGCAAATTTCAGTAGATTCATCCCTTTCGCCAAGCAGCCACCCTCAGCACGAATATACCCCAGCATGCTGGCTACAACCTCAGTCCCCTGTAACTCCCTCTCCCAGCTGGAACTTCTTCACCATTCAGTGCCCACAAAAATCCCCAGAAACTTTCCTGCCCTCCCTGCTAGACCATAACAGCTTCACCACTCAGCCTTCAGGGCAGGTGGGAAGCACCACCACAAGACCTGACCCTGAGGACTAAAATTCACCTCTCCGAGAAGGAGGAGGGGGAGAAGGAAAAGCAGCCAGAGTAACACAAACAAATCTGAACTGTCTCCATTGCAACCTCTATTTTCACCGTTTGACAAGAAGTCGTTCCAGTGCTGCTGGGTATGTTCCCCCCACTTGGTTCTCACTTGACAAGCCGGGACAATACTGCACATTCGATGGGCTTCGGGTGGGAGGGACACCCCACATGCGCGCACACCGAACAAAGGTCTACGTTAATAAAATTGCAATATAAAGCAGCAGGGCCTTGCTGCCTGAGGAACATGGTTGCAACACTGCATGTGGCCGTATGAGAGGCACAGAGGTGGCATGCTCTTGGGGGTAGGTTACAGTCAATGTTAACCTTGTGGTTCACAGGCCAGGAGGCTCCGAGGGAGGAAACGTCTGCCCCTGCCAAGACCTGGGAATTTTTGTCCCTCTGCACATACCGCTGCAGTGCAGAGCTGGGCTGCTGGACCAATGTGTATAGCGAGGGAGTTGAGAGCCATTGAACCAAACTGTAAACCCTGTACATGATGGAGACCACTTCAAGCCAGGGGTGCTACCCAGCATCCCTAGTTCCTGCACCTAGGGTGCAGAGAGCAGCAGTTTGACAAGGTTTCCATTAGTAGGTAGGCGTTCAGTGAGTAAATACAAGGGAGCGAACATGTAGCAACTCAGAATTGTGGAAACCCCAAACCCTCAGCACTTGTGCTCAGATTTAGTGCAACCCAGCTGATTGTGCAATTCTTCAACCGGGTCAAAGCACTAGCTCCTGAATCCCAAAGGTGTGACATTCGAAGGACGTGTCGCACTGAAGTGTCCTATGGGCCAGGCACAGCCCTTTGGCCCAGGGGTGGATTTCACGCCAGGTCTTTGTTACATTCGTGTCTGCTCCTTCATAGCATCTCTTTGGAGCACTCCGCAAAGGTTAATGTGCAGTAGTGGAGGGAATCTTTTTCTCTTTCCCTTGAGTTTTTTGCCCTTACATCATGGCTGTGTTATGAGGCCTGGCAGGGGCCCGTGTTTCAGCACCAAAGCTCCTTGCTTCAAGCACTGTGTCATTTTTGGCAGCAGTGGAGGAGAACTTCATTCAAGGAATTTCAGGCTGATCAATGCAGTACAAACACAAACCCTTCCTCCCCCCGGCCGCAGGAGCCAGTGTTGGAGCTGAGCTCTTAGCCCCATCCATGGGAACTGAGGGACCAGAGCAGAATCGAATGTAACCTTTCCCTAAGCCCACACAGCGCTGTCGGGAACCAGGGCGCTGCCATGGGGAGTGTGGGTTTGTCAAACCTCAGGGGAGTCTCTGGCCTGCAAAGGACTTAGCCCTTAACTCCCCTGGAGGGGCACAGACTGAATCCGTGTGTACATGGGCAGCACCTAGTGCAAAGGAGCCCTGGAGCTAACTGGGATGTCAGGAGCTGCTCCAGGGTTAATACAAAGGGAATAACACCCAGCGAGGACCCCTGAACATGGCACTGTGGGTTGGGGTTTGCAGGCCAGTCAGGGACGGGCCAACGGAGAGCGAGTTCTGTGAAATGTGAACGGGCCTACCTCCGGGGTTTGCTTCACCTGGCCCTGGCGCACTGTCGTGATGGGAACACCTGAGCTGAGCTGCCTGGAACAGAATCACAACCTCGCTGCTTCTGGGAGCTGACTTGGACACCAAGGGAAGTTCAGCCCGACCCCCCTGGAGTTCCCTGCCTCCCTCATGACACTGTGAGAACTGTCCCAGGAATGGAGCCAGGATCTCAGCCTGCATCGGGAGGGGTAACAACGCGCTGCTCAGCATCAGCCCAGAGCTAGTGTTTGAGCGCATGGTGCTGTGGGCTGGGCCACCAGGCCATGTCTGCCCCGTAATGTCATTAAAACAGGCAAAGGTTTCAGGCCACCCAGGTGGGTGGCTCTCTGGCCACTACTTCCACTCCCTGCTTCACAGCCACTGCGTGAGCTGGGCTCCAAGCAAGGCTGGAACATTACAGCTGGGACAAGGAGCAAGGAAGCAAACTCTGGAGCTGTCTGGGGTCAGGCCAGCATGAGATTCCAGCTGGGGCAATATGAACCTGCAGCGGAGCACAAGCAGGGAACTGGACTTATCCTACTTCCATTGGCGTGGGCTACCCTGGACCTGGCCTCTGCAGTGAACTCACTAGAGAGCAAAAGCGGGAAGCTATGTATGCTGTTCCCCTGGTGTGAGACTGGACTGGCAGGAGGAGGCGTAGAGGAGACACTCTTTGAGAGGAAGACAAGGACAACTCGTACAGGGAATTGTTCAGATTCAAAGCTGGGAATCAGGAGTCAGGATTCAGTGTCCAGCACTTAACGTCTCTGTACCTGCCCGGCAGCACTCAGGGAGGCTTAATTGCTGGCTTCCCTTACCAACAGGAGTTATTAATATGTGCAAAGTGCCTTGAAAGCCTCAGCTGAAAGAGGTTATGGAAATCCAAAGGGGCTTGAGTATTAGTATTGTTACAGCTTTCGCGCAGTTGCCGCAAAGCAGGTTGTGTGGTGCTCCTGAAACAGCTAGGGCTGAATGGGGCTTGTCTGCCTGCTAGACCCTCCATCTCTTCCAGGTCAGAGACTGAACAGGATGGATGCCTGGATAGGAGTGTGCAAGATTGGGACGGTGAGGGGGTCAGAGGAAGATGGGCTGGATGAAATCCAGCATCTGTGGGATTCCGAACACTGCAGCGTCCGGGGGAATCCTCCATGACTGGATCCTGCTGCTCTCGCCCTTAGCTGGCACATGTTATACGAGAACGATCAAAAACTGGCATTAGGCCTGGTATTGTATGTAATCTCAGTTAATCCTCTGAAAGAGAGAGAACAAACAGCTTGTCAATGAAATTCACAGATGATACTCAACTGGGAAGAGTTGCAAATACCAGTGAGGACAAAGAAATAATCTTACAGGACCTGGAAAGATTAGGAAAATGGCTGCAAATAGCAAAGAGCTTCATCTTGGAAACAATGCAGCTAGTACACCTGTGGGGAAGTAATTCCAAAATGATACAGACTGGGAGGGAGAAACATGGGAAGCTGTCATGATGGAAGAGGCTTAGTGGGGACAGCAACTAGGACCTGTTTTACACTTAATAATCAGGTTACCATAGTTATGCACTGAGGGGGTGTGAATTTTCATACCCCCCTGAACACTGTAGTGATGCAACCTAATCCCTGGTGTAGATACAACTAATGGACAGAAGGACCCTGGGGAGCTAGATTGCCTACCGGCAGAAAAGGGCGACTCCTTATGAGAGGAGACTCAAAGAGCTTGGCTTGCTTAGCCTAACCAAACAAAGGGCAATATGATTGTTCTCCAGAAATACATGAGAGGGATGAACACCAGGGAGGGAGAGGAGTTATTTAAGTTAGAGTACAGAGGGGTGTATCGAGGAAGACAGGAAGCATTTAAAAATTTAAGACAACTCTACCAGGATGAATTTTCCTGATACAATACTGTGATATACCAGCCTGCGGCATGATCTCCCAGCGGAAGCAGTAGGATCTCCACTGTTTGCGATGTTTAGTGAAACAACAACAAAAACCTAGACTAATCACCTGAGAATGTACGCTTAGAGACCAATCCCATCCAAAGCTGCATTGCTTGATGACCTAGTATGTCTTCTCCAGTTCTATGAAATCCATTGTGAGTTTACATATTTCTTAAACAAAATGAAGTTAATTGGAATATGGGAAAATCATCATCAGCAATTTCCTCTCCACGCTTATTTGTAATAAAAATAGTCCATGAAAAACTAAAACAGAGACAAAACCACATGAGACTAGTATTAAATTACCCTGATTCTGCCATATCTGAGCTGGAAATGGAATGTAATGAAATCTGGACAAGCCATTATTGCTAACAAGTTTGGCATTGTAACTTTAGGACATTTTACTCCTTCCAGCATGATAAGATTGAACTTTCTTGAGCCACAATTTTCCCATTTAAACAAGTAGATTATATTTCCTACAAAGTTTGAGTCTTGGAAAAGAGATGCATTCTGAGCTTTAGGGGTGGAAATGTTGAATTCCATCTGAAACTATGAGAATACCACAGATGAAGAAGAAGGAAGAACATGAAGTCAAACTAGAAATAATTCCTAAAGCCTTTCTTCCCTCTAGGAAAACGAGTTCCTTCCCCCAGGCCACAATCACCATGATTTTATGTGCCTCAAACATCTGTGGATCTAAACATATTCTACTGGTGGACAGTAAAATCCACCCCAGTGCAGAGCACCAACACAAAATGCCTATGCCCCAAGTAAGGCCTCAAACTAGACAGAGGATGCCAGTCCTCTGCACAGGAGTGCATTTCATCCCGAGAGCAGAAGTGTCTTTCCCTGTCTGTGGCAGAAATTAGAATAGTGTGCAGAGAGTGACAAGAAAAGTGCTTGCTTGTGAGAGAATCAGAGACTGTGGGTGGGGTATATTCCCACCAAAGCCTTCTGGCTTTCTCTCCAGAGTGTCTTTGTTGTCCATTCTCTATTGTCCAGCCTCTGATCACCTCTCCAAGCTATATCACCCATAATACATCAGTCTCCACACTTGCAGAGCTGCCACAGTGCATCTTGGGAATCCCTGGCCACAGTGCACCATGGGAGATGTAGTTCATCCAGAGAGCCTGGTCTATAGAGGAGAATGAAGACATGACGTGTCTGAGTGGCAACTTCCATGCAGCAGCATTTCTACATCAGAATTTTACAGGTGGTGGGTTTAGTTTTTTCACGGAAAGTCAATTTTTTCAGCAAAATACAAAATGTTTTGCAAATAAAAAATTGTTTAGTTGAAAATTCCATTTTGTGTTGAAAAGCAGCTTAGAGAAAATTTTTCAACCAGCACAAGCAGAGACCCATTTCTGTTCCTTTCACACAGCTGGCAACAATATGCTTTCTCACTGGCCACCACAGGAAACACACCCAGATTCCCACCCCAGAGTTAGAGTTGCAAATACAAGAGAGTAGGGAATCAAAGCAGGAACTTTACTGCTTGTTTGGTAAGAGGTCACTGCAAAGCAGTGCGGAGAGGACCCCGCAGTACTCCCACTTGGTACAGCCTTCGATGGAATCAGTCCAGTGATGAATCACTGGAACTATTAGAGGAAAGTTCTCATTTAGGAGGAGGAGTTGAAATTCAAATGTAATTCATGTTGACAAAAACAAAACAGAGCGTGTAGCTTTAAATAACATATGGCAACACAGCAGCTGCATGGAAGGAAGTGACACTTTCCACTCCTGCACCTTGGTGCACACTGTACAGAGAGCTACATGCAGAGACTCTTTGAAGGGTCTTTCAATGGGTTACCTGGTCCATCCCCCTGCATCGTGGCCGGGTTCATCCTAAGCCAGCTCCACATGTCTAGTTCCACCTCAGGCTGTTTCCAGCGATGGGGATTCCATCCCTTTCCATGATAGCAATTCCCCACTCCTCGAACCACTGTCACTAGTGTTATGGGGCCTGCTCCTTTCTAACTTGGGTCACTGTGACATCACTATTGCCAGATGGGGTTACTCCTCAGAGTAAGTGAGGAGCTGGAACAGGCCTCTCTGATGTTCTCTAATATTTACCCTGCTCTGGGCCATGCCCTGGCAACATGCCGAAGAGGAACAGAAGGAAAACCAAACAGGTTTCCTTTGATGATCAGTGTCTGTCCTGGTGCCAGCAGTCAGCTACCTCAGAGGCAGTAGCCATCTCCAGTTTCCAGCCTTCTCCGCTGAATAGCAGAAGGGCAAATTGTGGGGCCAGGATGCCCGCAGGTTAGGGGGTTTGCATGCTTAGCACGCCGGGTGCTGGATAAGGAAGGATGGCTGGAGAAAGCCTGTATTGCTCAGACAGAAGGGCCCTGTTGTCAGAGAGGCTGGACAGCCCCAGGAGGGAAGCCACTGCCACGTCTTCTGTTACGGAACAGAGGATCCAAAGGGACCAAGATTAAAACAAAACAAAACAAAAAACAAACAAAAGCCAGTGCCTCCTGGGGAAAAACAAATCACAGGAAACAGCCACTGACCCCAACTGGGGCATCCCTCAGCCAGGGGCCTACCCAGGTCTGAACCGCGGGGGGAGCACCCAGCAAAAAAAAGGTGCCACTTCTACTTTCCAGCCGTGGCAAAAAACCATAGGTGCTTAGATGGGGGGAGCTCCTGGAGTCACTGTACCTGAGGGACACCCCTCTGAGCCACGTTCTCTCTCACCCAAGGGGGCGAGAGTTGTAATGCTGCTGGCCCTGCACCAGAAGCAAATTGCAATGCATCCTGCAGCCACTGAGTTTACTTTTGTGTCTCCAGCCCAAGGTCTGCTTAGCCAGGCAATGTTCTTACTCCCCTGCACGGGCGTGCAGTCCTGTCCAAAGAGGAAGGCTTTTCTCCAGGCCATGGTCAGGGCTGGATGCTGTTGTGTGGGAGATTAGACTGGACAGTGTCATCAGGTTGCAGAAAAATGCAAAGGAAATGTGGAACGCGTGTGTTATAAGCTTTAACTCGGGCGCTGATGTGCAGAGAGCTCAAACTCACGGCCTTATTGTCCTGTGGGTAATAAAACAAGGCTGGGCAGTGCTAGCAAGCAGGAGCTAATTAAAGCCCAGAGTAACTCCCAGTGGCTGATGCTAGGAACAGGCTTGTGGAGGATAGAAGGGATGCAAGGGCTTTGCCATAGGCTCCCAGGGGGTGGGTGCCGCGCAGCCTGCAGTGATAGACAAGTAACCTGGGCCACCCAGTCCAGTTCCCACAAGGACACAGGGTTTCCCATTGTACACAGCATCTATTATCATCTCCTCATTTAACAGAAATAGCTAAACAGGAACTGCAGGAGTGTTTACTCCATTTCCCACCTGGAATATAAATAAAAGATGGTCGGCACAGAATGGAACTTGCGATTCCTTTGAAGAGCAGGGAACAAAGTGCCTTTCCTCTAACTTATTTTAGCAGTTCTCAGTAATATGGTTTCCAGTTCATTTGGTTATCAGAAACAGCTCATTTTCACGCTGAAGAGGCGATTTCAATGCCCAGCACAGTACACTCTCTGCTTGGGATTCTGTGTTAGTTTTTTGATATCCACTAATTTCTCCATGCTGAGGCGAATTTGTCACACGCTCGGGTCTGTTTGATTTCATTAAACAGAATATTTAAGCATAAAAATTGTTTAATCGCCTTGTGTCATTATGAGATGAATTTCATTTTGCATACATTTGCATATTTCGTCAGAATTAAGGCTGCTAATATGCAAATGAGAGACAGGTTGCAGCTGAGGTGTTTATTGTAATAGCTTCAGGCTGTTCCACTTGAAAGCTTTCTAGGTGGTGAGGA
This sequence comes from Sternotherus odoratus, assembly GCA_032164245.1. Lineage (NCBI taxonomy): Eukaryota > Metazoa > Chordata > Testudines > Kinosternidae > Sternotherus > Sternotherus odoratus. The sequence goes on from JAVMKO010000015.1 coordinate 24,802,215, forward strand.
AGAAGGGGATGCAGGAGGAGACGGGGTTACACAGAAATAGTTAAATATGTAAAAACATCCATTTGTTGCTACTTTCCCCACTAATATTCTCTGCAAAAACAGTCTGTTTGGAGTTTACATTTTGTGTCTTTCAGCCCCTCAAGTATTTAGGAACATCCAGATAGGAAAGCTGGGAGCTTACTCAGCTCCCCATAGGTAAGGCTGTTTGTTGAGCTCAGAGAGCAGCCCCCAGGACTGGCGTGAACACCAGCAAGGAGAGATGGAACATTTGACATACCAGCCACAACTAAGAGTTATGTCACAAGAACTGTGCTAAGGCGGCATACGGAAGTCTGTTTCCAAATATCAAGAGTAGGATTTGTCTGGGATTTTGGCTTGCAGATACCATAGAACATAGGCAGGGGTGGTCATCTAACTTCTCAGAGCCCAACCCAAACCCACCAATTACATCCACTCCAAAAGGCTAATTAAGTGACTGAATTATCCATGTTCCCCGATTATCATATTTTGTGGTAGGCTGAATAAATTCAGCACAACTGTGGCATTGGAATAAATTCGAAAATTCTAGTGCACTCAAGCAAAACATTAGCCAGGGCTTAACTTTTCTTCCTGATCAATATGAAGGTTCCCATCAGCTTGTCATTGTCAACTCTTTGGAGTGTGAGACTCCAGTGATTTGATAGGATATGGAATCCCACCTTTGCATTTTACTTTCATAAAAAAAATTCTTTGCTTATTATTTATGGATAAAAAACCATCCTGGGATTTTAATCCTTCCTGAAACCTGATTCTTTAGGAATGTATTTAAATCCTTGGGCTTTGGGTTTGTGTGTGGGGTTTATTTGTTTCTTTTTTTAAGGCACTGGTTCAATAGTGGCTGCTATGTGAAATCCATGAGGAGTGATCAGCTACTTTGACTTGTGTGTAGTAATTAAAACAAAATTAAGTAGTGAATAGGCACAGACATCTATTCTGAGTGGGGAATGCTCCTTCCTGCTGACTCTGCACAGAGTTTACAATACATACCCCAGTGTGAACTCTGGCTAGAGGCTCTGGACAATGGTTGAACAGCACAAAAAGAAGAGGAGCTTATGGGGTTTAATTTTTTTTTTTTTTTGCATTAACGTTTTAAGCACAATGTGTTTTTTTCAGAGCAAATTAATCAAAAATCATCATCTCTTCTGCAATGAAGACTCTCAAACAATCTCTTGGCTTCTATGTCCAGAGGTAAATGCTGCACAGACCTGAGATTTTCTGTGGGGTTTTTTAACACAAGCTCTGAATAACCATCCCAAAATGACTAATAAGGAAGACACACGTGCACAGTTGTGATGGAATGCAAATCACAGCTCTATTCTGAGCTTTCCTCTAAATGCAGAGCAGGGAGAATGGGGCCACCTTAAGTCCCTTTGAAAGGCTAAGACTTGAAGGTATGTATTTGTTTTAAAAATGTAGTGATTGCAGAGAAAAGAGAAACCTGAGAGCTTATTCTTGAACAGTCAGACAGGGTCACTAAAACCAGACTAAATAGTCTGACTGCAGGGCAAAGCACTGGGCCTGTCTGAAAAATGATCCTCTGGATGGAGAGAATAACAAGGAAAAACAGGGAAGGAGGAATGGGTGGGAATGAAAAGCTACCAGAGACACAGTCAAAATAGCAGGAGCAGAGGTTATCATCCACAGTCTGCAGCCGCTCAGTGTCTCTGGGGGAGGACTGCTCCAGGAGGCAGAAGGGAACATCAAATAGAGAGCTTTGCATTTGGGGATTTTTTTTAAAAAAAAGAGAGATTTATTAGAAGTGGAAGGTAAAAGCAGGCATCCACCTCACATTGCCTGCACCACACAGGCAGAGGGACTCTAGCACCATCAGCCATAGATCACCAGCGGATACTCTGTATGCTCAGCATAGCCAAACAGAGGTCTGCGTAGGCACACACAGAGGGACCTAGCTATTCGTTTGAATGGCCCTGAGCTTTGGAGTGGATCTTATACAGACTAAGAACCAGCCTCATGCCCCACAAAGAGAGGAGGGATAGTACACGAGGCAGGCTGCGTAGAGGTCCCTTGGTTGAGAATGAGAGACGCTTGGTTGGGATGTGACACCAAGTCTTCCCTTGCTACTGGGTAGTCCCTACACTTCCCCCTCGCTATGTGATTATTTAACAGAAGAGCAGCCAGACTGGGTCAGACCGAAGGTTCATCTAGTCCAGTATCACCATGCAGTCACCATACAGCTCTCCCGGGTCATCACAAACCCAGCTCTGTTTCTAATGATTGAATTACCCATTACTAATGCCTATCTCCAATCACTAGAGTTTCCTCCCCCAGAGAAGGTAACCTCAGTACAAGAGGACACCACAACATCATTGGAAGGAGAGTCCCAACTATGGGATTGTTTTGCTCTGCTCCAGTTGGATGTTCTCCTTCCCTGAGGCTCTCATCCTCCTCAACAGCACACAGGCTGTCAGACTGGGGGTGGGACTGTACCGTTGTGTCTAGAAAGTCTCAACTACATATCTCTTTGTCTCCCTCAGTTCCTCCAGTTCAACCACTCTGGTCTCTAAAGCCCATATACAGCCTCTAAGGACCAGAAGCACCTTGCACCAAATACATACATATACCGCCTGCCTATAGAACAGGTAGCCATCCATGCTGCATTGCGCACAATAAACTGGATAGGCCCCAGTTTAGTGCTACTCTTGCACTGTTGTTTCTTTAGTCCCTGTCCCTCTTCCTTCCCTGAGATGATTTCTACTCTGTAATAGTCCTGTAAGCAAACAGTTCTCAAGGTACAAAGAATAATTAGCTAAAGCTCTACCTACTAGGAAAATGTGCAGATTGTGCACTATGTAAACCACACTGAAAAATAAGACACATTCTCAGAGAGAAGCTTGGCTAGACTTCAGCAGCCACCCTGCTGCTAGCACATGATTTGGGGGGGGGGGAGGAGGAGGAAAACCCCCACAGCCTTCCCATTCACCTTCTACAGATTTCTTTCCAGCTGTGCAAAGGGAACCCTCTTATCCTTACACCTGGGTCACCTGATCTAGTGATAGACAGGGGATTCAGCCTATCAGAAGCCAAAGAGAAAGGCTGAGTCCCACCCCATGCCCCCCAGGAAGTATAAAACAGCAGCCAGCCTATCTCACTTGCTGTTAAGCTGTGGGGAGGAAGGTCTGTGCTTGGTGGAGAAGGGGGCTGCTTTCAGGAAGGGAATGTGCAGTCTAGTCACTCAGTAGTATCTCATCAGCCTGTAGGTCTAAAGTCCTGTGGACTAGCAAGGAGCAGCAATGCCCCTGGGGGGCTGGGTGTTATGGCTTAATCCTGCCAGCTGCTTTGAGTGGCGGGAGCCTGTCCCTGAGTGCAGCCCCCTTGATCTTTCTGAGGAGGTTGTCTGTAGAGGAGATTTTGAAATTGGAGATAAAGTAGCACCTAAGCAAAGATAAAATAGAAACAAGTGAGAGGCTTTACTAGCTCATTCCTGCTGCAGCAGTAGTTCTCCTGTAACATGTGGTAGAGAGCTGAGCAGGGGCACAGCTAAACCTGGGGGGGACTTTCTCCCCTTATGAAGGAATGGGGGGGACTCTTCCCTTTCTGTTTCTGGAAGGGTTCTTGCCCCCACTGCTGCTCTCTTTAGTGTGGCTGGGAAAGGGTTAATGGAACAGCTCCCCTTCTATGCTTACCCCTAGAGTACAATGCTTGCTCTGTGGGAAGCCCCAGGAAATGTGACTCCCAGCATAGGACTAAATGGGGCAGAGAGGAGAGCTGCACAGTATGGGGAGCAGGGCTAGTGTTAAAGGAGAGTCCTTCACACAAGGTATTAAACACTGAGAGCTGCAAAACTACCCTCCAGTCCAAGCTGCTAAGGTTTGGAAAGCACTGCAGCAAGGGGCCTGCTCTTCATCCCTTTAGTTGTCAGCATGTTGGCATACTATGGGTCTGGGTGAAGGTGGGGACACAGGAAAGCAAAAGGAAGGAATGTTAGGTAAATTAGCAATGCAAATCTTAGAGCCTCTTCTGCAAGTTCCCTATGGGTGGAACAGTGTTTGTAACACAAGCACCAGCAGCCTGGGTAGCCCTATAGTGGCAAATTTCACAGGACTGAATTGTTCTTCACCTCTGCTGTGTAAGAAGCATAAGATTGCTCAACAGGTCAGCTAATCCCTCCTCTGTTCTCATGTGCTTTCCCTATGCCGCCCTAGATAGGTGGTCTAGTCCAGAATGACTTCTTCAGTAGTGATTATTCCTAAAGCATCCCTGCCTAGCCTGGCCTAGAATTCTTCCAGGGATTGTGATTCCAGAACCTTCCTTGGCAGCTTCCTCTAGGGGCTTCACCATTCTTAGCTGTACAGTTTTTCCTAATATGTAGCTTGCACTTTCCCAGCTGCACCTGGAGACCCTTATTGCTGCTTCTCACCTTGGTGACTAATAACAGCAGTTGATCCTTGCCTACTTTATCAAATTCTTCCTCATTTCCAGCTCACCATAGCATCCCTGCTCACTTATCTTTTCCCAGTCAGCACCTGCCTAGGGGTAAGTTGTTCCTTTTAGGTTTTATTTTCATGTAGAGCGCCTTTTCTGCCCTTGCCTGCCCTTGAACAAATGTATTTATTGTAGCACATGCAGGGGAAACCCCAGCTGCATTTCAGAGCACGTGTGGGCTCTGGCAGGTATTTATTCATGGTACAGAAAGGGTGTCCCACAAACGGACTGTGCTAGTGCTCTGGCACTAGTAGCCACTGGAGAGCTGCTGCCCTCTCCCCAGGGAACAGAAAGTGGATCCTTATTAATATTTTATTTGTTTTGAGACATTTACAATTCAGCCAAATCCCAGAGACAGGCAGGCAACTAAATATACAGCAAGCCTCTTGCCAGGTATTAGGCAAGAAAGCAACACACACACGTTGAATTCTTTTAAGTTATGACTGCACTTAATTACTGCTTTTTCCTCCACTCATAAACCACATATGGGTTTCATAATAACACTGAGTCTGAGAGGGCCTGCGTTATGCACCAGAAAGAGCAAAACCGTAAAAGAGAGCAATGGAACTTATTACAGGCAAGATGTATGCTTTGTCTTGAATCCACTTCCTCACCAGTATGGTTACGATGTGATTTGGAAGCTTATAAATAAGTGTTCTACCTGGTGCTGTATGAAGATCCTTGTTACTTTGTGCCCCTGCCCCATCTTCTGAATGAAACACAGTTTGTGTGACCCACCTTGGAGATGCAATTTAATCTGATTCTCTAATCAGTACAGTGTAGCAGTATCTATCCAGGGGCACTAAGAGGAAATTTCTGAGCCCTCCCCCCCCCCCCCCCCGCCCCCCGTTTCAGAAAAATATTACAACTGTATGAAATTGCCCTAAAACTGAAAGGTTTTAAACAGAATTACAATATTTTCTACCTTATTACTTGTTAGCCCACCAAATGCTTGGCTAGTTACTCTTTAAACCAAACATAAGCCTAGGAGTGGGCTGGTTATTGTTAGAGCTGTGTAAAGCTAACTTTTACTGTTGGCAAGACAAGAGAAACTAAAATAACACTTAAGGAGAAGAGGGGAGAGAGGAGAGCCCCCCTTTTGTCCTCCACTTACATTTTTTCATTAAAAGTGAAGAGCTGTTGATACTCCCACCTTGTCAACTGTTTGAAATGGGTCACCTTGATTACATTGGCCTCGTTAGCACCACAAAAGTGATTTTTCCTCCCTCAGTATTCACCTCTTCTTGTCCACTATTGAGAATAGCCCACTTCCACCTTACTTGAATTGGCTCCTTCGCACTGACCCGCACTTGGCAAGGCAACTCCAATCTTTTCATACACTGTGTATTGACACCTCTCTGCTGTATGTTCCACTCCATGCATCTGACTAAGTGGGTTTTAGCCCACGAAAGCTTATGCCCAGATAAATTTGTTAGTCTCTAAGGTGCCACAAGGACTCCTCATTGTTTTTCCATGTGGGGAGAGGGGCTGTTTGTCTGTGGTGGCAGTGAGCAGTTATCTGGGGATGTGACGCAGGCTCCACATTTCCTGTTATTACCTCACCATTACACTGTTCCTATCTCTTGTCCCACAGGGACTTCAGTTGTGTTCACTGTAACTAGCCTGGACGGTCTCCAACTGAGCTGGAAAAGCAGCCAGTGCGAAGGTAGCCCTGCCACTACATGGTCACTAGCCTCCCCAGGCCTCGTGCTCGAATTTGGAATCTCGGGTGAAATAAATGAAGTAATAAGATCTAGCTAAAGCCAAAAACTTAAAACACAGTTAAAAGGGCTCTGGATAATGAAGGCTGATGTGAAAACAGCCCCTCAGAAATCAATGTTTATATTCCACCTCAGGGTGGTTGAATTCCTAAGGCACGCTATTGACAATATTGTTATTTAGTCAGGAAGCTGTGAAGGGAGGAATCCATGCTGCATTTCATTCCACTCCATTGATTATTATGGGCTTTTATCTGGGCACGCCAGAGGGTGCAGCACTCAAGGGCACTTGACTAGAGAGAATTTAATTTAAACCCTCCCCCGCCTCCCTGACTGTGCAGTATGTTATGTTTGACTAGCTACCTGCTAATGTTTGCCAAACATTATCTCATTAGGAGTTGTAAAGGAAATATAATTATTTTTATAGTAAGAAGGTGGCACTTGTTTCAATAGAGAGACTGGAGACTTTTCACAGAGGTCTCACAGAATTCCTGTTCTCATCTCCCGATAAAGGATGCTACTCGTCTTAGGAAAGAATCCAAGAACCACAGGGCATTACAGAGAAGGTATCTTGCAAGTGCAATGTCCAGTTTTATGTTGGCCAGGGTGGTCCCTGGACCACAAATCCTCTGAAGGTAAAAGTGGAGTCTGTTTTTGCAGAGGGGGCAAAAATGGAAAATCCATTCAAAGTACAGCTCGTCAGTGGGAAAGTCCCCCTGTCTGGACAGGCCGCAACAAGAGTAGGCGATACATGAGAAATAATGACAGCGATTAACAGGAGGGCTGGGTGAAACCCTTTTGAAAAGGTTTGACACCAGGACTTAGAATGGTTCCAGAATACGTAATGTTCATTATTCCTCATGTGACTGTCTGTATTTGGAACCATACAGTGGTTCCAAATACAGAGGGTCCCAGATTAGTGCGGGTCCCTATGGATGAGAGTTTCCTCCAATGCTGAGAGGTTCCAGAGACTTTGCCATTATTGGAACCAGAAGGCAAGGATTGTGGGACGATTTTAAGCAACAGTGACAATTGTCATGTATGTGCTCTCTAGCCAGGGGTTCTCAACCGTTTGCTTTCTGAGCTCCCCACCCCCATGCTATAGAAACTCCATGGCCACCTGTGCCACCCCAACTGTTTTCTGTATATAAAAGCCAGCGCTAGCAGTAAGGGGTATCAAGCAGGGCAACTGCCCTTGGCCCTACGCCACAGGGAGGCCCTGCAAAGCTAAGTTGCTTGGTCTTCTGCCCTGCTGTGGCAGGGTTCTGGCTTTGGCATTCTTCCCGGGGCCCCACTGAGTCTAGTGCAGGCCCTGCTTGGCGGACCCCCTGAAACCTGCTCATGTCCCGTCCCCCCAGCTCATTTTGGAAGCCAAATATTGTGCACATTTTATAGCAATACATACACTGCAAACGAATTGGGGAAATCCCATCTTACTGCCTTCAAAACCTGCCTTCAGGCCTGTCGTTGTTCAGGAGATTGTGTGCACACAGACATCACTGGTATTAATATCGTTAAACATGCATTTAAGTGCTCCATGGCAATTCCTAAATGTAATCAGTGACACACATCAGCAATGAAGATTGCCCGTCATACAACTTGATGAGTGGCCCCGTGCTCCCTTCCTCCAATCCCTTGCACAAATCCCTTCCACTTAGCTGCCTTTTGCTCTCAGCCACGTTCGGTGCTACCTGACCCAATGGAGATCTCATTCTCATTTGGGAAGATGCCAGGAGCAAGCAAGACATTCTTTCTGCAATGGAGATGCCAGGGTGAGTGAGCATCAGGGCTAGTTTAGACTTCAGAGAACAAGAACAAATAGCAGCAGAAAGGAGCATAACATTAAGCTAAGGAATGGATGGGAACTAAAAGGAAATTAGACAGAATTTCTTTGTGTAAGGCAGTTAATGTATGGGGTGGGGAGAGTGGAGGGAAGAGCACTTGGAGAGAAACTATTCTAAACTGTTGTTTTTAAAGAGGAATTAGACAAATACCACTGTGCATCTGCCTACAGTGGAACATATCCTAGGGGGATATGTTGCAAACCTAAAGGAAAGGAAAATACTAACTGGAATACTGGCCTCTTCCTGTTTTACTAATTTCTGAGGTTTATTTGTTTTTTAGCAACTGTTGGACTCTTCTAAATAAAAATAATTGCACCTATTATCAAAAGACATGGGGGGCAGGCTGTGAAAAATGGGTTTTCTGACATGGCCTTGGCTTTTTTGCTTGTATTGCTAAGACCCCCCCTGATGTTATATCAACTTTTCCATGAGATTTGCATATACTTTCTATAGAACAGAATATATATTTTTTTCTCGGGGACCAGTTCTCGTGAAATCTCATCTGTGAACCCCTTTAATCAGCAGTGCTTACAGGAAACTCAGATATATGGAAATGCAAATGTTTTCCCAATCAATAAAGATAATTACAATGAAAGATAGACTGACATAGTGTCTGTCTTGAGGCTTTTCTTCTTGTCTTCCCAGGGACTCCCTAGGGACACTCTAGACATTGGTGAATGTCTGTCTTTCAGAGGCCCAAAACAGCTGGGAAAAATAGTCTCCAATACAGGAACGCAAACGACATTGTGCCAAGTTAGCAAAATGTATATTACAGCTGACACCAAACCACTCTAGGAATACCAGGCAAAGAAGAATAGTACAAAATGTAAAGCCCTCAGTGGCGAATAGGGTACATTTCTCAGAGATACTATTTCTACAGTAATTGTTGATTCCATGATAGAGATCACAATTGTTCAAGTCTCTCCCTCGCTCCCTCTTTGAAATATCGCCAATCGTGGCCATGCAGCTGCGTGCTTTAACAGCTTTGCTGCATACAGACTTCTGGCATGTTCTCCTGCAAATCTGGGAGGAGGGGATTAGAAATGTGTGAAATGTTTGACTGGAGTTACACAAGGGGTTGCGAATCAGCTTTGATTTGAGTCTGAACTCAGTTTTTAAGTTTGTTTTTTTTTAAAAAGTCAATGATCTGCTTTTCAAAATTTGGTATGCAAACTTGTATATTCCGTTCAGACGACGACTGTTTCGAGACTGTTGATCATCAGTGAACTTCTAGTTCAAACAGTGTTCTGGAAAGTCAGATGGAGCAGGTCATATTGTCCAATAGGGCAGCTAATCTCATGAGAAGCAATAGAAGAATAATCTGAAAACTACCAATTCTGAAAATTACAATAAGAATCGATCTGCGGGTGATGGGGGGAGAGAGAACCTTGGAACCCAGGTTTTTCTTAGCTTTAGGACCCAATACTCTATTCTACTCCATTCTGTTCCCTCTGGGGTTTTATACTACCCTCAGCGCTGTCATACCTGTCTTCATGGTAATAGTTCAAGGAGATGCACTTAGCTCAAGGAACTGATGTGAATGTTGTGGATCTTATCTGGTGAGACCTTATCTGGAATCCTGTGTGCAGTTCTGGTCTCCCATGTTTAAGAAGGATGAATTCAAACTGGAACAGGTACAGAGAAGGGTTACTAGGATGATCCGAGGAATGGAAAACCTGTCTTATGAAAGGAGACTCAAGGAGCTTGGCTTGTTTAGCCTATTCAAGAGAAGGCTGAGGGGAGATATGATTACTCTCTATAAATATATCAGAGGGATAAATACCAAGGAGGGAGAGGAATTATTTAAGCTCAGAACCAATGTGGCCACAAGAACAAATGGATATAAACTGGCCAACAGGACATTTAGACTCGAAATTAGATGAAGGTTTCTAACCACCAGAGGAGTGAAATTCTGCAACAGCCTTCCAAGGGAAGCAGTGGGGGGCAAAAGACCTATCTGACTTCAAGACAAAGCTTGATAAGTTTATGGAGGAAATCATGTGATGGGAAAACATAATTTTGGCAATTGATCTTTGACTATTGTAATAGATGGGCCTGGTGGCATATGATGGGAAGTTGGACAGGATGGGATCTAAGTTACTACAGATAATTCTTTCCTGGGTGTCTGGCTGGTGAGTCTCGCCCACATGCTCAGGGTTCAGCTGATCACCATATTTGGGGTCAGGAAGGAATTTTCCTCCAGGGCAGATTGGCAGAGGCCCTGGAGGTTTTTCGCCTTCCTCTGTAGCTGGGGGCATGGGTCACTTGCTGGAGGATTCTCTGCCCCTTAAGTCCTTAAACCATGATTTGAGGACTTCAATATCTAAGATATAGGTCAGGGGTATATTGCAGGAGTGGGTGGGTAAAATTCTGTGGCCTGTGTTGTGCAGGAGGTCAGATAGATGATCATAATGGTCCCTTCTGATCTTAGTCTATGAGTCTGAGTTATTCCTCAATCCGTTTGCCACTGAGATGTCTCCCACACATTTGGGAAGACGCGTAAGAGAAGGATTAGATGAAAATGCCTTGCTCTTTCTCAAGTGCAGTGGTAAGAGGTGGCTGCCCAATGATGCTGTTTCATCTCTACCTACTACTCAGTCAACCTCTGGAGTGAATATTACATTTCTAGTCCTTGTCATCTGCCTAGGTCAGGGAATGTGCATTTCTAGTGTTTTCCACAATAACAGTTCACCATACGTAAATGTGATGTGTCTGAAAATATGAAAGATTTCCACTATCCATCTATCCTTCGTATAGCTGTATTTCATGGAGGGGGCTTTGTTTTTTATCCATCCATGTTGGCTTTTTAGTTTGGAGTAGAGATGAGAGGATTCTCCTAAAGTTTTGCCATGAAAAACATTTAGGACTTGCTGTAATTCACAAACTTTGTTCCTCCTATATGTGACTCAGGGTTACTTCTGGATAACAGTTTCCACAATCTCATAAAAACATAAGAGCGGCCATACTGGATCAGACCAAAGGTCCATCTATCCCAGTATCCTGTCTACTGACAGTGGCCAATGCCAGGTGCCCCAGAGGGGATGAGCAGAACAGGGAATCATCAAGTGATCCATCCCTTGTCACCTATTCCCAAATCCTGGGAAACAGAGACTAGGGACACCCTCCCTAACCATCCTGGCTAATAGCCGTTGATGGACATATCCTCCATGAACTTATCTAGCTCTTGTTTGAACCTGCCCCCTTCCAGTGTTCCCAACTCATTCTGGGTCTGTAGGGTTGTTGTTCTGATGTGTTCGTACCATGATGATGGCAGCTAATAGACATGTATCTATGTGTGCTCTCTTTGTCTCCAGGTGTACACCACCAAGTGCAGAAGACTAAACAACTTTTGACTGCAAAGTACAGATTGTTCCCAGGTGACTGTTCACCTTCTCCTCTCTGCCACCCCGGTGAGGGCATCTACTAAAAATATGTGCTTCTAATTGATTCATAAGCTTCTTTCACTCCCCTGGTGTTACCACCTGGTTAGACCAATACCTCCTATACTGCACTGTGCTAAGTTAAATGCACTTGCTTTAGTTATGTACTTCCAACAGCTACAGGCAACAAATGTATTTGGTAGGCAGTCATCCTGTACCTCTCCTTGATGTTCTAAAGCAATGAGAAAGAAGTGTTAAATTTGTTCTTGGCTACTTTTCCTTGCAACTCCCAAAGGCTCTGGTTACAAACTGAATCAGTTATCAGCTAGTTAGGCTGGCAGTTCCCGAAGGTACCGCATGAATACTGATAGGGACCCATGCATTATTCAGTGCGAAGAGCAGAGGAAAATGAGCAACACGTCCAAAACAAGAACAGCAGTGGCAGTAAGGGAATAATTAGCAAGCTGTCACTTGTCCCTGTCAGTATTCCCTCCCTTAACACATGAGGGGAAATAATAAAAAAGGGTAAGATCATCTTGCAAGCTCTGCTCTTCAATATGCAGCTGGTAGGTTAAAATACAATGATAAAGGGGAGAGGATAGAGAGCTCTGATACAGTTTTCAAAAGATATGGCCTCCATTTCCAGAGAGGCTGTATATGTTGTTTTATCCCAGAGGCATTGGGTTATATGCTGAGTCCCTGCCTTAAATACCAGCCCACATGCTGTATTGGGAAAGCAAGCAAGCTGTAAAATATGGGGTTTATTTGAGGTGACCTTTCCCAGAGAGAGCGGTGCTTAACTCGCGGAGTGTAAACATTTTTGATTTTTTTCCTCCCTCCAAAACACAAATAAAATTAATGCTTCTCGTGAAATTGGGTTAATTGAAATCTGCTCTTCGCTCAAGGAAAAACAGCAAGCAGGCAGCTCCCTGATACCGTGGTACCTATTACAGCGTGGGAATCAGTGCAGGATTCTAACCACTGTATCGAGGTGGGGCCGGGGTGCAGGCGCCCTGGCTTACTTCCATCCCCTCCTTGGGTTCCCTGAGAAGCTTGAGGTATCTGAGAGACAGAGGAAACTACAAACTACAGATCTTAAATCAAGTTTATCTGGAGTAATATGTTAACCAATTAACCACTTGTGGACTGACGAGATTAGAGCTGTTCTGCCATCCCCTATTAAATCTCTCTCAAAGCGACTCCTGAAAGTCCAGCAGAGGTCTGAGTCTGAGTCTGACATGTGGCAGTGCTGGTCAGGAGACGGCTGGCTGGAATAGTTGGGGAGAGGCAGAGTCCCATTAAGGCACATTCAGCCCTGATGTAGACATACCGCTGCATTCAAGGTTCTGTAGCCACTCGCCACAGCTCTGGATTTTGCCCGTCTTCAGAGTCACTTTGCAAAATTTCTGTTACAGAAATGTCAGTTGCTGCTGCCCTTTGTATGATGCCTGCCTTCTTAGACTGGAGTTGTGTGTTTTGCACTGAGTCTTATATGCCACGGTGCTCAACAGGGCAAGGTTTACTAATTACCACGATGGAAACTTTATCAGAATGGAGAGCTCTGTAGTTGTGGTAATAACAGTCTGGTTAGGTCTGCAGGGAGCTTCCTGGTCCACGTTCTATTTCTGACCTCCTTCGCGCTCTACACTACTGTGATAAATCGACCTAAGCTACGCTATTGCAGCAACTGAAGTTGATGTAGCTAGATCCATTTACAGCGGTGGATCTACTCAATGCTGCATCAACGGAGACCTCCCACCGACTTCCCTTATCCTTCTCGGGAAGGTGGAGTACAGGAGATGACGGGAGAGTGCCCTGCCATCGATTTAGCATGTCTTCACCAGACCCACTAAATCGATGCCGCTGCATTGTGCCAATTTAGCTCCACAGTGAAGACGTGCCCTTAGGGCTTGTCTATATTTACAGCTAGGTGGGCAGAGGTGTCAGGGTCTGGTGCAGACGTGTTAAGTCAATGGCAGGGTGCTCTCCCGTTGACATTTGCACTCCACCTCCCCAAGAAGGATAAGGGAAGTTAGCTTGAGAACGTCTCCATTGACACAGCGTGATGTAGATACCGCAGTAAGTGTAGTGTAGACCAGCCCTAAGATACAGGATTCAGCTCTCAGGGCTATGCTCTTCTGGGACCAGGAATCTTGCAAGGTGTCACCTTGCAGATACTGTAGAATCTCTTTGATTGCAGGAGCTCTGTAGTGGGCTAGTGAGTCCCTGCGCATTAGGCATACGACATACTTGTGCAACTTCCCGACACACCATACGACCTCGATACTTCTATTTCAGTAGAAGTTTTATGCAGTGCAAAGAAAGAAGGCAAACGTAGTAACTTAGAGTTGAATATTATTAGTATGGATCCTTAAAGTAAAGGAGGAATCGTCCAAAGCATGGTAGGGTTGGGGAAGGTGTACTAGCATGAACAGCAGCATGTCCCTGGAATGCACCGCCCAGAAAAGGTCTGTTTGAAAATGATGGGTGTCTCCAAGTTCAGGAGTCCTCATACCGCGCTGCCATGGGGACTCAGGCACTCCCCACATGGCCTTTGGAAAAGGCGATTAATGAGTTGGCTTTGCTAATGGTTTGTTCTAGGAATCCATAATATTTGCTGAGCCATCATTCAAGGACCACATCCCTTATTCTTTGCCGTGCTCATTATCTATGCAGAGACTGACAGTGAAAGCCACAGAACCGTTTTGCCATGTAAGATGCTTGTCGGGATGTGTACTGCGTAAACTTCACCTGCACGTGATAAACAGCACAAGAGAGGCTGGCGGAAGGGGGCAGCTGAGTCTGCTTTGAGGGTTTGGTAATAAACAAACAAATCGGAGAAGGAGAAATGCAGAAAACTCTGTGTAAGACACAAGCAGAATTCTCTCTAGATTGTATTTGCCCAGGTTCCAATGAAGCAACAACCCCTCCTAGACAATGGAAAGGGAATGTCTCCCCATAGATATTTCTCTCTGTGGCTACTCATCATAGTTTTCGTCTCTCGCCCTCTCCCCGGACTCCCAAATAGATTATTTCCTTTCCCCACTGATTCTTAGCCAATGGTATAACTACATTCTTGTAAAACTTTAACCGCATAAAATGAGTAGCATTAGTTCTTGGTAGTTTTTATTTAAGCACCTTCTAATTATTGATTAATCTTGGCCAACCAATCTTCAACACACCACATGATAGCATCTCTGTCGCTGCATATATGTTTTCTGTGAGTTTGCATGAACAGATTTACTTATTTGATGCAGGATATTTCCCACCTAGGATTAGGGACTGAAGAGGGTCAACTACATTCTCTTCAGAAAAGCATCTAGACTATGTAAAAGGATTGTCCAAACACATCATTATAATTATATCATTTATATTGCGGTAGTTCCTAAAAGCCACAATGGGACCCCAATGTGCTAGGCACTGTACAGACATAAGAAATGACGGTGCCTGCCCCAAAGTGCTTACATTCAAAGAGTCAAGGTATAAGAGATGGATGAGAGAAACAGGTTGAGATATGAGCTACCACATGCATACAAAGGGTTGTGGACTGATCTTAGTGCTCAGTAGTAGTGATCACAGCTTCCCCTTTCCCCAGACTGATATCACAGCTTCCCTTTCCCCAGACTGATATCTGCCCTTAATGACTGTTAAGCCTTTCCATTGATATGACTCAGCTTTTCTCCCATGCTTCAGTGCTACAGGAACCGCACAGAAAGCAGGGCCAGCTCTGCCGTCAGGCCGTTATTGCTGTCACGTACACATGTTATTGGCAGGCCTCGGTAAGCACTTGGAACCTTATGTCCTGCCACTTCCGCTCTGCACTTCACATGCCGACTGTGAATTACAGGACCTTTGTTTTCCTTCCACGGGCTGCGGCTGCACTTGGATTGCAGAAGCATGTGCGTTTTAGCAGGTGGACAGTGAATAATTGGGCACAGGGCATTCCTTGTGATCCTGTCAAAGGGGCCATGTGTCAATCAATGGGCTAACCATTATGATCAATGTCAAGAGGAGAAACAAAAAAACCCACCATTAGGCAGTCAGGAATCTACACAGGCATGAAATGGCACGGCTGCTGCTCATACCACTGGGAGAACGTCCTGGGAAGAGCCTAGAGATCATTTAAACTGGGGGGCAAAACTACGAAAGCAGCTTTCTCTCCTTAGTGACCCCTTGAATCAGTCCGTTATCACCCTAACAGGCCTTAATTACCAGGACACCCAGTTCAGGACTCAAAGCCTGTTTTGAATTCACCGTCAAACTCTGACTTAGGCCAAGTCTGTGTGTTTGTGTTTGGAACAAACCTGTGCCAGGGCACGCCAGCGAGAGAGAGTCCTGGCTGGAGAATTCTGCAAAGAGAGCAATGAGGGATTTCTACACAAATGTGCTCAGGGCGTCCCTGGCTTTACTGTAGAGAAACTAGCCCACGCTTTTGCCTAAGTATAGTCACTGCATTGCAGTGCCCCAGTAACTGCTACTGCGACCTATGGCATCTCCTCCGGGGGATGCCAGCCTGCCCTTGGGAAGACAAGCATGGCACGCGGCTCATCAGCAGGCGTGTTGGCCAATAGGGCGAGAATAACCTCAAGGGTCAGGTCCCAGTGGAAGGAAATAGTTGGCTGCTGCTTTGGCTTCTAGGGCTTCCTGGTACTCCTTTGTTTTATCCCTCCACGTGTCTGGAGGGATCTGGGTTCTGTCCCCTCTCCTGTGAAACATTCCAGCCTTGGCAGTCATAGCTGCTCTCCCCACTGTGTGCTTCTGGGGCCTCCCTCTGCAGCCCCCCATTCACTGCCCCCTTCACCTTCGGAGGCAAGGAAGCAGCTTTCTAGCGATCATGCTAGTTGAAGTGGGCCAGCATCCCAGGCAGCTGACACTGAGGGGTTGAGACTTGATGTGACTATACGTGTCGTAGATTGGCAACACCCACTCTAATTAATGCAGTTCAAACATACCTGATGTGCCAGGCAAGGGAGATGCTAGATCATTTCAGAAGAATGGTTGATGCCCTCTGTCATTCAGCACCAGAAATAATGCTCCTCTCTGCTGTCATCCGGCACACCTCTAGGATGTTGAATTAAACAGTGGGTCTTTTGATGTTGCTGAATTAAGTAATGCATTAATTATCCATAGAATTTGCACATACACCCTACATAGTTAAATAGGTGCGGGTCTCCAAGACTAATGTATATTTGAATCCTCAGCCTCGCTCCTTCCTCAGTCAGGCATCACGAAGCATCTTGGACTTGCAGAATGTGTTATGCAGAGTTGCCTGCATATTATATAATAATGAATCGAACCTTTAAAAGTATGAAAGCTATGCCAGAGGTTAGTTTTACTGCCGTGTTAGTTAAGGTTGTGTATATTATATTACGTGATAATGAATAATTTACCTGCTATTAAAACAAACATTGTGAAAAGACTAAGTACAGAGTGTCCAAATATTTTTAATTTACAGCTGTTTACATGGCTCCAGCGGGCGCTAATAATGCCATGTATCTACAGGAGTATGTCAACCGAACAGTGTAAATACACAGAGAAAAATAAGAGTTAAATATTCAAAATTTCCAGCACCCTGACATTTTCACCAGATGTTGGCAAATCTCAGACAAAGTTTATAGCCTTAAAAAATCTGTGATACAGCTTTTTTGTGTGTGCCTTTTCTGAAATCTAATTTTTCCCAGAATCTCCACATCTTCAGATTATTTATTACATGCCAGAACTGAACCCTCATAAAACACTTCTGCTAGCATTCAGTGCTAAGGGAGACTACAAGCTATTGGTAAAAGATTTAACTTATTAATGGAGTAAATCTGGAACAAAGCTCTGTAATTTAGTATTGGCTTCCCCAAACTGATTGTGTTTATTTAGAAAGCAGCTAAGACACAGGAATGTGTGGGTTATAAATCAGCAGAAAATCAAATGCTAACATGTAAATAAATTGCAAATCAGCTGAGAAATTGGTTTCACTTTGAGACGATGAAGCATATTTCTCCTGTACTGATATTCGAAGGTGCCCCTTAAGAATTGTAATATTTCTGTGTGGTAATGATAAACATTAGTGAGTTGCTTTAGAAATGAAAAAACGGCAGCCCTCTAGGGAGTTGAAAAACATATGCACTTCAAATTTGAAAATCCAATTTAACTGTCCATTATATGGAGAATAAAAGAAGGTAAGGATAGGATAATTTTGCAGTTACACAGCATTTGACTAAATCTGATTCAGGGATGACAGCTACACTTTAAAAGCTACATGTCTGAATGTAAGGAGACAGCAAATCATTTATTTATGATTGTAATCTAGCTCCTGTCTAACAAGTTAACAACTGTGCATAGTGCTCCTGAGTAGAGGCAGCATGTGTAGGCTTGTCAGTTAGCACTTTTAAAACACTTTTCATGGAATTTCTGTAAAAAAAATAAAATAATATAAAATAAAAGAGAGACAAGAGTGCCCCTGTCAAATTTACCAAAACAAGCAGATGTTAAAACTGCAAAAGTTTATGGAAAAAAACCAGTCGTTTCTTAATTTTACATAAAGCACCTTCACAAAAAGTGCAGGATAATCAGAGTGGTGAACACAAAAAGAATCCGATTCTCTTTGTATTAGCATGACAGTTATGCTGGAATGCATTTCGGGCCTAATCCTCCACCCATTGAAACTTTTTATCAGCCCCTGCGCTTGCAATGCAAGAGGTCATGACTGTGAAGTCGCTAACCGGGAACCCACCATGACTGTCTCACTGTTGGTTTCCTTCTTGGATGTTAACTCCTTTGGGACATTCAGGTTTTGACTCTTTTGTCTGTGCTGTATGTACCCCCCCAGCAATGCAATTAACCAGAGAACACACTTGATCACTCAATTCCCATTTGGCTGTCTTTACCTCACAAGACAGTATTACACTCCTGGGCTGTAAGAACTGAAACTAAAATCTGCGAATAGACAGGGATAGTGATAAGAAAATGACGGACAGAGATCTTCCAAATGTGTGGAAAACAATTTGGAACTTGTAGCAAGGGCACACACAACGTGTAAGGCATCAAAGAACCATTCTGGCTCGCATTACCAGTTTAAGTATCTCTGAGTCAGACAAACAGAACAGTCCAATGATTTTGACTCGGCTGGATAAATATCTAATTTAAACACAAATCAAACTTTTAGATTGGATGAAATCTTTGCCCCATTGAAGTCCATAGCAAAACTCCCACGGACCTCAATGGGGCTGGATTGTACCCCTTATATGTAGTTACCACTAAAGAGAATTATAAGCTTCCAGCATCATTTTATACAGGATACCGTGTATTTCCATGTCCATTAATTTTTAGTGATGTTTGTCTAGCTCGTAAGTACCTGTGTTAGTATCATCACAATGATCTGGTAACAACTTTGAAAGTCTTCATCTGCAGCACACCTACGTGATACTGTGTGCAGTCATCTTCACACAATACACAGCCAACCAGTGGAACTCTCTGCCACAGGAAGTTGTGAAGGCCAAGACTATAACAAGGTGCATCCGATGAAGTGGGTATTAGCCCACGAAAGCTTATGCTTCGATACTTTATAGTTAGTCTTTAAGGTACCACAGGACTCTTTGTTACCTAAGGTTCAAAAAATAACTAGATAAGTTCATGGAGAATAGGTCCATCAATAGCTAGTAGCCAGAATGGGAGGGATGCAAACCCATGGGCTGAAGTGTCTCTAGTTTGTTTTCCAGAAGCTGGGAATGGGCGACAGAGGATGGATCACTTGATTATTCCCTGTTCTGTTCATTCCCTCTGAAGCACCTGGCATTGGCCACTGTCAAAAAACAAGATGGACCATGGTCTGACCCAATATGGCCATTCTTATATAATTGTAGCCTTTAAAAAAGATGTTCTACCAAAAGCTGGGTGAAAGGCCTGAGCTCCATATTTCTACCCAGGCTCTTTAAATCTGGGACTCTTCCAAGTCATATCCAAGCCAGGTGCAGGGATGATGCCATTGTGATGATGATTTGTAAGGAGTTTAAATATCAGCTTCAGGAGTAATAGTCTCAAGTGCTACTCGGAAAAAGTTGGTTTGTTTCAGTCCCAGCAAGGAGCTGGTGCACAGGAGAACACATGGTTGCACTGACAGAGAACAATTGGATTGAAGGTTAGTGCTCTGGAAGGCAGTCGTTGCACTACAGCAGTGTCAAGAATTGTATTTTGGTTGGAACCAAAGGTTGGCAGCATTTTATGTTCATAGATCAAGTACCTAAAAATTGTTGTTTAATTGTACAAAAATGCTCTGCTGCTGTGTTGAGATTGATGTAGCATTTGCACAGAGAGCTGTCGTCTTTGATTTTACAGATGTGCTACTAAACCATTCCTGTCTGTGAGTGCCACACATCTGCCATGCCATAGAATTTCTCTGCTAAAATGGAGAGGTAGTGCATTCAGAAGTCTCACATGGATTCAATGGATGTTGATGAAGAGATAAAAAATTTATTTCATGACTAGGTTTTACTAACTTCCGATCTTTTGCTCATAGGACTTGATCCAGCTCAGAATTACAGGCTGTGTCACGTGCAAACTGTGTGTGTGTGTGTTTTAAGTTAAAGTTACTTACATTGCTTGCCTGGGACCCATCCCCTTGGGGTCTGCTTGGGTCCAGCAGAGCCATTTCCAGGATCAGGGCCGGCAGGCGGTAGGATCTCTTTTGTTATTTTAGTCATTTTAGAGAAACCGTTTGGTGCAAATGTTTGCAGTGTTCAAAGTGGGTGAATGTCATTTGTCTGCTACGGCCGTATTTCCAGAAATCTACTGCTTGCAGCCATTAGGTAGTAAGTATAGTTGTTCATAGATTCTGGCTACTTTATGAACAGTAGATACCAAGAGCATAAATATAATAGATAGGTTCATCAGCACAGCCCTGTTGTAGCTATATGCTCAGAGGAAAAATAGATCAGAATAAAAATATATGGATGTAAAAGAGGTGGAATTTTGTCCTTTTTAAATTGAATCAACTCTCCTTCTGCCTTTGAGCATTTTATTTATTTTCAAAGCTGCTGTACGAGGAGTTTGCTTTTTATTTTGCATCTCCCCAGCTGACTTTCCTTCAGTATTAAAAATCATCTTCCAATCATTTGATGTTTCTCTGATGCAGAGGAAAGCTACTTATTTTTACAAAGGTGTCTATACACTTGTACTTTGTATCTTTCTTTTTGGCTTATAAAAAATCCCCTGATGATCTTATCCTGTTACAGGACGGAGCTATCTTGCAGATGTGCATCGCAATTCCACGTGTGTGTTTGTGAGGGAGGTAGGGGAGCAAATCCAGGGGAAGCTTTTTTCGTTTACTGTTTGTTAAAATTGTAAGCAACTAAAGTAAAGAAGGAGAGTTGGAAATTGTCCTTGTCAGATAGCGACACCCCCACACGCTCTGCTCAGTGTTAATAAGGGTAAGAAAACAGGCAAGGCTCAGCCCCTGGGTTTATCTCTGACTAGGTCACAGGCTGAAAATATACAGCTCTGTGTTTTTAGGTAAAATAATTCTTTCCAGTTGGAAAATGTTTTTCTAGTTGTTTGTCACTCCCCCCCCCCCTTTTTCTTTCTTCTTCTTAAAAAAAAAAAAGAAGAAGAAAATAATACCGGTTGGGTCATTGTGAGGCAGGCAAAGCTCAGCTGGTTTTAAAATGATATTCTGACGAGGGTAACAAAGTATTTAAAATCTGGGTCTGTAAATAGCCGTCAGATTAATCTTTCTGAAACCCTTAAGTAATGTAGATGGATCTGTACCAGGAGCTGGGCTGTCTTCCTGGCCATTTGCTGATGTGATTATTTTTGTGTTTGGAAAAGTAATGCCTCTAGTCTGAGTTCAGTCGGATCGACGATGAAACACACAGGGCACTGCGGGCCACACAGCTCTGCGGAGACACTTTTTAAATTTTATTGGCGGGGAGAGGAGCTTTTAAAAATCCACATTGTAATCAAGGTTCTTTAAGTCCTACATCTTTGAAGGTGGTTTCATGTGTTTGGTTGTTTGTGGGGGAGTGTTTGTTTACTAGATCCTTGTTTCCTGTGTATGTTTTGAAGATTCAGGGGAGAGAGGCCATTTTTGTTGTTGCTGTGCTTGAAAAGGGAAGGCTGGTTCCTCACCCCTGGCCATGGGTGGGTGACGCGCCCCTTTGGTAATTTCCCACTGGTGAGACTGGAGCGAGGGACGGGCTGACAGCTTCAGCTAAGTAAACAGAATCCTGCTGAAATCACTTAGTCTGGGATAAGGATGGGCTTGGCTGCAGATTGGCAGAGAAAGCCAGAAGGCCGTGGAAAATGGCACTGTTAAACAGCCAGCAATCTGTGGGGTCCTCAGAATCTTATCATCCATGCGAGTCAACAACTGTGCTAAATTGAAATTGTGGCGTTGATTAAATGATGTATTTAAGGCCCCATAAAAGCAAGCCAGGGTGCGGAGTGTGTGTGTGGCGGGGTGGGGGGGGTCAGCCTCCTCTCTCTCAGTAATGTTGGGGAGGTTTATCTCACCATGAGCAGCAGGCTCAGCCACTGATCTAATCAAATTATTCAGCATTAAAAAACTGCCTAGGCATTCCAGTGCTGCAGCTTCGAGGCCCAGCTGGGATCAAATGCTAATCAACATCTCCACGATATTTATTCCCACTGTCAGTCTGGTACGTGTTTGTTTTCCGAGCACTGCATACTAAACTGAAAGATCAAGATGAATCGGTGGAGATGGGAGATGATGAGCAGCCGGGCTAAACATATAGGGGAAAATTGACTCTCCGGGAACCGGGGGGAGCAGGGAGGAGGAGAGAGATGTGCCAGAGCCTGTGACAGACAGAGGGGCGCGAGAGCTCCAACCACAATATTAATCACAGACGGGGCACAGAATTGCTACTGCGTTGAGTCTTCCCCTGTGCAGCGCTCTGTGCAATGCACCCGCCGCAGAACAGGGAGTGACCTTCCAGCTGGGCACTGCTGAGGCACGTTGGAGATGGGGGGGATGTTTAATTACTCATACGCCTGGCTGGCTGAGCCCGCTAGCCGCTGCTGATCCCAGTGAAAGCTTGGTCCTTCTCTCAGTATCCCCCGTCTGCCAAGCATGCTTGTGCCGTGTGATGCTGGCCTTCAAGAGACCGGCTGACTCTGGGCTAATGCCTCCTGAACTATCCTTGTGGATGATTACAACCCGGAGCCTCCCCGCAAGGCAGCGTCTGGAAAGAGGAAGTGAAACCGTAAGAGTGGCAGGGTGAGGAGCACCCTGACGGTGTTTTCCAGGCGGCGCACAGAGGCCAGGTCCCCCTTAAATGCTCGCCGCCCGAACACCAGTAGACTAATTAATTTCCTTTGTTTTTCTGAGTTTCATTTTTAAATTACAGTCTTCCCTCCTCTCTAATAAATACTCAACAATTAAAGCTATTTTCCCCCCGACATGCGATTCCAACATCTCAATGTCCCACCCTCCTGTCACCTTCACTGCCATAAACAGATTCGTAAAAACTGCTTTTGACGCCCCAGCTGCCATTAGCCACTTAAAATCCCATAATTATCATCCTATCATGGGCCTGTTAACGAGCAGTAAAAATAAGGCCATTGAATATGGTAATTTATTCGTAAATTAGCCTAATGAGAATAGGTTTCAGACACTGTTTACTTTCTGGCTGCCTGTTTCAGTGCAGTGCAGGCTGGCTGCGCCGGGATGGCAAAGCTGTTTGTCAGTATGGGAGCTCGTCCTGGGTGGCAGACACAGCTTACAGCGTTAATGGGGGAGATTTGTTAAATTAATACATAATTCTGCATTTTCTGCTACACTGGGCTCTCTGCACCAGGCTGCTGGGGGAGGGGGGTGTTTATCTGCCACTTTTCCATTTCTAATTATGATGTGCTGCCCATCTCGTCCGACTTCAGTATTTCAAAGTTTAAAATCCACCAGCTGCTGGGATGTCCTGGTAACTGAACCCTTCAGACTCCTCTCCGGACCGAAATCCTGTTCGTGTTTCAAATCCCTCGCTGTGTCTTTCCCACATAACACTGCCCAGGTAAGGTTGGAAGACTTATGCCCTGATGGAACACAAGACTGTCTCCTCCCCCAGCCACGAGAGATCGCCCTGAGTCGCCTGCAATGCTCTCTCACCTCCACACCAGCCTCTTCATTTGTGTGTGTGTGTGGGGGGGGGGGGGGTTAAAAATAGTCCTACCTCAAAATCAAGACCCAGCTCAGAACCTCAGACAAATATTACCTCCTGTTAAGGACAGAGCCTGGTTTTTATATTGCGCGTCTGCCTCCTCTAGAGTCCTCGGGCACAGCAGAGCAGAGCAAAATCAACGACAGAACAATACTGCCCCATCCTGCTCTTGATGCAGCTGCGTAAGAACCCACTTTAGGTTCAATTTAAAACCGAAAAGGTGGGGTAGGGGAGTAGGGCCAGCTGTGATCATTGCAAAGTCAGCTTTCGGGGAGGGAATCTTGAAGATGCTTTATAAAATGTGGGTAGGGATGAACTGGGGCTCTAAGGGCCCTTTGCTTGACCAGGGATTTCAGGGGGATGTCACTAAGCTTGGATGTCTTCTGTGGCTATCTGGCATTGAGCCCTAGGGCTTCACCTGGCCCTCAGAATCAAAATGGCCATAAATCAGTGGAAAACATCCGAGGCTGTGGCCCAGAAGGAAGAAGCCAGCACTCTCTAGTGTATCCGCTTTAAGCCCCAAACCCAATGGCTTGAGCAGTTTGGCACCTGGGCCGTTTATTTTCCCAAGTTCCATCCTTAGAGGCAGTTATTTTCCGCCCGAGGAGTGCCAATAAAACCCTGCATGAATCAGGACGAGAGGGGTCCTTCAGGGAAGGGGTGAAGAGCTCTTGACAATGAGCTTTTCACCCTCTGGAGTATTTTCATTCCCAGCCTGGCTTCAAGCCAGGAAATAAATCTGCAAGGCCAGAGAGCCTCAGCAGAATGGCTTAGCCAATGCACAAACCCATTTCTTCAGCTCCCCTGCTCAGAGACACACAGACCAATAGCCCCTGCTGCCTTGTGGGAAGGGAAATGAAATGACTATTACTCCCCTAGTGCCTAGAGGCCCTGGTCATGGACAGCACCCCATTGTTGTAGACACTGGACAGACACGGGTGTGCTCCGCCACCAGGATAGACTTATAGAATCTGACCACAGTACCCCAGTGGGGCTCTGAGGGGATGGCATTTAATATGAACCAACGCATCAGCCTTCCCTTGGTAAAGGTACCCAGTTCTTTTAGCTGGCATCCACAAGGGAGGTGCTGGGATGGAGACTTCCAGGAAGAGTCCTCTCCTGACCCAGAGCAGAACTGTCCCTGAGGCTGGCCCCAGGCGCTTTGCTGCGCACAAAGAGAAGTTTGCTAACTGTACGACTGTTGGAGTGGAAGGACGGGCCCATGCCTGACAATTCGCCCCACCATGGCTCTGACTCTCAAAGGCAGCAGTACCTGTTCCTGATCATCCATGTGCTGAGCCTTGTCAGGAGAGCTAGACAGGGAGAGACGTTTCCAAACCTTGTTGTTACTGAGCGAGGAACAGATTGTCCTCCTTGCAAAAAAATCAGACACATGTCAGCTCTCAGACGGCATTCTGTGCAGATCTGAAATCATGGCTGGACTCGGATGCTTTCTCTCTGTTTTGTGCAGAAGGAACCTGGTACTGGGAAAATCTCATCTTGTTAAGGGTCCCGGTTGTGTTTCCTCCCATCCTTTCTCTTGTCAGTCAGTCAGTAGCTACAGTAATCAAACTCCATGGTAGCTTTACTCCTGCCTTTTCCAGCTCTAATTTAATTACAGCTTATTTCCTTACTAATTGTAATGCTCAAACTGGAGAAGAGCTTAAGGCCACTGGAACAGTGAGGCTAGTGCCTGTCTCATCTCTGCTAAGATGGCCCGGTTATAATTTTGCTTCTTTCAGATGGAGAATTATAAACACTTCATGTCAAGCCACTTCCCAGCAGTTCTCACAGTGTGAGAACGATTGAGATCAGGGGATGCACACAACCTACCCATCAACTCAAGTATATTCCTTCAACAGTGACACGCAGCCTAACGGCTGGGAGGTCACCTCTGTAACAAACAAGCCCTGCAGCCACCGAGCATGTATCAAATGGCAGTAATAGAAAAGAATCCTGTGGAACACATTGAAAATCGCTCCCTAGATAATAAATGGTTAACAAACGCAGCAGCTTCCGCCCGCATAAACAGGAATGTATTGACTGTACGTCAGTTAACCTATTAGGGGGCTGCAGTAAAGGGAGCATCTCGAAGAGCTGATGCCAAACCCCTTCAGGTTTGGAGATCTAACACTTAGCTCTCAGAACAGCCACGGCTGGAAAAACTGCAAAGACAGGCTCAGCAGGATGAGGTGCAGCTTCCAAATGGTGCAAGCGAGTGAGCTCCAGAGCAGCAGGTGTTTGCGGGATTGATAAATACGAGCTGTCTTTTCCCCTCCCTCTGAGCAAATTTGCATTTTCACTTTGATTTGAATGAAGATGGGATCTGATGCATATTCTTTGTGCAGTGCTCTCCTGCTCTTCCTCTCTGCGTCCTCATGCAATTGTTCCGTACGATGGCATCGGAGCAGAAGTGTGTGTGAGACCCCCCGGCCGGCTGAGTTTCTTTGCTACTAAAAAAACCCCATCAATTGTGCTTTGTTATCAAGGCCCTTGAGTGACATCAGGAGATTCTCTCGCTCTCCCACTCCCACCACACACACACACACACACACACACACACACACACACACACACACACACACACACACACACACACGCAGTGGAGCAGACTCTTGAAATTGCCAGTCCTAACTGTTCACAATTATGAGCCAAACCCTCAAGTCATGAGATTGTACAAACCAGTAAAATGCTGGGTTCTGTTTATTTACCTTTTTGTTTGCAAGGCATCCCAGAGCAAGGGGCAGGGATTTGGGACCCTACAGTGCCGGGAGTCACAGTCCCCTTCTGCTCCAGGAAGATAGGACCCTGTGGTGGAGCTTTGTCTAGCACAGAGTACTCTCCAGACGCACCCCAGGGTTCACTGCTCTGCTCACTCCCACCTCTTTGTGGAGCTGCTGCCCCTCCTGCAAAGGAAGTCACAGCCTGGCGTACAGTGCAGGGGAACAAGGGGATGTCCTGGACCAGTACCCCAGTGTGCTGGCATGTAGGATGTGCCGTGATCCGGCACAAATGAATGAATACAGATCCATGCATTTTAGATCATTCATTTCTCACGAGTGGGCTCATTTTCAGGTTTGCAACAAACCTAAAGAAATCTTGACCTGGGATTTTGTATTGTAGTTCATTCCATGCACTTCACCCCTCCCTAGTCAGTATCCCAGGGTACGGGGGTTGATCCCTTTTGAAAAATGCAGAAAGGAATCTGAAGATCCTACCCCAGTGTAAGAACAGAGGGAGCTGGTTTCCCAACCCCCTTGAGAGAGGGAAAATGACGGGGGACAAGTCATGCAGGGATTAGATGCATTTCAACGTGTGTAGCGTTTGCCACTACAGTCTTCTGAGATTTAAAAATGGGGATGAGTTTCTGTTTCTCTGTTAAATTCCAGTTTATAGATCATCTTAGTTGGAGAGACAGGAACCAGTTTCCAAAAGCAGAGGAAGGACGGGCTGTCGGAGCCGTTTTTAGGTAAGCCATTTTCTGCTCCCTCCAGCCACTTGAAGGCACAATAGAAAAAAATTGAGCCAAAGAGAAACTTTCCCTTGCTCACACGCTGTTTGCCCAAGAATATGCACCATATTTCCAGCTGACTATTCAGATCTCACTCTGTTCAGTTCATCTCTTCAGCGTTGTAAAAGGGACTATTCATTCTAAAAATAAAAGTGTGTGTTGAGGCGCGGGGGGGGGGAGAAATCTGCTGTTTTCAGGAAGGGAGAGAACCAACCAGGCCCTGCACGTCCCGGGGGCTGCCCAGGTGAGTGCCTCTTGGCTGCACAGCGCTGCTGCCCCTTGGATGCTCTACAAAGGAGAGTGGGATGGAATTTCACCAGCGACAATTCAAAACACAAAACAAAATGCATTTGGCCAGTTCTCTGCTCCTGGCACTGCTGGACTGGCAGGCAGCAGGCCGCCTCTGTGCACTAGGCCATAGAGCTACATGTCAAGGCTCCAGGAGAAGATAACAGACTTGGCCACTTCTTGCCATCTGGTCCTACAAACGCTGTGAGCCAGACAAATTTCCCCTCCAATGAATGGCTGGTTTCTCTCAGGAGTTAGGGCAGCAGAAAACAATAG